>CM043718.1:22294981-22837198 GCA_023969325.1 Oryzias curvinotus | reverse complement strand
TTTGGCGCAGCACAGACTCAAACAGCAAAGAGGCAAACCTCTGTGTTTGGGAAAACAGGATTTTCGGTAAAGCATTCAGGTCAGGAATGACCTGAATGCTGCTGGACAGGAGGAGGAAACCTGAGGAAGAAAAACATGAGAGATGGACCTTCCAGTCCAGAGCAGCACAGGCGAGTGGTGCTTAAAATCTGGACAAATGTGCTTCACTGCAGCAGCAGATTTCAGAGCTTCTGCCTCATAATCACAAGCGCACAGCATATTCTTCACAAATGTCTTCAGAAGTCAACGTCCTCCTGAGATACCCCTCCAAGGAACTGTTGGTCAAAGCTCCAAACATGTGACCAGAGCCAGAACGCCGTCTTTCTCTAAATCCACCAACTCCCAAAGACAGAAAGAGCCATTCCTGTTCTTTAATTAAATATCTTTTTAATAAAGAAGCAAAAAATATTTACAAAAGTTCCACTGAACTGTAATCAACAGGTTGAGTAATTACAAGCACCTTCCGCCATCTGAGGAGAGGAAAATATAAATACAGGGGGAACTGCAGGTTAGTCTCAGGAACAGAGATACAGCAGCAGCATCTTTGGAAAACAAGAACATCTATTCGTCACATATTTACACAAGAGTCCAGAAAGCAAAGGGAACAGACTCTTTCAGTCTTTCAGCATCAAAATACATCGGTCTGGATTTTCAAGTTTCCATCTTCTTCTTCTAAGTCTATCAGGCCCAAAGCCCCCCTCCTCAGTGACTCATCTGACGCCTTCCTTTCCACGTTAGTAAAAACAAACTCCACTCATTCAACGATGGCGTCTCCATCCGAACGTCCCGTGGCGCCACAGTAAGCTGTATTCCCATTCAAACATCAACTCTTCAAAAAATAGACGTGATCGTCCTTCTTGCTGTTTTATAATATCCATCCTAAATGTAATAACTTGTGATAGTTTTTGCCACGGACAAGCGAAAGCGAAACTAAAGCTAATAACTGAGGAGACGGCAAGACATCATCCAATGAAGTCCGTCCTCACATTCCCTCCATCAATCCTGTTTTTTTTCTTTGTTCTGATTTTTTTTTTTTTTCAAAAAAAGACATTCTGTTGTTCACATGAAATCCAGAAAAAAAAAAAAAGATCGAATGTTCGATCTATAATACAATTTCTCCCAGTTGAAGAACTGTTTCCTCTTTTTCTGTTCATGCAGAAGGACTTTAGATTCAGACTCTTCTGAATCGTCCACATTCCCAGTGGGGGTTCACCGCCCGGCATCCCCTAGCTGTTGTCTGACTCATCCTCGGCGTCCCGGAGCCACATGAAGAAGGCGGTGACGGACTTCAGGGCCACGCCTTTGCCCTGCTGCTCAGCCAGGTCTTTGCTGGACTCCCACTTATAGAAGGCCTCCTCTTTGATCACGTCCTCGTCATAAAGGATGTCAAAGAACATCCGCAGCAGATCTGTGGGAGAGGAGCAGAAAGATTGATGTTCCAATCAATCGAGCATTTTCGGCATCATTTTGGCTGCATGACAGCGCAGACGTTTGCTGGAACTGCTCACTGGCGGGCTGTTCCATCTGAACCATCAGGGCCTGGAGGGCGTAAAGCGCCTGCAGCTCCTTCTGCTCGTCCTTCAGGTATCTCTGCAACAGCTTGGCCCTCAGCTTGATCTGCTCGCTGTCCACCTTGTACGGGTTCTCACCTGCAGACCAATGACTTTTAGGCTTGTTTTTTTCTTACAACAGTGCTTATAATTCCTTATCAGGAGATTCGCTCACAAATGATTGCTGATTGACAGACGCAGGTCATCAGGACTCTAACGAACAGGCTGGAGGACGTCTGCTGCTCGTCCAGGTTGGCCTGAGAGAAAATTCACTTGTGAGAAAAGCAAGAACATCCGCTGGAAGGAACATGTGATTCCTGCACACAGATACCAGTGAGAACCACTTTGACTTGATGCAAACATTGTAAAGTTCGATTCTCTGACTGTGATGCAATGAAGCAAAGAGTGAAACAGCGCTTTGAAAAGCAGGAAGACTTTCAAAACTGGGATGCAGGTGTTTTTTGCCTGTACCTGAGACGGAGCGTGACATGTGCTTAAAGTGCATTAGTTACAGTAGAGTGAGAGTGTGTGTGCTGCAGAGAATCAGAAACGTTTGTTGAGATACAAACCTCCACCCAGTCAAAGATCTTCTGGTTGTCCGCTCTGTCCTGGATCAGTCTGTCCAGCTGTTTGGTCAGATCGGCGGCACTCATCTCTTTCTGCTCACTCTTCTCTGACTCGTCGCCCAACGTAAACTCCACGTTCTGCAGACAGAGGAACGTCCAGATTCAGAGTTAGTGTGGCGAGTGTGAAATCCTCCTGTGTGTGAAACACTGGAAAGGAGTTGTGATGCTTGGTTTCATCTTAGTTACACATCCCTTTAGTGAAATCAAAGAAAATATGACATTTTGATGGTAAATACTTCCTCACATTTTCAGTAACAAACTTGTTGATGTCTACGTCTTCAGGTAGAGCTCTGTCCAACGAAGACCCGCCTCCCTCCACAATGTGCCTGCCTTTTTATGGCTCTGACAAGAGTTTCAAGAGTGTCAGATACACACCAAATACACAAACTGATTTTCTTTTGGATTATTTTGTTGATTCTGTTCGAAATATAATCAAACTTAGAATTATTGTGCGATTAAAAATTCAGAAAAAGTCTGCTTTGATAAAAAAACAACCTTCAGATCAGGTTTAGAAGATGTTACAGCATCAGAAACGGTTGCAGTGATCCGCTCTTACCATTCCCTTGCAGAGTAAGGTCAGGATGTGGACCAGCAGCAGTCCAGCTTTGCCCTGAGGATCAAAGGCTTTGCAATCTCCCTGGAGAACGCATAGAGTCAATCTAACATCCAACCAGCATTTGGAGCAGTACAGCATTGGTGCTAAACGTGTGTGGAGCTGGAACCGACCTGAACAGCTCTCCCCATGGGGATGCCCCCCTCCTGCAGCATGGGAGTGATGAGCTCGGCCAGGTACAGGAAGATGTGCGGTATGTCTATCGCCATGTCTTCAGCCACCTCCAGAATCTCCTGAAGCCTAACGGCATTCACATTTAAAAATTACAAAACATTTCTATTCTTTTTGGATCGTTTGACACAATTTCTGCCATTTTAATATTGTACTTAAACTCATGTCATGAGGCAGCGTCTTTTAAATCTTCCAAATCTCCTGCATGGATTGTTATTACATTCCTGGTGTTTAAAGGTTTATAGAAGGAATTTTTGTTTTACATCGTTTTATTGCTTGATGAGTAGTATGTGTAACTCTGCCTACTGAACATTAAGAATGTGAGGAGGAGAAAAGAACATCCATGTCGAATAGCACAAAAAGGGGAGCTTAGGAAACAAGGGTGGGGGGGTCTAAAAGAAGCAGCAACCAGCCGGTGAGCCGAATACACCAGGAAAACCTGAGAGTCGCGTTTAACCACTGCAACAGCAGGGTTTGAGCCCTTCCTAGAGTGCAAGTGTCCCACTGGAGACACTCAGGTGAACGTGCAGGACAGATTACTGGCCTCTGCAGAACTGCACCTGGAAGATTGAGAGCGCCCGGAGAGAAGAGCCGACGGCTCCTGCTGCTTGGTTTGGTGTCTTGTCCCAACAGGCGTGCATCTTTTACCTGTTTCCCATGGGTTTTAAGAGAACGTTTCCCAGCCTGTGTAGCGTGGACTTTTAGTAGAGATTTTTATGACTTTTACCAGCTTTCTGGATTGATTTTTAGTTGTTTTTTTTTTACCAGTTTAACTGGGATACATGCTTTCTGGTACAAGAGTAATCTTAACCTAAATTTTAATATTTTGTTTGTATTTATTCTTTTACCAAGCTCCCCACCTCTGGTACAATAAAATAAGATTAGAAAAAAAAGCATCTTTGGTCCCACGAAGTGAGAGCCAAAAACTACGGTTTGCAGTATTAAATATGAAGCAACCAGCAGCCCTACTGTCTGTCTTCATGGCTGAGTGGAGAGTCATGGTTTTGTCTTACAGGTCACATCCATATCCCACAAAGAGTTTCCCACTTAGGTCATATGGGGGGGGGGGGGGGGGGGGGGGGGGTTTACACCTCTGGATGTAATGCATGAATAGAAAACTAGGCCATGGAGACAGAATGAAGATCCACCTTGGGTGTATGGAGCATCTTAAGAAAAGTTTATGTTAAAAACCTAAAGTTGTTCATGTTTCACACAGGAGTTTAGTTCATACTAACCCTTTGTAGTACTGTGGCGTTGGGAGGATGCCAGTCTTAAGGAGCTGGTGCAGCAGCAGGCCCATGTGCTCCCTGGCAATGGTGCTGCGCTCCAGCGTGGACTCCAGCCCGTTTCGCACAAACACAAAGAGCAGCTGAGGGCTGTTCATCTCCTGCACACACTGCAGAGCCTCCTGTGGAGACAGACATGCTAGTAGACTTCTTCACCCTAAACTTCTATTGGACAAGTCCCTGCATGTCCAGAATCCCCTGTGAGACTCCAACTATGATTGGAACCAAAAATTAAAGACTAGAAAGCAGAAAATATTGGACCACTGGACATCTTGGACATCACTATTAACTGTTTCTTCTAAAGAGCGTTGTACCTACCTTCATGTCATTAATGTGGAGGTACTCCTCAATAATGGCTGTGGACTTCTTCTCTAGCTCATCTTCTGTCAGGGCAGGCTCGGTAGTGTTCTGGGGGGGCGGGGGCGTGGCAGTTGTCTCCCGCTTCACTATAAAATAATGTTAATAACCAACGATTCACAGCAGGTGTGATATTGAAAAGAAGCAGCTACCATTGTCTCTGCTTTTTGCTCTGTCGCTGCTGCCTCTGTGGTCAGAGGCGCTTGGCATTCTGGGAAGATGATTGGCCGAGCCCCGCTCCTCCTTCTCCCTGCTAAAGCTGCGTTTGGTAACCTGCAGTCTGTTTCGATCCCGCTCGTCTCGCCGGTCAAAGCGGTCGCCCCTTTCTCGGCTTGAGCTGTTTCTGCAGGTAAAGGTGTTGGACGTTGATGGACAGATTCCTCCTCAGACCACGCTGGAGATCTTTCACTCACCTCTGAGGAACTCTACGCTCTGAATCCGCAGAAAAGCCTGAACTAGAGGAAGCCTGCTGTAAGGCGGAGAACCTGTTCAGGGTGCTGGTGGCAGGACGGCTCCCTGACTCTGCGCCTGAAGGTGAAGGACTTACATGAGCTTCAAATCCATGTGATGAACAAAACCCTCTTTTACTGTTAGGAAACCTACCAGGATCTGCAGGTTTGGCACTGGTGCCCCCGCTGCTGCCTTTACCCCAGCTCCCCCACGAGCCTTTCCCTCCTGGAGCAAGCAGCTGGTTGTTAAAGTCAAGAACAGGAGTCTGCAAAGAAGAGGAACAGCATTAGAACCTGGTTCCCCATAAAAACAGCGTCTAAGTCCATCAGCCTGGAGGTGGAGCACGGGTCTCTGCTCTGACCTTTGTGATTTTACTGAGGCGAGAGGTGTCAATAGGCCGGTTCTTGGAAATTGGCACCGTGTTCCAGCCCTCATCCTGAGAAGGAGCCCCACGGCCTGGGGTGTGAGGAATCCCCCGGCCAGGACCTCCTCCACCCATCCTGCCTCCAGGGGTTTCCTTTTTGGAAATGAGGGCTTGCTGCACCTTCATCTGCTCCCGGTGCATCTCCAGCTCAGCCTCTTTGTGGATCTGGTCGATAGTTTTGGGGCCTTGATCCCCCCGCCGGGGTACCCAGTTGTTCTGTGGGGGAGAGCATGGATAAGCCCTAAGTGGATGTGGGCTTTTGTCCTTTCAGAGGACATAACAGTTTGAGGTGAAGAATAGTATCAATCAGAGAGATAAATATTGCTTCAGAAGTATGTTAATGATAAGCAGATGCCTGTCTCAGCCTATGGCACAGAGTAGCTCTGTGTTTGGGAGCTGCCCTGCATTAAAAAGCTGAGGACGACACTTCTCTCTAAGCCCTTCCATGAGACTCGCACAGGCCAGGGCTGAAGGACCGGTGTGTATGTCTCCGGGCTAGAGCACGCAACAGACACAAAAAACACAAAGGACGGGGAAACAGGGACAAGTCTTTTTAAATAAAGATCTCAAACATCCAAAGCAAACACACAAGATGCAGGACGCAGTGTTAAGAGGGAAGAAATCGAAATCCATACATCCCTCCATGCCATGTGTTGGAGGTCTTATATTTTGTTCAGTGAGTTTATGTTACCCCTAGTGACTAAAACAAAGAAGCATAAATCACACTTTTATAGCAACAAAACAGATGAAGACGTTGAGAGTTGACCTCACTAGTGTGTGATCAGCAAACTAACGAGAGTTAAGTGAGTGTCCCATTACTGACACGGAGTCCCAATAACAAAGCACCACTTTGGTTCAGAAAACGAGGCTGTTCTTCTTGATCACACCTTTCCAGGTATCATTGTCAATGCCTAGGTGATGTGAAGTCTTCCAAAAGAACTTTCTTCTACCTCTCCTAGAGGTGTTTGGCCTCAGAAAGACTCCTGTCTCCAGCCCAGAGGCACACGACCTTAACACAACTACAAAGCTGTGCAGCGTGAACATGAGAAGAGTCTCAATCATGACTTACCCGTCGGAGGTCCAGAACATCTTGTAACATGAAGCGGATTCTGGAGGTCGTCTTCCTTTCCTTTATAATTTTCTCCATCTGATTGAAATACTGGTCCATACGAGGCTGAAAACAAATCAATACTTCGTGAAAACTCTATTTTTGTGTTTTCTCTATTTAAGTGTTTTATTTTGATTCTTTAGTACCTTGGCCTTCTCAAAGTCGAGGTCCTTGCCAATGGTGGACAAGAGTCTGCAGAGGCACTCCAGGGACTCCTCATCATGGTTTTTGAGGAGCTTCACAATGCAGTCATGCATGATGACCTCCGTCAGCATTTTCAGCTTGAACAGCTCACCAATGAACTTGATGTTTCCCAGTGAGCGCCTCCTGGCTTTGTCTTTAGCATCTTCTAGCTCCTCAGTTAGTTGCTGCTTCTCCTCCCCCTGAAAGGTAAATTTGAGTTAAATGTTAATGTTTCCAAAATAAAAAGTAGTCTGTTTAAGTAGTATACCTGGTCTCTGCTAAAAGTGAGGCAGTATACTTGAAGTTTACTTTTTATACATTATGTATTGTAAACTTAAAATGTTTCAGTTTAGTCTAAAGACGTATTCAGCTACTTCACTTCCTATACTACATGCACATGGTCTATAGTATACTTGCTACACTTATACTCAAGTATTCTTAATAAAATAAACTTAAAGTGTATTACTTTTTGCTAAGGGTTATGAAAACATCTGCTTTCCTTTAAAAAATGTCTAGGAACCAAAGCTTGTACCCCTGATGCAGCATCCAGCTCCTTCTGCTTCTTCTCAAAGATCTCATCATCATCTTTATCCTTCTCAAACTCCTTTTGGCATCGATTCAGCAGCAACTTGCGAAAGTTTGCAGTGGCTCCTGGCTTATCTGTGGTTTGGACTTTAAGCTGAAATGAGTGATGAGAATGGAGGTTTTACAAAAGTGGAAAACACAGATCAAAGTCTACAGAGTTAAAATGGCAGCTCAACAGCACAACTAAAATGGAAATCATCGTCTGAGGCAAGCAAAAGCATCTGTGAAGCTCTGTGTGAACATGAGCACAAAGACTGCATTTGTTGCTAAAGCTTTAGTCCCAACTGTCCTTACGGGTGGATCTGGGCTGTCTGCAGGTGAAAAATGGTCAAACCTGCACGAGCACCCGGGTATAAAAGAGCAATTTTGTAGACCACTCAATGAACCCTTGGAGAGAAAATGTTTGTGCATATTTATTTCTACGGGCATGCTATGGGCATAGTGAACACTTATGCTGCGGTGAGAACTCGCATCTTACTAACAGCTGGTGTTGCGTAAGGATACCGAACAACAACATCACCCGTATGTCAGAAGTGTGTGTGACTTCCATTTACAAATTCTTTACGAAACACTTACTACAGGCATGACAATGGTACATTCCATTTTCATAACATCCCTTAAAATGGCCGTACAAGCATTAAAGGAACTGTAAGACTTCACACATTCATGAAGGTCTCCTCATTTAAATGGTGTTCAACTCGCATGTTTGCTGTGGAAACCTTTTAAATAGAGCTACTGTTTAGCAGCTGCATGTGTCTTGTATATTACATCCTTCAATGAATCTAAAGAGCTGCAACAACACTTCAATTTCACACTACATAGATGTAAAAATCCAGGTAATAGATGTAGAGAACCCTCGTTGTCCAGTGCTGGCTTCACTACTGTCCCATTAAAGATGATCAACAGGACAAACCAGTCATGTCTGTGGTCTGGTTTCATGGCCTCAAACAGTTTAGACAACTTGAAGTTGAGTCTTGGCAAGATCTACATCATCTAGATAAATGAGAACCTTCACCGACAACAAAGTTTAATGCTCATTTTTACCTACATCTCAACAAACATCCACGCTTTTCCTAAATGTGTCTTTGCTTACCCCTGAAAGACAGCGGCACATGTTTGCGTAAGCCACTGAAAAGTCTGGCTCGGAGATTGCCTTCTCGAAGGTGAGGTCAATGACGCCTTTCAGCCTCTCCTCCGTGTCGATGGTCAGCTCCATCACCTGTTTCATGAGCTGCTGAAACTTCTGGGGGGTGAGTTTGTTGAGAATACTGCGGACCCGCTTGAATAGCTCCTGGGTCTTCATGTTCTCTGGATCGTTCTCGTCAACGTCCTCGGCCACGCGGCTGGGAGTGACTTTCTTTACAGACGGTTTCCAGGCCTTCTCTGCCTTGTTGAGCTGCACGTCTTCATTAGAGGACATGGTGATAAAAATCTTCCTCTGCATCTGCTGGGAGCGGCGGGGGCCACCAACGGCAATACCCATACTTGGAGGCTGTGAGAAAAGAGGTTTGGCCACATTAGAACACCATTCTGGTGATGGGCTGCTGTCTCCATGTACAGAGAAAATGTCCTCACTGGTCCTCTATTTCCTCCTCCCATGCCAGGCCGGCCGAGGTTGGCAAAAGATGGCGTGAAGTCCGGCCCACAATTCATCCCTGGTAGACGACTGGGGTCCAGTTGACGTAGAGGAGTCTTGTTTGCCTGAAAGAAATGTTTTGGCCAACAAGTTTATTTCCATCAATCAACATCCACCAACACTAATAAAGAACCAAAATTTTCCACATGAGCATTTCCATAGAAAGAAATCCCTTTGGAAGCTGAGAATGCTTCAGTTTTTCAGTCTGCAGAGGCAATAGTGGCCTTTCAAACAGTCTGCCTGCCTGTTTTATTGTTGCTATATTTTTAATACAACTTTACTATGAAGTATAACTTCATTAATACTGATTTTACAAAAAAAAATCTACAAAAGCTATTTATTAAACAGCGATTTTCTACATAGAGAAGCAAAAGGTGTGGTTACTATAGAAGAGACAGCCTATTGAAGGTCTAATGTTTGAACCTTGTCCAGGACCACATCACTAATGGCTGGTAAACCCTCAGGTCTGTTCATGCTTGCAGAGATGAACTGAAAACCCAGAAGAAAATTCCGGTCGTATTTCTTCTTGTCTTCCATGTTGATTGGTTTCCATTGTTCTGTCAGAAAAACACAAAGCAGAAGATGTTCAGGCTGACCTTCACTGATGACTTTTCACTGCATAAGTGTCCTTTACACTGATCTATGTCAGGCTAGTGGCAACTAAAGAGGCAACTCAGTGACCTGTTGTCCAATGAAACCATCTTCCTTGACTTGCATCATGGACTACCTTAACTACCATATATAGTGGCTTCTGGCTTATCTGGGGTCCACACACTGCCTCAGTGGTGGGTAAGGCCCAACAATGCCTGTACCACCTGAGGAAACTGAAGACTGCGAAAATTGCCATGCTGCTGATGGTGAACTTTTACAGCTGTGCCATCAGCACTGTTCTGACATATGGATTTTTTGTGTGGTTTTACAGGTTTACTAAAGGCTGATCAGCAGAGGCTCCAACGGGTGGTGAAAACAGCAGGGAAAATCATTGGGACCACTCTCCCAAAGATGAGTGGCTTCTCCACCACCCGCTGCCTAAAGAGAGTTCACAACATCCTGCGTGACCAGCACCATCCAGCCCACCATCTCTTCCACCTGCTGCCCTCAGGAAGGAGGAACAGGTCCATCCAGGCCAGAACAACCAGACGGAGTAATCAGCCTTTCTTCCACAGGCTGTCCGGCCGCTGAACATCCCACCCACCAACCGCCCCAACCCCTCCTCAACCTTCTCATCTGAGTACACAGTGAATTGCATTGCTGCGTATCCCCCACTTCATATCCCAACAGACTGCTGTACTGTAGCCCCCGCCTTCTCCACAGTAACCATATCCACCTTGAAATAACTGAACTGGACTTTGCATTGCTGCACATCAACATTAAGCTGCTATTGACTCAACACCTGTATACACTGATGGTCTTATTTTTGTTTAGTCCTTGCTGTGTTTCTTTTTGTACTGATGTTGCACTTTGGTTATTTATTTATTGGGTATTTATTTGATGAGTCAGAGTTTTTATTTCTAGCTTTGAAATAATAAGGGTGATTGTCGATGCTCCAAACCCAATTTCGTTGTTTTAATGACAATGACAAATAAATTAATCTTGAATCTTGATATGTGCAAAACCAAAAAAATCCCTGAATCTTTTGTGGCTAATGCTAATTTTATTTGCATAATGTGCAGGTGAGGTGGATTCAGGCTAACATTTCAGAAAACACTGCGTTCAGTCTCAAATGTACAGCAGTTCATCCCTCACCTTCTTTGTACTGGTACTTCTTGTCAGAGTCGATAGATGTGGGAGATTCAGGCTGAATGTTCTCAGCGTCAAGCTTGTCCTCCTTATCTTCCCAGGTCAGGTCTGCCTCTTCTGGGGCAGCAGGAGATGTGGCCGGGGGCTGAGCTTTTGCTGGCGGGGCAGGGGCCGCCTCTGGGGGGGTGACTACCTGCTCCTTAGGAACGAAGTGAAAGTCAAGTTGGACCCAAAACAAACACCTACTGCATATAACAGTTTTACTAAACTAAAATATTAGTGGTTCCCCTAATTTTACTTCTATGGGTTTTAGTGTTAAAAATGCCACAACATCACCCCATATAGATGGATGAATGGATAGATGGATGATGAATGACTTGATGGATGGAATTGATGGAGGATGTATGGAATGACTTGATCGATGGATGGTTGGATGAATACGTGGATAGATGCAAGGATGAATGAATAAGGGGATGAATAGATAGATTCATAAATGGCTGAATGATGCATGAATTGACTTGATGGATGGATGCATGGATGGATATGTATGTGACCTGTAAGAAAAGTGGACTTTAACGTTTCTTTGGAATTACTAGCAAAATGCAGAACAGATTGTTAGTCATCATTTTCTACAATTAAACATTGAATTTGCAAAACCTTTAGTTTTGCAAGTTGCTTTTCAGAGGGAAGAAAAGGATAAAACCACGTTCTTACAGAAACAGCTGCAAAACATACAAAAATCCGTTCTGCTAGCATCACTGAATAAAACAGGCAAAAGAGTGCAGACCTCCTTAAAGGCATCCAAGAGATCTCCAACTGCCTCTTTTTTGTTCAGGTCCTTCATTTTCCTTTTCTTCTTTGGCACTGACAAAGCAGCTACAAAAAAGACCAGTGAGCAGGAAGAAGCAGGGCATTAGTTCTGCTGCGAGGCAACAAAACACGGGTTTTTTTGAAGGAAATCTCAGTAAGTCAGAGACTAACCTTGCATAGACGTTTCTACGAGGGCAGGGGTCATGGTGTGAGGAAGAGGGGGAGTGACTTCTCTCTCCTCTTCGGGTGGAGTGGGCAAAGTGGGCGGGGTTTCCTGTGAGCTGTCAGGCATGGAGATTGTCTCTGAGGGGGGTGTAATCTCTTCTTCAACACTGGACTGAGGCACTGGAACATCTTCATGAGCATCCAGAGGTTCTTCAGCTGCAGCATCGTGATCCTCAGGCTGAGCAGGTAGAGTATGTGAATCAGCTTCTACAGGACTTTCCTCAGCAATGGGTAGAGATGCTGACAGGTCAGCGGTTACAGGTATGTGCTGGACAGTTGGTGCAGGTGGTGCCTCAGTCACAGAGGTCTGCATTGGGGGCGGCTGGCTGACCTCTGGCTCAGCAATGGGGCTGTCATCACGCTCTGCGGTGTTCACAGCGAGAGCTTCGGGATCCTGAGGAGCTGGGAGAGGCAGCCCATTGGGCAGACAGAGCTCCTCAGGCTGAACGATGGGAGACTCCACCGAGTCCTCTAGACTAAAAGCAGGTAACACTACTGACAAGGGCTCTGGCTCCACCTCCTCCACTCCATTAGTGGGCGGAGCACCGTGTAAGTCCAAAGAGCTTTGAGTTTCTTCAGTTTCCTTGAGGTCTTCCTCTTGTCTCTCTACATCCGTCTCGTCTATTTGTTTCTCTATGGAGGAGGCAGGGACTGGGTCAGGGAGGGGGGCAGGGTATGCAGGTACCTCAGGAGCTGGCAGAGGGGTTGGGGTGGGTTCCCTTTGAGGGGGGGGAGCAGCCATGGTGTCTGAGGGCGGTAAAATAGGTCCAAAAGTGGAAACAGTGTTAAGAGATGAATTTGGTGTTTCTAAAAGCAGAGCCACCGGCGCCTTTATGTATGAGTCAAACGAGATGGCCTTCGTGGGGGTGGGGCCGCTCGTATCAAGCTCGGTGTTTGACAGAGGAGGAGGTGCAGGTTTCCCCCTGTCATCTGTTTAAAAAAAGAGGGGGAAAAAAGATCAAAAAGAATTTCTAATGTTAATGTTCTTCCTTATGCGGGTCTGTTCTTCACAGAAACAGAAGCAACTGAAAACCAACAATCCCACGTGGTAAAAAAAACTGTAACCAGAATGGTTCCGACTTTATTATTTTGTTTTTAGTTTTTAACATGCGAACATCTCAATGTTCACACAGAGACCATATCTAACTGTTTTAAAGATATCTATAGCTACCTTATACTTACTTACTCTTAAATTTATACCAGCATTAAAGTCTGATTTGATTCAAACACAAAAACATCATGAATAATAATAAAAAAAGAAAAAAGAACTGTTTGTCGTCTTTGTTCAAAGAGAAACCTGGTAAAACAGCTTTATGAAAACAGAATAAAGACACACTGCAGCTGCTACTACTTTTAGTACACCTGAAGCAGTCGAAAGGCAAAGTAGACCAACTTGATTTTACCGCAAATTCCTGGTCAATTTAAACTTTCCTTGGTTTAAGGTTAACCTTTGAGGGTTTTTTTTAACACTTTCTTGTTATTTTCTTTAAAGCTGACAAACCTCCACAGCCTTGTTTCGGTAAATTAGACTGCATCTCCCTTTGTCTGGTATTACTATTCTTTTCTCATCCCCGTTCACAGCTTAAAAAAAAAAAAAAATATATATATATATATATATATATATATATATATATATATATAAAATTTTTTTTGAGGGTCTTGATTGAACTGGTTTTGTTTTTGCAAACATTAACAATAGTTTGACCGACTGAAAGATGAGTCAGAGTTTCTATGGTAACCACTCACCAATTAGCTCCACCTACTTTTATTGAGGCATCTGATTGGTCAGTTTATGTTAACTCCAGAAATAGCAGAAAAAAATGAGGATTATCAAGAACATGTTAAAAATAATTGATTGGATTTTTCTGCGCTTGTTCTGGTGCTCAAAGTGCTTACAGTGTGTCCATTCTTCATTCACTCCTCATTCATATTTGGTGATGGTAAACTACTGATGTAGCCACAGCTGCCCTGGGCCAAACTGACAAGAGGCGTGGCTGCCAGGACGAGCCAATAGCACCTCTGGCCATCACTGGGACATTCATACACATTCACATACCAGTGGAGTCACACTGGAGTAAGGGAGGGTAAAAGGAATGGTTATTCTCACTAATAGAAATATTTAGTAATAGCGGTTTATTTCTCTATTGAAGCCTATAGGATTTTGGATTCTTGGAACCATCCGGTAATACTTGATTGAACGCGGGGGAGGGGCCACTGAGTCCAGTTCTCATCCAGATGGACAACTTGGATAGATCATCCGCATCAGGAGAAATTCAGTTGTCCGGTACACATCACACACACAACAATTAAAACTGGAAGTAAAATATAGTAAACATTAAAAGTGCTTCCTAAAAAGATATTATAAAAACTCGTGAAATGCTTTACAAAATCTAATTACTTATTGTAATTCCTTTTAGCGGCTGGGATAAAACGTCTGCAGAACCTTTCAGTTCTACAATGCAGTGAACTAAACCTGTAACTACGGCTGCTTCTCTGAGACATCAAAGTCCTGTGCACTAGGTGATCTGTATTGTTGACGATAGCCTGCATCCAGCTCGTCATATCCAGGTAGTGGTGATGGACTGCCCCCGTGACCTCCTTAAGTTATTCAAGTCTGAGTTTTCCTGGCATTGGGGTTTTAAAATGTCCTCTGACAGCAAAGTTGTTCTCAGAAAATACACCTAACTCACATTTTGACCTCAAGACCATGATTTTGAAAAAGTTTAAAAACAGGTAGAAAGATGCTTAAACAGTGTCAAAAACACCAGGAACACATGAGCACCCATGAATTCTGTCCACAAACATGCATGAACTGAAAAAACCCACAAAGGCTTCTGGAAGAACCTGCCCCTAATGTGCAGCAGTTACCTGGTGGAACCAGTGCAGGTGTTGCAGCAGCTGCGAGGCTCTCACCGTTAGCCTGGGGTAATGCGGTCCTCTCTGATGCAGATACGGCCGTCTGTTGGGAAACGTGTGCATTGAAAAAGAGGCAAAGATGTTCATCCAAAGGTTCTTTAAAAAGTTCCCTCTCTGCAAGAACAATTCTAATCTCTGTCTCTGAGGGAAAACACAGACTGGTGGTCTAAAGCACTTGTCAAATGTAGCTCAGAGGTCTACAAGCCTGGTCCTGGAGAGCCCCCACCCCCCGCTCGTTTTCCAGCTATCCCTGCTCTTCTTGCTTGCTGACTGAACACACCTAATCTTGTTATCAGCAGCAAGTACAGCAGGAGGATCTGGAAAACAAACTTGGTGGCCTTCCTGGATCAGGGCTGGAGATTTCTGATCTAGACAATACATCAGGTCTGTCACAGCATTTAAATGCTATGATGTCAGACCAAACTGACATGCTTTATTTAAAGGAATGTGTTGGTTAAGCTGACCTGAGGAGGGGTTGGAGTAGAGCCCGTCCGGCCCCCTGACATAATCTCTTCTGTGATGTCTTGGCCTCCCCGGTTAGGGTCTCTTATTCTGATCTGTGGAGTCAAGAAAGTAAAGGCGTCAGATAAAGAGAGAATTGCTCAAATAAGAGCTACAGCAGAAAGAAAACAAAAACAGAGAAGATAATGAGAAGAATGCAACATCTTCACCCAAGACGGTCCACGCTTTCACAGTTTGTACAAACCACAACACCATCTGGTTCACACAGCAAATCAACAACTTTATGTTAAACTGATCCACCTGAAGACAAAATGTTCGACTGCCCTGCTGCTTTAAGCCGCCATGAAAATGCCAGACTCTTTCAAAGACAATCAAAGGCAGCAGCACCCCATGTGTACACAACACTGCAGATAACAACAGCTGGGAGCACCTCTGCACCTTAGTCTTTTCTCTTTCAACAGTCCTGTAAAGGTCTGTAAACTCTGCCATGTAAGAGAGCACAGCTAACGCGCTGCTAACAGAGGAGTTTTTCAGAGATCAACATTCAACAGTAGAAGCTGAGGCTCCAGAGCTTTGGGACTCCGTCCTGCTGTGAACTTTAATGGAACTTTGTTTGCTCAACATGAATGACCTTTCCCTGATCGGACTGTTAGCAGCTCCTCTCTGGAATCTACCAACCTCAACGGGCCTCTTTCATCCTGAAGTAGCAGCTTGGGAAGGCGTGGACGCAGATCCAGCGTAGTTCCACCCCAGTTTCCCTCACATGGTGATCTTCCAGAGTACAGCAGGACTTAACGTCTGACACCCCAGCAACCTGACGACTCCCCTTCTCACACACTAAGCAGAACAGGCGGGGAGAAAAGCAGCAAGCGGCTGGCCTTGCTTTAGGAATGCGCACCCCCGCCCACTAACAGACAGTTAAAGGGGGTCAGAAACCGAGGGAGGGGCATGCTGAGGGAATGGGAGTGTTTCCAGGGAAAAAACACTCCATCAAATGAGCACTGGGTTTCAGGAGAAACTCCCCTCTGTCTGTTTCTGCTGCTAAAACGAGTTTAACTCTAATCTCCGTTTGTTTCCACCGAAACCTCAACGACGCTCAGGAAACCAGCTCTCGGTAAAAAAAAAAAAGGGGGGGGGGGGCTGCCACAACAGCAGAAGGAAGCTCGCCCTCCCTGCTGCCAGGTGGGAGGAGACCAGTGGCCACGTGGAGCTAAACTATGTGCTGACACGTCCCTGGCTTCCCTCCCCTCTGGATGTTCTCTTCATCGGGGGGGGGGGGGGGGGGGGGGGGGGGGGGGGGGGCTACAAAATCAGAGTTCACTCCGCTTTTTCAGTCATCTGAAAAAACCAGAGCAGAGGGACTGATCCTACTGACAGAAACAATCTTTCTCTTTACACGCCGTGACGCTCCTGCAGGTCAGCCAAACACTACCACTTTGATAATGGGTGATAATGGGGGGGGAGGGGCATATTCACCAGTAAAGCTTTTTAGCCAAACGCTAAATAATTACTGCGCACCACGACAAATGAAAAATCATTAAATTGCCACTCTGTTCATCATGTAAACTATTTTCAGTGGTCTTTTCATTGTGATTATGCTGTTTTTAGCCCAAAAAATAAAACAACTCACTTTCTAGGACATAGTTTTTGCAGAGCAGCAGAAGTTCATCAGAAATTAGAATATGGGCACTTGAGTTGTGGGCGGGACCGTAGGCATGGCGCAACCCCAACCCTCCCTGTTGCACAGAGCTCTCTGTCTATGCAGACTCCCGCTAGCTTACTGCTCCTCACAACCCCAACCTAACATTACCAGTGCAACAAAAATGGTCAGCAATATTGGAGCCATCAAGCCGTACAGCTTGGAGCCAAATACCAGCTCAGACGAAGAAACAAAGATGTACATGGATTTAGTCGTCTGCCAGTGATGCTTTAGAGTGGAGTGGATGTTCTACATCACAAATAAGCTCTTTTTCAAACTGATTTTTGTCTCATCCTGATTTCTGCTTAAAAATAAACAAATACTTGAAAAGGCCAATTTTATCCTTATTTTTCTTTATATATGTCCCCATCATGAAAAAAAACGGGGTCAGCAACCTGTACCACTCAAAGAGCCAATTGGATCAGTTTCCCACAGAAATGAAAGCACAGGGAGCCACAACACTAGTCTTAAATATCATATCGCGATAGTTCATTTGGTAAATGGTAAATGGCGTATACTTATATAGCGCTTCCTACCTTCCTACCTTCTTACGAAGGCCCAAAGCGGGGCGGCCGTGGTGCAGTGGTAGGGCGGTCGACTCATGATCGTAAGATTGCAGGTTCGATTCCTGCCTTGCACACCCATGTGTCGAAGTGTCCTTGGGCAAGACACTGAACCCCACCTTGCCTCTGGTGGGAGGTTGGCGCCAGTGTTCGGCAGCGGAGCCACCACCCGTGTGTGAATGTGTGTGTGCATGGGTGGATGGGGGGACTGTGACTGTAAAGCGCCTTGGGCCTTCGTAAGAGGGTAGAAAGCGCTATATAAGTATACGCCATTTACCATTTACCATTTTATAGTCACAGTCCCATTCACCCAGTCACACACACATTCACACACTGGTGGTGGCTCCGCTGCCGAATACTGGCGACCGCCCTACCGCTGCACCACGGCTGGGGCGGCCGTGGTGCAGCGGTAGGGCGGTCGAAACATGATCGTAATATTGGAGGTTTGACTCCCGCCTTGCACGCCCATGAGTCGGAGTGTCCTTGGGCAAGACACTGAACCCCAACTTGCCTCTGGTGGGAGGCTGGCGCCAGTGTTCGGCAGCGGAGCCACCACCAGTGTGTGAATGTGTGTGTGCATGGTACATGGGACTGTGACTATAAAGCGCTTTGGGCCTTCGAAAGAGGGTAGAAAGCGCTATATAAGTATACGCCATTTACCATTTGTTCATTTTACACAGCCTTGAATAGATGGCATATAGCAGATAGTTGACAGGATAGTAGGGGCGTCCTAACGCAAATGTTATTAATTTTATGCAGAAAAAGGTGGTTTTAGTCTAGGAAAAAAAAATGTGTGTCTGTGTGTGTGGGGGGGGGGGGGGGGGGCTCATGTGCTCCCTACAAGACTGTCACTGTCTTTTTAGAAGAACTTTCCATCCCATAACAGACTCTGGTCGGCGTTCACAGCTGCAGACACGCCCTCTCCGCGCGTTCACGCTGCTCTCTTCCTCCTGCCCACTCGCACTACCAGACGGTGTTAAAGGCATCACGACAATCTTAGAACATGATAGTTATTTTACAAAAACACAGAGAGCCGCAGCCCAGGGAGGAAAAAGCCGCAGGTTGCCGACCCCTGGTCTAAAGCCCATCAGAGGTAAAAAAATTCGCATTTAACATAATTTCAGAACATCACAGCGAGAAAAAGATGCTCTTTGATTTTTAACTGATCCCAAACTGAGCCTGAACGGAGCAACAGGAATAATGGGCCATGAGAGGAAGCTTCCAGGCACGACTTTAAAGCTGCAGCTCAAATACACAATTTTGTTTTTGGCACACTATATAAATAATGTTAATCAAATCAATAATGAAACTAAAATCAGGCCAAACAGAGCAGCAATTAAACAGCTTTGTTTCAGTTCCACCCATACATCAGAGGTGCATCATAAAGGAAGACCTTCAGCAGAAACCTTTGCACCATCAGGGATACCAAACAAGGTCAGAAGCACCACTGTGTTCTGTGCAGCGTTTTCCCCGATGCTGCTTCTGCTGGAGAGAAGCAGACCAAGCTGGTTCTGCAGGGAGACCAGCTCAAAGTGATAACCAGACAAATGAGATGCATTCCTACACCAAACTTTTAAAACGGGTGCAAATTATTGCAGCTTTACAATGACACAAATGCCATCATTTTTTGAATAAACACTATTCCCTCACTTTTGTGGGAATGCCATGTTTTACATATCCCACAAAAAATTAAATCTGTGAGGTATTCATCTTTATATTTTATGATAATTGTTTTAAGGCAATAAAACCCATCACTGCACACTTTCTACACCTTTATCCAACAGTTATGAACATTTACACACATTTGTCTCTTGTTCAAACTCTCAAATTTCAAACCTTCATAGAAATTCCAGTGTTAGAATGAAAACTTCGATAAACACTTCAGAAAATGTGTTGAAAGAGTTCTGTGCTGCACAGGAACACCTGTACCTGTTTGCGTTCCCGTTTGGTTGAGATGTGCTGGGGGGGCTGGGGTGGTTGCTGTTGCTGAGGAGCTGGGTTCATGATCACCGGCCCAGCCTGAACGGGGGGAGGGAACTGAGGCTGAGCGGGGTAAAACGCCCCTGTTTTGGATGAAAAAGAGAAAAGGCACCGACATGTACACAGGTATGGTTCTACTGTGGTTCTGATGCGCTTTACAGGACAAACGTTCTTGGAATTTCTTTGGTTAAAAACTAGGGGTGTAACAATTGATCGATAAATCAATTATTATTCCTGGAATTAACCCGACTGATCTGTCCGAGCCATGTTATCAATCGCATCACATTATAAAATCCCTCCAAAATGAAAAGAATCAATTATATTGAAATTGGAAAATACCATTTGGATTGAGACATGGTACGTTTATTTACTATAATGTAAAATGAATCAAGTGCATCACAGCAGACAACACACATGTGATGTTCTAAAAATGTTCCTTTTGTGTTAATTTGATGTGGAAAACCAACAGTGGGCTGAACTTCATGAAACTAAAATGTGAATGGATTTGCCGTTAGTTCTTGTTTACTTGTTTTTTTGTACATATTTTATTTACACTTGATTGTCTTGCAAAAAATCTGGAAAACATCCGCCGGGCTGTTCAGTATCCAGGCATTAATCTCTGCGCCGCACTGGACGAAGTTTTGGCTAAAGATGTCCTGGATCGATTTTACCTCATTGAATTGGATCCAATCAGATCGTACAGAATGAACCAATAATGACAGTGAATCATATTGTTAACCACAAATTATGATATGAATCAATTTTTTGGTAAAATGAGTCATTTACCCCTTGGAAGAAAAAAAAACAGTTTACTGCACTTTTCTCACAAACAAAAAATATTGATTGATTTGATTAATTAATTAATTTATTTCAATTAATTTGAGCAAACAAAAAAAGGAAAAAGATGAAAAGATAATAAAAAATACATATATTAAATCCATTTACATATTAATTCATATATTGATGAGACAACTTCTTGATAATATAATTACTGTTAATCACAAATAAACATATTTGCACTCATACACATCGTACACTTACACTGAATCTAATAAATATGACTCTCCAATGAGGTTTATTAATTACTTGAAAGGGAGTGGATGTGTTGAATTTATATAATCCCACCCTTATTATGTTTTGATGTGCAAGCATGCATGACATTTAATGTGCAAATGAAAAAGTCAGGGTCAACCCAATGCAGTATAACTTAAATAAAGGCAGTGACCTCAGTGTCACATATTTAAAGGACCTACCATATATCATGCCGTTGTTAAGCTTTTCAAAGTAAACTATATCCATATATGTAAATTATATCACTAAGTAAGCCAAGTGAAAAATGGCAGCAGTTTACTTACAGAGCATGACACAGCAGTGAGTGTTTGCTCAGACCTGCTTTGTTGACCCTCACCTCTTATGGCCATAGACATTTATCACATCCACAGCCCCCGTTTTAGCCAGCCTGGTGAATAATGTCAACAATCCATGCAGTTGAATGACATTACCTGCTGACTGCTCGGCATTTCAAAAAGAAGATGATCCTAAAAGGCCTTTTTCCTTTTTCCTTGTCGCTGCTTCTTTGCCCTTCTGCGTTCAACTCGGTCTAACTCATGTTACTGAGTCTGCATTGTTGACCAGAAACTCAGCCTAAATATAGTCAAAAACCCACCGAGGTTCCTGGACACCAGAGTGCAACAGAAAAAAGAAGAAAGGGAGAAGGGGAGCGTTTTCCAACCAGCCCCTGATTTAACCCTTTTCTTAGACGGGGCCCCAATGTTGTAAATAAGATCCTTAAAACTTTACTCACAAACCACTGAAGCCCAAAGTTTGGAAGATCTGAAAAACTGGCATGTTGCCTACCCTGGGGGCCCTGCTGCTCCTGAGACCCGCGGTTGCCCATGAGGAATTCCTGCTGAGTGAAAACCAGCGTTTAGATGAAAAACAGAGAGGGGGGGTTCCTTCGCAAACCCCCTCTCTACCTGCTGTCCTCAGTACCTCTCTACCTTTCAGGATTCTTTTTGGGTTGAGCCCGCCCACTGACAACATGGCTCCATTTTGCTCCTCCCCTGACCTTTCTTGGTTCCTCCCACCATTTCCTCCTTTGTGGCATGATGGAGTGAAAACTAAACTGTTGGTTCAAGCTTTTACAGTCCAAGAGTCCCACCCCCCACCCCCTACCTACAAAAGTCAGTCCATCAGTTATCTGATCTCTAATGTTTGGGACATAAAGATGGCGTATCCAAACTTTGTATTTGTATTTCTGTTAAAAATAAAAGGCATCAACTCATCACAAAATATAACACAAACTAATGGCAAACATAAAAGTTTTATTTTGAAAGAAGCTGCATGATATGTTCTGCAGGGGGTGCAGATGGGCAGAGTTAAAAATAAAGCAGTAGTCACGTGATCATGCTACTAAATATTAAGTTACGGGTACCATCCTTTATGTTCAGGCTCGTTTCTAGAAAGATTGTAACGAAAACGTTTCCAAATAAACATTTTCAGTAAATGTTTATTACAACTTTTTTCTGATTCAAGTTTTATGACTTTTGTGGGGTTTTCTCTAATTAACAGAGGATCACAAACTATTTTGTTCAAGCGTGTTCACGTGTGCATTACTGCTTCAGATGTTCTATGACAACATCTCGCCTAACAAAGGTAGTGAAGCTCCACGAAGCAGTACATGAGCCAGGAAGAATCTGTGTGTCCTTATAGAGACCGGGCTGAGGAGCTGAAATGAAATCAACTAAAGGACGTGTTTGACATTCCTGCCTGTCCAATCACAGAGCTCCGTCTTGCCTCTGTTACTCCCTCCTTAGTGAAATGTTAGACTACTCAGCTACGGCACAAACTCACAAGGCAGCAGAGAAAGAAAACAGCACAGGAGCTTTTGTGATGACCTCATCCATCTCAGACTTTCTCCACCTTCAAAGTCAACTTTGAAGGTCAATTATAGATATTTGAATATCAACTATAGATATTTCTTGTTACTGACAAACATGACAAGTAAAAAAAAACACAATTCACAAGTTAACTGCCATTAAATGTCATTGTTCTTCTTGCCTTAAAGGGACAGAGCAGGACGTGAAAGAGTAAAATGTGTTTTTGTGTTGACCGGTCTGTCTCTGAGCATTGCTGATGAACTATGGGTCAACAAATAGTTCACATGCCTGCCAGTAAAGGTCAGGGAGTTTATCATCTGACCTACTGTCACCTCTAGAGGGAGATGTAACACAAGTTTAAAAAGGTAAAGAAACAGTCCGACATATTAACAAATGTTGGTTTCCGTTATTTCATGTTGTTAAATACATTGACTGACAGAGTAGAAGATTCCGATGTTTGTGTTATTGAAAATCCCTGCATGACCTACAGTCTTCGTTTACTTCTAGAGTTTGGTTTTACAGGATTAACTGCATTACTTTCAAATCCTGTCATTTGATCCAAAGTAAAAATGCGACATGAATGCAAAAGTACTGCAGGTTTCACTTCAATCTATAACCTTGGAGTTGACCTTAGCTGTCCTCACTATAGACTGAACCAGGATGAGTAAAGCTTTAGGGCCAGTTTATACTTCATATCAATCGGCCATCACATCAATCAAATCGCGATCCTCCTGGAATTGTGCAGTTTAGTTCATACTAGGTTAGTTGTCTTCGCAACTGTTTTCAATAACTGCAACAAACCTCTGAGTGGCGTTTATCTTTTTCAAGCCTGATGGATCATCTCCAGCATTTCAGTGGTTTGGTATTTTATTTATTGTGAAAGCATATGTAGAGATCTTTGAGATAGTACATCAGTGCTTTTTTAAATGCTTCAACATACCAAATAACTTTACTTTTAAACAAAAGGTAATTTGAAATGATTTGCCACCTGCTCTTTATTCCAAAATACCTGAAGTTGCATTATAAAGTAAATATGCAGTGAAATTCTTGCAATTCTAGAACGTGGTTTAGAAATCCTGGGATGTGGAAACAGCAATTTTCTGGATTAAGTTTGCTCCACAGTCGCGTCTTCTAATTGCATGAAATAAGTTCAGGTTAAATGTTCGCAATCGCACTATGGGCATTCAATTCAAATCTTAATTAATGTAATAAGTTTGTATCACATTTTGCAGCAATTCCCTTCCTATGGCCTTGCGACATATGCAACCCAAATCAATATGAAGTATAAACTGGACCTTAGTCCTAACTGTCCTTAAAAGGTGCATACAGGCTGTCTGCGGGTGAAAAATGGTCAGACCTGTATGGGGCACACAGATGGCATGCACAGTATAACAAGATGGTAGACTGCTCAGTGACCCCGTAGGGAGAAAATGCTCATGCACATTTTTTTCTGCATTGGTCACAGTGAACACATATACAACACATTAGGGTAAGTAAGGGTGATGTAGGTGAGACGCAGGCGTGTTGCACAGATTTTTCATTTTTTCAACCCCCCCCCCAAATAAATCCTGCAGACTGCAAAAGGAGCCCATGTGGGAGTGACTTGCGTGCGAACTGTCAGAAATGAGGAAATTAGACAATCTGTGTATCGTAGTTTGTATGAACATCCTATGGGTGTCCAATGGGCACTTACATATCACATACGCACCCGTGCGTGCAGCATTTGTGAACAGTACTAGCACCTTAGTAACAACAAGAGTGGCATTAGGACACCGTACCACACCATAAGACAGCATCGTCCGTTTGTCATAAGTGCGTTTAACTTCTTTTAGCCTTACGAATACTTCTTGATACACTTACCACACACACAATAATGGTACGGTCCATTTTTTAGCCGTCCCTTGAGGTAGCCTTATAAGCCCCAAGACACACTTTCATCCCCTTAGATGGGGCCACTCCTCTCTATGACCAGGCTGTTTAAAAACTAGGTTTCCCTCAAAACTCACCGAAATAAAAAAGCTTTGTTTTGTGAAAAAATGAAAACTACAGAGAGCAGTGATAAAAACTGAAAGTCAGTTTTGAAAGTCATTGTTGGGGTTCACGTACCTTAGTTATAATTTCCTTACACGCTATTATCACCAGAAAATGATTGTGTCTCAGTTCTGTCTTTCAGTAAAAAAAAAAAACACTGATGTGCTAGGTGCTGACTGTACAAGATACGATGTTCCTGTTCTGCCTGCTTGAATGACCCACTTTCATGTTATCAACCCCAGCCACCAATAAAACCAGACTGGATACACTGGGAAGACAGAACTCCCCTGTCGCAGTTAGTGCTGTGACCGAAGGGCTTCCAAGACTCTGCAACCTGTGTGGTTCTTCGCTTTGTTAAGGAAAAGTCATAACCCTGACAGTCATTAAGTATAAGTATAAGTATAAAGTCATAAGTATAAAAGCTTCCTTCCCCCCCCCCCCAAAAAAAAAAGCTTGGACATGTTATTTACATGCAGGTTTGCTGTTATAGTCTACTAATGTGAGTCATAAAAACGTGTTGTTTTTTTTAAATTGGATGCGTTTTGGTGAACAAGTGACAAAAGTGAGGCCCTGGGCAAGAGCCTCTTACCAAAAGTACCATATTCAGCAGGGCTGGTTCCAGGGTAGAAGCCTGGAGTTCCTGCTGGCACTGGGTACTGCTGGGGTGTTGTCATATAAGCTGCTGACCGGTACTAAGAAAAATAGAAGGCAAAAAGCAGAAAGGAAGACAGAAGCAGAGTCATAAAAATCCTGTTTTGCAGGTCAGAAAAGGCTGACCTCATTTTTGATGAGTGCTCACCTGCCCAGGTATGAAGTAGGCCGGACCCTGAGGTGAGCTGGGGAAGGACAGCTGTTGCTGGGGAATCACCATCATTTGGGAGCCAGGGCCTGCTTGGTACAAATGGGTGGGAGTCACGGCACGGGGAGCACTGCTGGGGGGGACTCCACGAGAGCCAGTGCTGGGAGCCAGCCCTGTCCTGCTGGTGTAGAATGGCTGAGGAGGTATTAGGAGACAGAGGAAGAAGAAAAAACAATAGAATTTAAAATGGAGATGAGGAGAGGTGTGGGGAAAAAAACAAAGAATGAAAAGCAAAAACAAAATCCAGGGATGATGGCAGAACATGGACACATAAGGGATAATGCCAGAGGAGGTGCCAGAAATTAATAAACTTCATGGATGGCTGGTTCCACAAAGTCCATTAATTTCTGATACCTCAAAGGGCCTAGTTCCAGTTATCCCATGGTCCTTCACAAAAGAACAAAATATTACATCTATCATTAGTACTTTAATTTTGTTTTTTTAAACGTTTAAATCGTTTCCATAAGAAACAAACTGAGACACCTGGTTGTAACCTTCTGCACGGTCTGCTGCAGTTGGTGTATGAGGACTAACCAGTAGAGGAAAACTGTATATGTGCTAAATGTCATGTTAGGTGGACAAAAGCAAGGGGTAAGGGGTGAACTTTCCCTTTAAATGACACTTTTAGTCACATACCATGACGTTAAGCTTATATACCCCTATCTTCCGGTGCTTAGTCCTCATACACCAGCTGCAGCAGAGCAAGGTTGTTTCTGACTCGGTAGCCGTTACCATGACAATGCATCACAACGCATATCAAATAGTCTGCTTATTGTGAAAAACTATTTAAATGTTAAAAATAACAAGATTAATAGACTATCTTAATAATATGCTAAGTCCATTTATTTAATTTAATTAATTTACTGGTTGGCCTGCAGGGTGTCCATTAAGTAAGGGATAATGTCTCTCACTTTATGGACACCTTGCAGCCAATCAGAATAGAGTAGAGTGGTCCTTTGCTATATCACTGTTCACCCCTAGTAGACTTGCTGTTTTGTGTATTTTTGTCAGTCTATTTTGCATGCTTTTCTTTTTTTCACAGACTACTGTGTTCTGCATCCCTATTGGCTGTTGATCTTCACGAACAATCTCCTCCATACAATGTCTCCTGTACAGAATTCATTCAGTTTGTCACATTTACATAAATCTTCAATCGCGATCAGATCTTTGTTTTCATTTTATATGAATATTTCATTCATTGAAAACACTGGACCTAATTTTCAAAACTTTGATAGTTTCAACAAAAGAGAACAGTGGGGAAATTGTCAGGTCTGTCTGAGAAAGGTATATAAAGTGTGTAATGAGGAGTTCTAAAACCTTAAAACATTTATATGCACAGGCTATTTATGGAATGTAACCTCCACTGTGACGAGGGACCACTGTTTTCACCCAGACCATGGTATAAAGTTGGAAAAAAACAGTGAAGGCTATCCAAAAGAGGCTCATAGTAGTTCCTGTTCATGCTGGGATGTTTTACAGATGGGAGGGAACCTTTGCTTGTTGTGTGTCGAGGAATTTGTGGCTCGATGGTCACTAAAACAGGATGTACCTGCCTATCAGCTGCTTCTTTCTTTCTCCTCATTGGCATTCTGCTGCCAGACTGAGAGCTAACCATCACTGCCAACAAACCCACATCGAGCCAACAAAGCACAGCACTGCATGCATATGCATGGTTGAGGGGGGGGATTGGACAGGAGCAGGGGACGATAGAGTAAGCAGAGTTACCTGCAGAGACCTGAAGCTTCCCTTCAGCAGCACACAGACAAAAATCATATGAAAACAGGAAGAGGGTGGAAAGAGAAGGATTGAGATGAGACAGCAGCACAGTTAGTCAGAGAAAGAGCCAAGAGAACAGCAGGTCTGTGCCAAGCAGTGAATAAAGGAGCAGCATGCAGGGAACAACAGACAACCCTGGTTCAGTCTGTGGAGCTGCACTGTAAAAACAAGTATGCTTACATTCCCAGAAGCTGTTTTGGGGCCAGCTAACCACTTTAATGTTTCAACATTTAATGGTTTGTTTTTGTTTTTTTTTTACTTACTTTCAAGAAGTTAAAATCTGGTTCAGATACTGAGAAAAGACTACGGCTGTGTCCAGATTCACTCCATAACCCCTGAAGGACTACGTAATGGAGGACTATCAAATTCAGACAAATGCAGACTGCTTTCTTTTTTAAACGCCAACTATGATGTCAACCATTTGCTCAATTAAAAACTTAACAACTATGAACGTTTTATGAAAACTATTTAAGAATCCACTGGGTTCTAATGATAAAAACTTGGTTGTTTTCAAAAAAATTCAAATACTTTTTTCTTTTTCCCAAATGACAAATCGTCAAAACTCAATGCAAAATTTGGTGAACATCAATGCACACTATTTTTGCACAGACTTCTGGGAAATTTCCAGGGCACGTGATTTTGGAATTGTAGATTCGGAAACCACAAAACAAAATGGTGAATGCCCTATAAAATGCACTAACCGGGGAGGAACAAGTGAATTCGGACACAACCAATGTTTTGTTGGTTAAAAATCTTGAACTTTTTCCCAAAAATACGAAGAACAAATCAGGTTAGACAAGATTCCCTTTGGGCTAAAGGTGTTTGTTTGTAAACACCATCTTCAGACCACTAGGCTCCATGTTTGACTCTGCTCCAGCACTTCCGAACATGAACTTAGGGACAGACATCCAGCCTCATTGCCTGCTGTTAGGGAGCTGTTAGTACCTGTTGGTGTAAAGCGCGAGGCCCTGGAGCAAACTGGAGGAAAAGCAGAAAGAAGAAAAGCTCAGGGTTCACGCCTCCACTCTCAAACTTCTACGATTTGGCACTTTTTAACCCTTCTGCTAAAAAGTTAAACGTAAAGTCTAACTGTCAAGAGACAACACATTCTACATTATACTTTTCTATATACTTTTCATGAATGCTTTTGTTTTATAGAACTGAAAGCTCCACAACCTTTAAGGATGTTTTCAGACTGGGGAAACCGTTTGTTACGGACCCAATCTGCTTAAATTGGTACGGATCGAGTCCTGTACCTTGCGTTTGGCGTTTATTCAGACTGCTGTCTCGCGGCCTTTCCTGATTCCAACCAAAAATAGTAAATAAAACCGCGTGAATAAAAATCTCTTCACTCAGGGCAGGGGAAAGCAATTAAAGACAGAAGTTATGGATGTCCTGAGCTTTCCGGTCCTTCTTGGCTTAGTTCATTTAAACTTTATATTTTGCTGACCGATTTTAAACCCTTGTATTAACGTCAGGCTCAAAACTTTTTTTGGTCGGGTGGAGACACGCAGAAAAGATAAAAAAAGACAAAAAGACGTCTGAGAAGGTACACTGCCATGTGTTTATGACATAGATTGTTGGGAAACATTGTTGCAATATGTGTTAAAAATTGTTTTAATGAGCCTGCATTCATCCAATCACATTCCAATGAGTTTCTGTGTCTCATCGTTGTGGTGGTATTCCATTGTTTTGAGATAATTCTGTTGAGAAACTACAAGGTAGCTTTTAGGATGACGTAACAGCAGCATCTGCCGCGTAACAAGACACCGAAAAGCATGTAAAGGTGTTTTCAGTGGTGCTAAAACAAACGTAACAAGTAAGGAGTTGGACTCTTTTTTTTTTTTCTTCTTTGATAACATGACAATTGTTGCTTTACATTTGTTCGCAGCTCACCTGTTGCTACATTCTGACTGTGTTTAGATCACATGGCCACCGGCAACGGTGGCCGTTTTGGTCCAGTTGTTCCGCTCCTAGGACGGATTGTAGTCAGACTGAGGAATCTCAGAGCAAACTGAAGCTCAGTCCGATTGGAAATGAACCGAGACCACCTCAAAAGAGGGATCAGCTTGGGTGTATTCAGATTGAAAATTTCTTCTGGATTATCGGAGGGAAACGAACACTGGTTCATTTTAAGCAAACCCAATGTGTCCAGTCTGAATACACCCCAAAAGTCACTCACTACATGTTCCTGCTAGCATCCCCTTCTGGGATTGAACTGGCTTTTTCACTGAAGATTACTCATGTTACAGTGGTTTTGGTTCAGTGTGTCAGTATTACTGAACCACATCAGAGCTTTGGTTTACTCATGAGGATCAGATGGAGTTGCGGAAGTATAAACTTATCTCTGACCCATAATTGAAAAAGAATCAAACTGCAACTACTTAAGCAGCTCACTGCTTCTGTCAGATGACCTGCAGACATCTTCAGTGCTCCAACTCTGACAGGACGTTATACCAACAATAGGAGTTAAAGTGCTGAAGAAGAAATCCTCAGTGATCAGAAGTTTGGTCAGTCTCACCCCAGAAGACTTTAGCAGCATGACAGAAAGACGTTCTTTTGATGCAAACTCTTTTAAAATAAGGCCAGTAAAAAGGCCCACGAGCTACAGGAGCGGGAGGCTCACCTGTCGGGCCTGCGGTGTGGGGTTCATTTGTGGCTGTGGTGAGGGTGCAAACAGAACAGAAGGGGGTTGGCCCGGGGGAAACGGTGGCTATAAGAGACAGAAAGAGGAGAATGAAGGAAAGCTGTTAACTGCAGCAGATGAAAAAAAAAAGTCATTAACAATAATATCCCAGCATCCTGTGCATTTATGTTAATGGAGGCAACTGTTCTTGAAGTGCTTTAACTGTTATTTATTTAACTTAATTGTCTTGAAAAAGACTTAATTGCCAAAAAATTTCATTAATTTAGTGAATTAAATCATTAAGGATGTTAAACAACATCCTACAAGGATTTATTGGGCATAAGCGCAGTATGGAACGGAAGCTGTCTGATGGGAGCATAGACGGATCATATGCTTTTCTTAAGATAAGATAAGATAAGATATTCCTTTATTAGTCCCACGATGGGGAAATTTCCTTGTTGCAGCAGCAGTACAGGAACAGAGAGCGATATATAAAGAAAAAAAGAAAAACTATGGAGTCAATATACACACATATATACACAATATACACATACATTTCCAAAAAATTGCACAGGATGATCATATATCGATTATTGCACAGGGTAAAAGAAATATGACAGAGTCGATGATGTTGGTTAACGTGGTTCACTGGGAGCAGCTAAGGTTGCACAGTCTAACGGCAGCAGGTAGAAACGACCTGCGGTGTCGCTCCTTCAGACACCTAGGATGTCTCAGTCTGACGCTGAAGGAGCTGCACAGTGAGGACTAGGGCTGCACGATATGATGAAAATTCGCAATATTATTGATCAATATTGCGATCAATATTATTGATTAATATTGCAATGACGATATAACTTGCGATAAATGAACAAATAGCGAAAACCACCAAAAAATTTCCATTTCACTGCAAAAGTTCAATTTAAATAAAAGTCAAAATACCATAAATTATTCTCCAAATGACCCTCGTCTAATTAGGAGGGCAACATCTAACATAAAAGCTCCAACCGATTGGTCAACAACGTGAAGGGCTCCGTCTGATTGGTCAAATGCATAAAGGGATTTATTCAATTCATTAAATAGTTCAAGTTGCCATAAGATTGTTTTAGCACATTTAAGGTTTATAAATTATTGCGATTTTGACCGACTTTTGCGATATGGATATTGCATAGCTTGAAATCACGATAACGATAAATTTGCGATTAATTGTGCAGGCCAAGTGAGGACACAGGCTCATACATGGGGTGGGCGTCGTTCTCCATCATGGATGATAGCTTAGCTAACATCCTCCTCTCTCCCACCTCCTGTATTGAGTCCAAAGGCAGCCCCAGAACGGAGCTGGCCTTCTTCACCAGCTTCTCCAGCCGCTTCCTGTCTGCTGCCGAGATGCCGGATGGGTGGGTGAATGGATATCCATACAGGTAGAAAAAGTTCATTCCTGAGCTGAAAAGGTAATTAGTTGTCGTCACGCACCTGGGTGTGTGAAAGTTGGTCTTTGCATTTGACCTTTTCTTTAGGAGAGCAGTGAGCTGCAGACAACGCTGCACTCGAGAACCATTTGTTTGGTGGTTTAACCCCCAAATCCAACCCGTTAAAACTGAGTGACAAGCAGGGAGGCATTGGGACCCACTTTTAGAGTCTTTGGTATGACTCAAACCCACAACCTTCCAGTCTCAGGGTGAATACTCTTCCACTAGGCCACTGAGGTGGTTACTGTCATTTTAACTCTGACTAAGTCCATAAACCTGCCTGAAAGCATTTGCAGAAGCAGGGACGTCCCTATGTTAACCAACCCACTAATGATCATTTTCCCTTACAGACCTTTCATCTGCATGGAACACCATCACTCTTCAATGTTAAACACAGCACATCTTACCTGTGAAAGACCGGGCGAGGGGGCTGGGTGGGGGGCGGAGGGGGGTCCCGTAAGAGGCTGTGGTGCTTTATTCATTTCACGGGGGTCTGCATGGGGAGGCAGATGTGGACCTGTGCACGACTAAGACAGGACAGAAGTGAGTAGAACATCAGAGATCTGGAGCAGACCATCTGAAGGTGTTCAAACTTACACAGAGGAATCCTTTAAGGTCCCAAGAACAGAAACACCAGCTAAAACATAGACAAAGTAGCTTGTTTAACATCAAACATGTTAAAACACATTGAAGCACTAAATAACCTGTTATGTAAGCATTAAATTACGGTGAATACTTCTATACAAAATCTCTAAGAAGATTTAAAAAAAAACTGATTATTAACAAATATTACAATTTCATAGTAAACTCTGTTTTTTAGATTATGGTATCTTCCTAAACCCGTAAACAATGTGAATAGCTTCATGAAGGGAAATGACATTTGAAAACACCTGAGGTTTCATGTCTGTACACACAACAGAGATCATTTACCTAACGTAACAAACAGCAGCTCCCCCATCAAGACCATCTGAGCCAACAGAAATCCACCCATCACCAAACAGGAAACAATCTCCGCCATCAGCTCAAAGCCAAGCTTCATGAAAATCTCAAAAATCAGCAAAAGTGAGCCCATCCCGGAACTCCAACATCATCCTATCAGCTCTAAGAACTATAGGCAAATTCCTCAATCAGGGTTTGTACATTCTTTAGCCATGGTTTTCCCTAACTTTTCACAGAATTTCTAAATTATCAAAAATAAACACATTTCAGTCAGACTATTGTAGTCGATGCCGCAAAATCAAATCAAGATACATATTGATACATCCAAGTTTGTCTGCCTTGCCTTGTCGTTTAAATTGCAGCCAGAACTGCTCACATTGATCAGAATCCTTCTTCCAATTATGTCTCATTTCTCTCCATCTTGTTTTTGTTTGTTTCTCATTACCTAGCTGTACATATGTAAACAAAACAAAACAATGCACACAGGAGTTGGAAAATGTCGTTTCTGGACTTCAGAAGCTCCTTTTCAAATAAAATGTACCTTATCGCGTCAAAAGGTTGAGGGTTTTGACACGATAAACTACAGTAGAAGAAATCCTGAAAAGAGCTCCATGACTCTGGTCCACTCCTCGATCACCTTTAGGTGTCTGCAGCCCCCCCAAATCTCTGCTGAGTCCATTAACCCTGTGTGGTTCTAAATTATTGATCAAAAAAGTAATCAGCAACTAAAACAACCCAATAATCAATACTATTGTTCAGCTTTAAAGCGCTGATCAGAGCTTCTCCTCTGTGGGTCAATTATTCAGAACGTGGCTTTAAAGTAATTGTTGGTCTTAAGGAAAGCTGAAATGGTTGCATGAGCTCAATCACCAATAATCATGTAGTCAAAACAACATTCTTTTAATAGAGTAAAAACATGAAAACATCTGCGGTCAGGTGACGAGGGGAGATATAGCATTTGTTCAGAGACGCACTGAAAATGACAATAAAAGAGAAAGGTCAGAGAGCAGAGGACCATCCAAAGTATGGAGTCAATAGAACTTGGACTGTTATGAAATGACCCGATTTAAATGGTGTTTATTTGGCCTGCACAATGCACCGCAAATTTATCGCTATCGCAATATCCAGCTCTGCAATATGCATATCGCAAAAGACAGCAAATATCGCAATAAATCGTAAACCTTAAATGTGTTAAAACAATCTAATGGCAGCTTGAACCATTTAACAAATCAAATAAATCCCTTTATGCATTTGACCAATCGGATGGACGCCTTCACGTTGTTGACCAATCAGATGGAGCCCTATTATGTTAGATGTTTATCACCTATGTCAATGAGTGTCATTTGGAGTATAATTTTTAAACTGTTGCAACGAAATGGGAATGGTTATTTGTAGGCCTGCACAATATACCGCAAATTTATCGTTATCGCAATATCAAGCAGTGCAATATCCATATCGCAAAAGTCAGCAAAAATAGCAATAAATGGTTACCTTAAATGTGCTAAAACAATCTTATGGAAGCTTGAAGTATTTAACGAATCAGATAGGTCCATTTATGCATTTGGCCAATTGGATGGACCCTTTCACATTGTTGACCAATCAGATAGAGGTATTATGTTAGATGTCTGCCTCCTACGTCAACGAGAGTCATTTGGAGTATAATTTTTAAATTGTTGCAGTGAAATGGTAATGATGTTTTTGGTTGTTTACTATTTGTGTATATACCGCAAATTATATCGTTATCGCAACATTGATCACTCATATCGCATATCGCAAGTTTTGCTCATATCGTGCAGCCCTAGTGTTTATAGTTAAAAATGTACAGTCATCCACCCCCACCCCCCCTTGAGAGGGAACTGGATGAAAGCCTGAGTCATGATGAGTCAGCGTTTTTAGCATGAACTTAAATTACTCAAACAAAACATGACCAGTTATCAGGAAAACTGAAAGATAAAAGCCCCTTTGAGGGCAAACAGACAAACATCAGCGGTTCAAAGACAGTGAGGAAGAGGACTGCAGGTACCAATAAGAAAAGCTCATGCAAGATGATCATCAGGTGAGGAGAGAACTGTCTGAGGGTACATGTGACCTTTACTACACTCCCTACAGTTCATTGAAACAATAAGAAAAATCTGTGACATTAACATTTTTCTACCAACAGTATGCACTTCAGGTGAACTCATGAAAGCAGCAATACAGCTTAAATCTGAAGCTTCGCCCTTTGAGTCTGAGAGCTATGCAGCAAAAACACATATCCACAAACATCCCTGCACTGTCACAACCACTGATAAAAGCTCTATCAGTAGAACGGAAACCACATTAACCTGTTCACTCACACATTCTTTTAGTTTATACTTCTTTTTTTGGTTTCTACTCAAATAGATTGTATGTTAAACTTGGATTCAAACTCGTATCACACAATCCAACCAAATTTATTGTTATCACGATATCAAGCTGTCCAATACGCATATCGCAAAAGTCTGCGTAAATTGCGATACATGGCACTATCTTATGGCAGCTTAAAGTATTTTAAAAAATAAAATAAATCCCTTTATGCATTTGACCAATCGGATGGACTCCTTTACATCACTGACCAATCAGATGGAGCCCTTTAATTTTAGATGCTCACCTCTTATAAAGACGAGGGTCATTTGGAGTGTAATTTAAGGTATGTTGACTCTTTTTTTTTATTATTCATTCATTTTCTATTCCGTTTAGTCCCTTTCGGGGTCACGGGGCTGCCGGAGCCTATCCCTTGTGGGCGAAGGCAGGGGATGCCCTGGACAGGTCGCCAGTCTGTCGCAGGGCCACAATCACACACCCATTCACTCTCACACCTATGGACAATTTAGATTTGCCAATTAACCTATGTTGACTCTTATTAAAATTAAACTATTGCAGTGAAATGGAAATTATGCATTTAGTTGTTTTGTTATTTGTTCATCATGTATCACAAGTTATATCGTCATTGCAATATTGATCATTAATATCGCAAATGGCGAGTTTTCCTCATTTCATGCAGCCCTACCTGTGATACATCTATGCTACACCTATACATCTAAAAAACACAAAGACCTATCCATAATACACATATTATCAGCCATGACACATTTATAATACATTTATAATTTATCATACACATAATACACCCATAACATAACCATAGAAATATAGCAGCTGGATGGTTCAGTTGGCTGCGTGTAGGACTGGCGCATGAGAAAACAGGGGAACCAAGTCTGGGCTGGTCCCAAGCCTGGATAAAATACAGGGTTGTGTCAGGAAGGGCAGCCAACGTAAAAATCTCTACCAAACTACCTGTACAAAATAGGGAAAACCTGACTCGCTGTGCTGACCCCTGAAGGGATATGACGAAAGGTGAACACATAATCCTAAAATACACCCCTAATGATAATAATAAAAATGGAGTGGATTTATCTGTGCTTTTCCAGACGCTCAAAGTTCTTACAGTGTTTCCATTATTCATTCACTCCTGATTCAAACTTGGTGATGGTAAACTACTGATGTAGCCACAGCTGCCCTGGGGGAGACTGTCAGGGGCGTGGCTGCCAGTGTGCACCTCTGACCATCACCGGGACATTCACACCAGTGGAGCTACACTGGAGGCAGGAAGGGTGAATTGTCTTGCCCAAGGACACGACTGTTGACTGGGGGGAAGTGGGGATCGAACTGCAGACCTTTTGATCATTGGACGAACTGCTCAATCGCCTGAGCAACTGCACCCTAGAATACACCAAATAATACACCTACAGCATTACAGCATCTTCAATGAGAGTTAAGCAGATTAAACAGCTATGTAATACTTAAACCATATTTTCCAATCATTTAGTTGAGTCATGTTCAGTTTTGGCATATAAACATAAACTAGGCTGTGATCTGAACAGTCAGAGCTTTCCATCCCAGACTCCAGCGTTCTGACCCAAAGCAGACAGCCACATTCAGACGAACACCCACAACTTTCATTATAATGCACAGCTTTCATCCTTTAACCCCTCTTTAAAACACACTAATGATTCATACTCTGATAGTTTTCATTCTTGAATTGCTCACCAGTGTTCAGCTGTTGTGTGTTTGCTGGATGGAAACGCTGAGCCTCTTTTTGCCTTTTTGTTTCTGTCTAAAGCTACACTTTTTAACATATTTCTAGATTAAACAATAATTACAATGAGATTCAAACTCCTGAAGTTCCCTCTTTACACACACAAGAGCTTCTCTTGCTGTGTGGTGACTAAAAAAAATGGTAAATGACACTAGCAGAACATCTTATTTCTTCATCAACCTCCATTGAGAGGTGACCCAGTGAAAAGTGGTGTCGTTCCATCAATGTGAGCATCCATTTTTAAATCAGTTAGTGTTGAATGAAGGGACTACTGTAAGGGCGGTTTCTGAAAAAGAAAACAGTTCAAAACATCTTACAGGGAAATACAAAATTAATTTTTTTAATATAAAGAGATGTTTTCAACCAAACAGCCTAAAAACGAAACTAGGACTGGAGATTAGTTTTGATGCATCGATGTCCTCGTTTAGGTTTGAAATACACAAGGTATACAAACAAAAAAAACCACCTGCTTTAGGTTTAAAACACCTCGACATGCAGGTACCACAGTGAGATTCTATGCATAGAAGTAGAAACTCCCCTGAATAAGAATTAAAAACTGTTGACAAAACAAAATCCCACCATTACTGCATCTCTTAAATAAGATGATATGATTTTGCATAGTTAAGGACACAAGTTTTTAATCAATTCTTTCAAAATCCAGCAATTTGATTAACTAGATTCTTTGTTTCCATTCTGTCTCTCACAGTTGAAGTGTATCTATGAAAAACAATACAGACCAACAACTTTTAGAACCAATGACTAACAAACCTGGTTGGGGCTGTTTGCACGAACTACTGAAGTAATGCAGTGTTGACAAGAAGAAGACATGATGTTTCACAAAGACCTTCAGTTCTTGACTATTGTTTCTCTTCACAGGACTCAGAGTCAGGTGAGTTTGTTGGTCAATCAATCAATCCCTCAGAACAGGAAGTGGTTGTTTCGGTAGTGGGGGCAAGTGTCCGGTTGGAATATGAAATCACTATTTTCCCGAGAGTAGCCTCCCTGATTTAGGCAGTGAGGACCTCCAGTCATTGGTCTGGATTGTTGCGCACAGAAGAACACCCTTCAACCCTTCAAACCAAAAACCAGGAGGAACAGATACAGGTCAGTGTGCGGCGGAGTAGGATGAGAGGCACCTTCAGAACCAACTCAGATGTTCTGTCATACACCTGAATACGTCAAGCATGACCAGCAGCATTCATTTCTGACCCACGCGTTCACATGTTCTAAGAATGTGTTGCCTTGAGCAGCATTCCTTATGCATTGCGCATTATGATCACCAGCCTTTAATTTTAAGGAACAGCACGTATTGTGTGTGTGGGGGGGGGGGGTACAATGGCTCCCTCCTCCCCCCAGACAGCCGTCTGTTATGACACAGGGGCGTGTCCTTCTGTTTACTCCCGCACGCGACAAACCCGCAATCAGACTAAACATCATGTCCCTGAAAAAGGTTTAGTTCTGTAACAGTGCGGGTTAGTGCGGGCTAGCTGTCCTAGGCCCGACCACCGGGGTTTAACCACATGGTTACACGTGCCATTGGCGCGCGGCTCCGCCGTTGCCTCGTAGAACGGTGTCAGCAGCCGCAGACAGCGGGCCGGTGCGGCCGCAACATCACTGATGCAGCGGGAACATGCACGTGCACGTGGGCTGAGGTGATGCTCGACCTTCACTGCAGTGGCTGACCTGCACGGAGTCAGTCCGTGAGAAGTTCTGGGCGGCTTCTGTCACATCATCAGCATCCACTGCAGCAGGTTCTCCAGGAGAACCGTCCCAGCTTCTCTCTGCTGCTTTTTTTCCCCCGGTGAACCATGACGCTGAGCTGTCAGACCGTAAACCCTTCCGCGGGCATGTTAGGCTTAGGGTATCGAACTCTCTACTTTACAAAACGGCTGTGCGGCATCAAGCTCTCTGCTTTCCGCTACGTCTAACCGTGATGCTAGTTGGAGCATCTATCTAACCACCACAGCAGCAGACCGGTCGGACGGAATGAACGGTAACCGGTGTAAAACACCTGCCTCCCGGCGCATGTTCTAGCAGCTGACACTGGGCAGAGCTGCGGCGTGAACCCGCTCCCCCAAGTCACACTTTGGGGGAGACGGAACTCCCGCGGCGCCTCAGCCTGGATGCTAGCAGCAGAGCTACGGCTAATCCCTGAAAACACAGCGGGAGCAGCCCCGGAGCGCGCGGCCAAAGTCCCAACAACAGGTCGAGGGACCGCGCGTGAGCCCACGCCGCGCTTCCGCTGTACCGACAGCGAACATTTCTCCGGAGGTTTGGGCTTAGGACGGCGGCGTTACCTTTCTCTCCTTGAGTCCGCAAAGACGGACGGACGGAAGCGCTTCCCGGAAGCCGGTATCTTGTAATTCCGGCAGGATCCCGTCACGTGCGGCTCGCGCCTTCACGTTCTTGGATGTGAGTCCTCCAGCATGACAGACAGAAAACTGGTGACTCTATGGAACAAAACTGTTTAGATGTTACTGACGTTTCAGGTTTGGAATAAAATCAAATGTTAAAAATGTAAATTAAATTAATTGTTGTTTGTGGCATTTTTTTTAATCATTAAAACCCGTGGTTTTGCCTCTTTACAAGTTAATGGACGTGGTATGTAAATGTTTGTCAGAATATATTAGTAATCCCTTACATTAATTACCTCCCATAATCATAGCTGATATCACCTCAGTCTTGTTTTGCATATTTGAAGCAGAGTCAGAAGTACTTCATTGATCCCACACGTGGGAAATTTGTGCATTGCCATAGCAGTGAACATAAGAGAAAATAGAATAATATAAAAGACGAAAATGTAGCAGAAATGTAAACTAATAAGGCGGTATAGTTTAAAGACTATTTACAAACAGGTAACAATCTGCAAAAGTCAGTTATTGAGTTCTTGCGTTATTGTAGAGTTGAATTGTGTTGGGTTCCTACCCAACGGTTGCGGAGCTGTCTGAGCCTCCTAGGCATTGTTTGTCCAGAACAGGGTGGAGAGGATGCTCTGGGTTGTCCGTGATGGATACAATCTTGTTCAGTGACCTCCTCTCCATCACTGCTTCAAATGTTTCCTGTTTGCAGCCAGTGACAGAAGAATCTGACTTTCTGATCAGCTTGTTTAGTCTGATGGCATCACTGACTGCAATGCCGCTTCCCCAGCAGACCACAGAGGAGAACAAGGTGCTGGCCACCACAGACTGGTAAAGATCTCCAGCCTCTTGCTGCACACATTAAAGGAGCTCAGCTTCCTTAGGAAGAAGAGTCTGCTGCAGGCCTTCTTGTACACAGCAGTGCTGTGGCTCCTCCAGCTCAGTCTGCTGTCGATATCATTCCCAGGTATTTGTACTCCTCCACCACCTCCACATCCCTGCCCAGGATGCAGAGAGGCTATAAGACAGTCCCCTTCCTTCTGAAGTCAATCACCATCTCCCTGGTCTTGTCCACATTGAGCAGCAGGTGAATCTCTCCAGCCCACTCCACAAATCCGTCCACCAGCCTCCAGTACTCTTCTGCCCGTCCACCGCTTATACACCCCACAACCACAAAGTCATCAGAAAATGTCTGTAAGCGGCATGACCCTGAGTTGTGCTGAAAAACTGAGGTGTACATGGTGAACAGGAATGGAGAGAGCACAGTGCCCTGTGGGACTCCCACGCCACTCAGCACCACATCAGACAGGACGCCGCCCAGATTTGCTGTTGTTGGTTGTTTTTTTTATCCAGAACAAACTCCTGAAGTAGAAATTTCAGATTTTATCGATATCACTCCTCTTGTCAATACTGCTTTTCGATTCGGTATCTTATTCGATATTTTTCTGTGTGAAACCATGGAAGGAGAAGACAAATACTAAACTATATACATGAAAACCTTTTACTGTAGAACAAATGAAAACACAACTAATTTAAGGTCCTTTGCAGCAGTAAAATAAAACTATAAATAAATACCAACGTGTCTTTGTAGTAATAACAAACAAACAAAGCTCCAATAAAATCCATTATGCAGAGTTTGTCCTCACTTCAAAGAACGATAGCAGTGGAAAGAAAAAATTCCCCATTATCATCTCACATGGAATTTCTGCAGGAATATCAGCATATTGGACTTTGCTGGTAGCTGGTTGGCATCTTTAAAAAGGCTGAGATATATAAAAGTTGCAGAATGCATTTTGATTAGTTTTACATTTTATGTCTGGTAATCATCGAGGCACAGAACTTTCAGCCTGTTTATATGTTCATTGTTTTTTTTACAGTGCTGGTAGCCGTATTCACCCCCCCCCCCCCCCCTCCTTTTTATTAAACTTCCGGCACTTATCTTTGACCACAGGTTTACAATGGCTTAAAACAGTTTAGCCAACCACAATCGAGAAAAATCGAACAGTTTGTAGAGAGTGCTGGGGGCTCCATGTTACTGATTTAATGAAAGGAGCCTGCAGGCCAGTGGAAATTGGAACACAGGCCACTTTTGACCCATCGGTCTGACTTGGAAATGCCTGCTCTAAAGGATATACTTGTGTGTTTCTTCATTTTCACATTAAATCCCCCAATAATAATAATAATAATAATAATAATATTATATATATATATATATATTATATATATATATATATATATAGTGCATGGATTTGTTTAAGTGGGAAAGTTAAATACAGCAGCAAGCACACATACGCGCTGCTCTGATGACATAAAGGACCAAAGTTTTGATCTTAAAGTTCTGCATTGAATGCAACATCAGGCTGTCAGAACTATAGGTCATTTTCCCACTGATAGACTCAGTATGACTGCTGCTGGATGCTCTACACACAAGATTAAAAAGTAAAGAAACCCAGATACAGCCAGGTCTGAATACACACAATGGTTGTTTATATGTTTGTTCTTTATTAACATTTTATAGAACTGTAACAAAAGGGGGAAAACCAGAAAAAGATCGGACGCGAACACAAACTTTAAAGTAATCTAATTACAAGAAGGAAGGATGAGGGGGAGGGGGTTGAAGGGTTGAAGGGTACGTCTGAACTGCTGCTGGGATTTTGGAGAAGTTATTCATTGAATTCATGACTGAAAAATTGAGAAGTTTTAACTTCAATCCAACCAACCAAACTCCAGACACTCGTTTCCTGTAAGGAGGTGGGCCACAGACGCCTGTTGAGAAGGAGCTCGATTCCTTATGTTCAGTCATGCAATGAATAAGAAAATGCATCAGGTGAGACGTGGGGGGGGGACTCACTAAAGAACAAAACAGTCTAAGTTTCATAGTTTGGGTTCTTGCGGAGGATGACAAAGCCCTCGAGGATGGGAGTGACGGGGATGTACTCTTCTGTGGCGAGCTCTGCCCTCTCGCCGTGAGCCAGCAGCACCGGCGTGGTGTGGGTCTGGAAACCTGTGATGGCCTTCGGTTTACCCGCCTGACCCACAACGTCTACCGCCTGCAGACAGAGCAAACGTCACACTCGTCATCCTCACCATGTGTGTCAAACGTTTTCTGGAAAATGTAAAGTTCTGCAGAATTTACCTGTCCGACCCTCACAGACACAGGGAGGGGTCGCAGCTCCTCGTCAAACGTGACCAACATACGTGGCTGCATGGCTGCTACCAGCCCATAAAGGATGTAGTGAGATTTGCCCAGGATTACTGTAATGCACAAAACGACCACCAGGGGGACTCAGTAACAGGAGACGTCAAAGTTAAAGTGTCGAGTTAGCAGAAGGGAGAAAAACGCACTGTTCTTGACATCAAGGAAAGACACGAGCACGGTGAGCAGCCCAGCCACGGCCACCTGACTCATCAGCTGCCGGTCACTGTGGTAAGGACAGAGGGTGAGCGTACCTTTGCCCAGGTGAGTCAGACCCTGTAGAAGCAGAGAAAGTCAGAAATCAATCCCACAGCCTTGCTTTTGTGTACGTCTTCCTGATTTTGCCACCTACTTGTGCCAGTCGAACCATGAAGAGGTTGTTGGGATCTTTGGCGTGATACTGGGCCAGCTGCCGCAGCATGGCGGCCAGGCGGGCGTTATTAGTGCCTGAGGAGGAAGCAGAGAAACTGATCGCTCTGAAACGCAGCACTGGTTCCATGAAAACAGTCAATGAATGCAACATGCAGACATATGACTGCATATGGCTGTAACGTCAGCAGTTATAGTGCAGAAAATAATCAATCAAAAGAAACATGAATCCTAAAAACCAAGATTCTTCCTGATGAGAGCAGGAGCCTTAATCCATTGAACAAGGGGCCCCTTCTGCCTTCATCATTGGATTGAAGGGCTCCATCATTGCATGAGGAACACAAAAAAAGAAGAGATCTTTCTAAATATGGTGCCTTTTTTCAATACTGTAAAGTACTAAGCTACAAACACAAGTGAAAATCCTTTTTTGTTCTTCTCACTTCACTTCTTTCACGAACAAAGAAATGAGAAATGTCTTTCTGAAGCTTTTAGAGCAAACACTGGGCTGGAGCTCCAGACACCTGCACAGGTAGCACAGCTTGTGATTACCCCAAAAACATCCCACATGATGTTTTCTGTCAATCTGCCCTCATTCAAATAAAAAAATAAAATAAAAAACTGTCAACACACTTATCCACAGTTTTATACCTTTTCCATCTAATGACATTTCTTTTGTTTAAGCCATTAAATGAGAGATCCATTGAAGCGATAATGCCATGTTTTGGCTAGACAAGTCTAAACATAGTTTTGTATTGTTTTTGTTTATTCTTCAGTGGCCTTTAATAAAAAGACATGCCTTCTTCTGGTTTTCTTTATCTGTCGCTATTTGAAATCATGTGAAAGTACCAGGGGTTAATAAATGAAATAAACATCATTTTCCAAAATGTCTTGTTTTTCCATCTGTTGAGCAGATGATAAACATGTAAACATGTTTGCATCGGTCAGTTTGAAGGCGGTGGATCGCTGCAGGCATCAGTCTAAAGAAACTCACCACTGCCCACCATGCCCATAGCAAAGATGGAATTGTGGGAAACCTCGGGGTCAGCATCGTGGGAAAACTTGCTCAGCGTGTCCAAGATATTCAGGCGTGGGTTGGACACGGAGATAAGAGCGAGGGCCAGGGGGACCGCTCGCCTCAGGATGGGCTCGCCATAACGCAGCTGGAGAGAGGAACCAGAGTTTAACCATTTGAGACACAGACAAGGAAAAACTGAACGAGGCACTAGAGGGGCCATCACTGACCAGATGACCAAATGTCCGTAGGGCCATTTCTGAGCCAATCTCCTCCCCCATGGCAATCAGGGCAATCCCGAGAACTGCCACACCCTGAAGAGAGGCGCCAGAAGGAAGCATTAAGTTAGACTATTAAAGATATCTTGTGAACCAATTGTAGTAGGAAAACAATAACATATTCTTTGGAAGCAGTAAAAGAAAACCCCTCAAAGTGTCAGGATAATCAGTTGACCTGGTGAGAGCCCATGTCTGCAGCGTTCTCCTTCTTGTCTTTATCCTTCTTATCCTTCTTGTCCTTGTCGTCCTCTTTCTCCTTCTCCTTTGCCTCATAGTGCTCACTACAAATATGAAGAAGCTGCTGCACCTTCAGCACATTACCAGAACCTGAAAAAAAAAGAAACTCATTACTACTAACCCTTACTGCAACAAATGAATGAAAAGGTTGTTCTGCTGTTATATTTGTACAAACTTCCACAGCTGATTGGTCTACAAGCAAGCACAAATCTACAGCCTCCATTGAGAAAAACTGACCTGCGTATGCACAAATGTCCACCAGTGTGTTGGCAAAGCTGCGGAAAGGTTCAGGCACAACCTGCAGAGCTGCGAGGGTCGTCTCGATTGCTTCTCCTTTCCCTGGTGAAAAAGGAACCGCAGAGAACTCAACACGTTTTCACTTGGCTGTTAAAACAGCAATCAAAAAAGTTTACACGGGGAGAACATGCAAACGCCACACAGAACAGAATAATTTTACTGAAAACATCTAATAAGAATATAATGGTTATTGAAGAAATATTGTTTTTGTCTTGATTTGGATGGTTTTTGTCCCCTTTAATGCTACTATGTATTTATAAAAATATTTGGATTTAAAATTAAAAAAAAAGAAGAATTGTTTTTAACGGTGTGATGCTGACCTAGGTGGTTGAGCCCTAAACCCAGGGGTAACCAGCGAGCGTAGGTGTCTTTCAGCTCCTGCTCATTCTTCTCCATGATGGTCTGAACGATGGTGGAGGTGACGTCACCGTTACAAGACCCCACCGCAATCATCCCGCACGCCAGAGCCGTCACACCAACCACCTGAGGTTTAGACACCGATGAGTGAAGCGAGGATGATAAAATCAGTGACATCAAACCTAAACGTCCATCCGTACCTCCATGCTGGATTTGGAGTCTCCCATGACAGGAAGCAGCAGCGAGAGGACGTCCTCTCTGTTGGAGCCAGCGTAGGCCAGACCCAGGCTGGAACCAGAAAACACTCATCACTGCTGATGCTACTTCAGGAAACACTTCACGCGACATTTAAAGAGAGATTCAAGCGACGCAGAGCAAAAAGCCAACAGCCTTACCCAAAGATGGCTCCTATCCTCATGACATTGCTGTTATGGAGAACATAGTCAGAGAGCAGAGCGAGAGCCGGGTCACACTCGTTCCTCACGCCTGAGTTTACGATGCCACAGGCCAAGAGGGCGCCAGACTGAGCACACAGACCGCACAGGTTACCACAACACCAAACAAGAACTTTCCAAGACACAAAAAATATGTCTGTGTTAAAAAGCTGAGTCCACAAGTAACATCCTTTTAATCCCATGTACCCAGTTTACTAATCCAGAGATTATTATCACGGAATTATAATGACATGTTCACTTGAGGCAATTAAAAAGGCAAAATTAAACAGATCACTTGGTGCATTTAGAGGAAATTTTTCTTTTTTGATAGAAAAAACAAATATCTGAGTATAAAAGGCAACAGAAAGTCTGCTTTCAGTAGAATGAAAAAGGTTGCACCATAAAGCATAAACAGCAGCAGATAGATATAAAAAACAAAATACGCCAACCAGCTCATCTGTCTGTCAAATCTGCTTTTCATTTCACTTGATTTAACAAAGAGACGCAGAAAGAAAAACACATCAGTGGCCTCAACATGAGGCGACACGGATCCATCATGACCCAACAGTGAACTGTAGATGCTAACAGTGACCCAATCAAAACTGAGGAACTGAACATTTGTAATGCAGTTCATAGCTTTTGACTATCGTCTTTCACTTTCCACTTACTAAAGCGCTTCCAGACACAGCATCACTGCAGAGAGCAGCTGTCTGTCTCTAGGTTCACCAGCGAGTTTACCAATCCCATCGTCTGCTTACAATAATGTCGGAATGACACTTCCCACCCCATTATTATAGTTTACATTTAAAATGTGAGATGAAGGTTTCCAAAAGTTTATAGCTTTAAAACAAACAAGAGTTCAGACAAATTTTTGAGACATCTTTTAACCTCGCTTTGATCTCGTCTTTATGGTTTGATCTGAATGATTGATGCTTTAAAAGAAAAAAAAAAGTTTGATCTCAATTTTTGTGATTTGTAGATTTGGACAGGTTCAGATTTATTGTGGATTTATTACGTAATATAATGAAAAGAATCTGTAAACAAACAAAAAAACGGAGGTTGTACTAAAGAGATGTTAATCAAGCACTGCCCCCAAAAAGCAGCTTTAAAGATAAATTATTAGGGCAAATTGTTAAGTAGAAAAAACCCTCAAAAAGGCCCCAGACTACTTTAAATAAAATGTGGTCAATAAGCTTTTCTGCATCACATCAACAAGACAACAGGAAATGACATTCACATGTCTGTATTGTCTGTGTATTTTAGGCATCTGTGAAGCCTCGCACATTCAGAGGCTGAGGAGCTCCATCATACTGCATCTACCTAACCCTGACTTTATTTGTCTGCAACAAGGACAGCTGCAGCCTGAGAAAGTGTTCAACCAAGTTTGTTTCTTCAGATAGTTCTGGGATAAGACGTGAAAGCTCGCCCCCCGCGGAAGATGAATCTCCTTTAATGTGCAAGTTGTGAGGACAAAGACAATCCAGTGAAAACAAAAGCAGAATCAGAAAGAGTAAAGAGTAAAAAAATAAGGTTTGAGATTCACTTTAAGCAGGAAAATGAAGTTTAACCCTAAGTCCCTTCCTAAAGAAACAACAACAGTTTAATGGATAAACAGGCTGATTCAACTGACACAACAGATTCCATTAAATATGTTCTTTTATTTTCTATGTGAACATGCAGATCTGCATTTGATCTGTAGTGAAATGTGTGTGCGATTCCCACAGGACAATACCTTTATGTAGTCTTCAGAGGAGTAGAGATATTTGTCAATCTGAGTCAGCCCTCCATCCACATCCCACAGAAGAATCATTCCCAGAGAGGCTGCAGCGCTCAACATGCCTGACAAAACAAAAACAATCCAACTATTGTCATTTCCGGGCTGTCCAGCAGAAACCAGGTTCAGATCAAATCTCAGTTTGGATTTTGTACCGTGGTCTTTGTTTTTGTAGAGCCACTTGTTGCCGTCATCCGTTAGTAGCTTATCCTGCCCAAAGGCTGCGTTCACGAAACCGTTCACGAATGATGAGGCCAAGTTCATGCGCGCTGAGTCCACCTGGGAGCCGCTGCCTCCAAACCCTGTGACACACGCATGATGTAACACATCGCACACGCGTGATGTAACAAGGCCAAGCCAAAAATTCAGAACAAGAGAGGGTAGTTTAAAGCATCACAGAAAACACAACCATGGGTGTTACGTCCATTTTTAATGACCAAAGTATATTTCTCCTTAGGAACTGATTGATTCTTGATCTAATCCTTTGTTCATCATACTAATACTTAGCCATCAAAATTCCAATAGATGTCACATTCAGACTCACTGTTGTTCTCCAGGTGGGTCTTGTAAATGTCATCTGGGACTTTTGGCTCCATGATGTCCAGCTGAGCAGAAAAGTAAGAGATCATGAGGAACAAATATCCCCAGACACTATGTGACACTAAGGCCGCCTTTACACTGCAGGTCTTGATGCCCATATCCGATTTTCTGACTATATCCGATTTTTTTGACGACCCGCTTACATCATCTTTAAAAGTGACCCGTATCTGATTTTTGCATTTACACTATATAATGCTGAAACTATCAAACGTAGACGTTCTGAGGACTACGTGGCAGCATTTCCGCATTCCTCCTTCAGACATTTGTGACTGCGGTTGTCATGGAGGCAAGGCGGCGACGGAAGGAGGCGTTGCCTTGGGCGCTTCTGAGGGGATGCACGGGGGAGGAAAAGAAGGGGGGCTGCTCGGCTTTCTCTGAGTTTTGAATGAGGAAGTGTTTGCAGACGTTGTGCTCTCCGAACAGTTTGATCCAAGTGTTGAACCTTTCCTGCGCGATGACTTCTCTTTTCCGACCGTGGTCAGAAACACACGGGAGATTTCCTCGGGGTTCTCTTTTCCGTTCTGAACCCTCAGCCTCCAGAGTGGGCTAAGAAAGACTCCAAAACTTTTGGGCGATACACCTTATTTTTAATTTTCGGTTCTCCGACAGTCCCCCGCTCCGCGCTCACACCCGCTTTCCTCTCCTTAAGTTACCCACGCAAGCACGCGCGCGCGCACACACACAAACACTGTCCCCATCATACACGCCCCCCAAAGACAAACGGCTTCTAGCCTGTTCCATAGCAACGGTGTCCCGCTTCATTAGTTACCGTTTGCGTCCGGACCGGACATAACAGCGGTTTCCAACTACGCTCTGAAGCCTGAGGCTGAAAGATAACACGCTGACAGCAAAATCAGCGCACAAAAAGCACCTCAATAAGTCATGTGATCTCAGTTGGTGGTGTCCTGAGTTGCCGTCACTGACGTACGACTCGCATTTACTGGGGAATATCCGATTTGTCTGCTTACATTACAAACGCAAATGCACGTATCCGATTCGTTTCTGATTTATTTCCACATATGAGAGAGGCCTGTATCCGATCTGAGAAAAACGGAACCCGTGCGCTTTAGTCCTGCTTACACGTTCACCGATCATATCCGATCTGTGCCACGTGAGAGGAAAAAAATCGGAATTGGGTCACTTGAACCACGCAGTGTAAAGGCGGCCTAAGATAAGTAAGGCCCTTAAAATGTTAAACATTTCAGAGCAGTTTGTGTCTAAGGAACTACAAAGACCAGGTTCAAGCCCCTACATGGGTCAGTCCTAGTAAAAATTTAAAGCATCTCAGGACCCAAACCCTTAAAAATCAAACCATTGTTCTAGAAATCAGTTTAAAGGTTGTTACAGTGCATAACCCGACTATCATTACTTATTTACTTTGTTACTTTTATGCAGCAGCACAGTTGTTTTAACTCAAAAAAAGGAAAAACAAAGGTGTTAAATAAACCACAGATGAACACTGTCATTATTGGTGAATACATAGAGGTCGGCGTCTTTGAGATTAGATAACAGCAAAAACAGATCACTTTTAGTCTCTGTAGATAGTTACATTTACAGATGTCTCTGGTCTTTACAGATCAATAACTGCAGTCATCTATAACCACTATAATGTTTGGATCAAACATATTTGTGAAGTAGAGCAATCCTCTCTTTTCTACCTCTCTGGCCAGGGCCAAGAAGTTGCTGTTGAGCTGAACGTTAGACATGATCTCAGTTAAGTCCTCATAGTCCTCGACGTCTTCGTTCACCTCGAGGAACATGCCATGGCGTCCCAGCATGAAGGCCATCTGTTTCTGGATGACTCTACAAAGTCAAAAAGAGCCAGGAGGACGTTTTAGAAAGAGCAACATCAACTGTGAGGCTGAAGACGCAGCACAACTAGTGTGCAGTAATCCTCAGGAGCTCTACAGAACTTACATGTCTTTGCAGGACGTGAAGATGTTTTCTACCAGCTCCACATCATTAAGCATCAGAGCCAGACGGAGAGCCTCTGGAAAACGGTTAAACCTTCTGAAGATGTTCAAGGCAGATCTAAGGAGTGCTGAGTTTTCTGGCTCGGGGACGTAACTGACACAGCTGAAGAGAACAAGTCAGAATTCAAATGACTCCAACTTTATCGACACTTTACTCTAGAAATTACACAGCAATGGTTTATTCGCTCCAAGTATGATTCTGCACAAACCTGGTAAGATAAAGGCAGACTTTGCCATAAGCGTTTTCATCTATGTAATCCTCCAGCATGTCCAGCCTCTCGATTTCCATTAAGAGATCGCAGGCCTCGTGCTCTGCATTGTGAGCCATGTTGTAAGGCACGATTTCCTTAACAAGTTTCAACAGCGTCTCCTGCTGGGTTTTATCATTCTCCTCCACCTCCTGCCACTCCTTAGCCACCTCTCCAGCAAGATGCCTGAAAGACGCACACCACAAGACTTTTAGACAGAAGCAAGCACCGACAAAAAAAAAAAAACCCAAACACATGATATTGTAGACTTATAATATGACATTTCCACTGTTACAGTGATGTGGTCTGACTTCATTCATTTACCTGACATACTCATGACCCCATGATGCCAACTCTTCTTGAGAACCCAGCAGGCGATACTTTAAACACTCTCTCTCACCGCTCATGGTCATGGCAAGCACCGACACCACATCAGCACAAAAACGCTGCAAATGTTGAAAAGAAAAGTTCACTTTAGTGCATGTAAACTCAAGATGTTCCTGCTTTAGGAAAGACGTATTTCAGTCTTCAGGCAGGATAAAGGGTTTACTTTATTTTCCCCAGGAGCCATGCTGTCGTAGATTTCTTTAAGCTTGGCATAGTGGGGGCGCAGAAACTTCAAGGGCTTTGGTACTGAGGTCATGGAGGTGGTTGAGGAGCGGATTTGTCTTCGCAGTTCCTCCAGCGCAGGACGATACAAAGCTGTGTTCTTCTCCTGTTCAGGTTCAAACGAGAGTTATCGCGCTCAAAAGAATGATTAGATTGTAACAGACAAAAGAAAGTTGAGCCTGTTCAGAACTTACACTCAGCCTCTCCACCATCATTTCCAGATCTTCTTGTAACTGTTTGTCTTCCTCCGACTAAAAAGAAGAAAACATAAATCACTAAAAATGATCACAAAAACCTAAACAGACATGATGTTGTCCATCACCCACAATGGCTGATTAGCCTTTGTTTTTGCCTCAAGAGTTGGTAAAAGAATATATATGTACTTCTAGAGGAATAAAAGTATTGTGCTGCTGAAAATAAACCTCAGCTACAAAGATGATGTTGTTTTCATTGGAAACCCTTCAAAAGCAAAGCTGTGTTCTCATTTTAATCAATTTACCAAAATAAAGACATTAAAATGATTCCAAATAAATTTATTGGATTGTTTTTACTTTGCAATCATACGTTGTGATGTTGAGGAGTCTATATGTTGAAACTAAACATTTGGATGTTTCTTAAGCGCCATGACAAAAGAGGATATTTTTAATAGGGGTGTAACAATGACTCGATTCATATCAGAATTTTTGACTGACGATACGATTTAGGTTCATTTTGAACAATCCGATTGGATCCAATTCACTGATGTCTAATCGATCAAGGACATCTTTAGCCAAAAGCTCAACCCGTTTGACTCAGAGATAAATGTCTGGGTACTGAACACTGCAGGGGAAGTTTAAATTAAATGTGTTCAAACACCATACAGTGATAAGATATATACTGGACATGGTATTTTCCAAAATTAATTATAGATCGATTAGTTTCATTTAGAATTTTTTTTTAATTAAGTCAATTCAATTTGACAAACACTTTACCTCAAACAGATTAATCTGGTTGGATAAATTAGTTAGTTGATTAATTGTTACACTCCTTGTTATTATTCATCTTTTGGCACATCCCTTCAGTGGTTGTCAAAGCAAATCAGCTTTTACTGATTCACACAGGTGGTCTGACAGATTTTTACTCTGGATACCCTTCCTGATACAACTCTATTATACGGAGGCTGGGATGCACAGGGAGACACAGATTTAGGTCCCCTTTTGACTACATATACAATACCAATTTTAATAATACTCCATAGTGCAAAAGAGTCTGTGACAGAGAATAAAAACTTGATTGATATTCTCTTGTGGTAAAGCACAAATTAAATTCTAAACGTGATGAGATTTTTAAAAATCCCACCGTGCTGGATATGTTCGTATTTTCTTGATCATCAACTTTAAATGTAGCTATTTGATTTGATTAATCAACTTTAAGTCCATGTTTGTTTGGGTCCCAATACCAGACAAGATTAAAAACGATAAGTTTCACAAGCAACATATTTTATAAGAAAGAAGAAATATTCGCTTTAGGTTCGGCGGCACATTGGTTTTGAGTCTCACTGTGAGGGTAGCTGAGGATGCTAGCCATGCTAACTCGGATGACAGTGCAGGCAGCGAACAAAACAACTGGAAGCTAACGTTAGCTTACCGGTTCATAGCACGAGCCTTGTGACCGATACTTAGAGATTTATATCAATTGTTGTTATAACCCTTGTAGGGGGAAAATTTTTATTTTTATTTAAAACGTATACAATAATCACTAAGTTACGAGACTGATGTATGTAAATGCCGCCTACGTCGGCCTGCCTAACCTGCAGTGACTAAGCCAAATAAGAGGCTGACTACTGTAGAGCTAGCTAGCACATCTCTGAATGACAGAAAAATAAAAAACGCACCAATTCTTGCTCCTCTTTCTTTTCTTTATCCTTCCCGGATGACTGTGGTCCCTGATCCTTTTCTTTTTCTTTTTCGTCAGTCTTTTCAGACTGTTTATTCTCTTTCTTTTTTGCCTCTTCCATGGTTGCGGCTCTGTGAAGGATTGGTGAGCTAGCGGATGTGGACTCTTGTATGACGGACTTCTTCGATGCTGAAAGAGGATCGTCTTTGGCTCTCCAGCGCCCCTCCTGGCGGTTAGCGCCCATGTCTCATAACCTGTCAATGGGATGACCAAAATTGCAAACAGTAGACTTTAGTTTTATTTAGTTTCTTCATGTTTGGAACAATATAATTAGCATAAAATAAATTTTCCTAATTATTTTATAGTTAAAGTTTTTACACAAATACCTGTACATAACACATTGAGGTAATTAAATATTAAGTTCATCAAAAGGAATTGGCTTAAAAACTCACACAATTTAACTCCTATTTTGCTTTATTTAACTTATTATTTGTAAATAGGTAAAGTTTACCATGAAAAGGGAGATCATCTAAAAACACGAGAATTAAGAAAAAAAAGTACATATGTGAAAAGACATGGCATTATTTCAAATGTCATCATTATATATCACAGATCAAATATCAAAACCAAGTGAATCTTGATTTGTTGTTAGAAAAAGTAAATGCATTGTTCCAGAAATGACTACAAATCACACATCAAGTAATCATCTAGAACCATTAGTACTAATCACACATCAGGAAACAAAGTGGAGACTTGCCAGAAAAGGGATTAAGGCAATTACCCCTTGTTTTATCATGTCTTGGAGTGTTTTGGAAATTTATTTTAACATATTGTAGATTAGATTTTAGATTATCCCAGAAATGCTTGTAGAAGTTACTGGTACTCGTTATGCCATCTGAGCCGGGAGCTTTATCTAACTTTGTTTGATTTTACTGCTTTTTCTGCTTCCTCAGTTTGAATTTCAGCATCACAAACTTTCATAAAGCACTTGATAGAGTTAAAGAGATCTTCAGCATTTGAATAGGAGTATAGCCTACTCTACTGTAAAAATGAAAGGTTTCATTTGAAGTTCTCACAAGATCAGTACATTCTTGGTGTTCAATAATCAAGTTTTTTTGATCACATTTGTTCTTGTCTCCTACTTTCTACTCTACAAAAATATGCTGAACTTTCACCCTTCTCTATCCACTTTGCTTTTGATCAGCGGTACGCTCTCTTGACCTTGAAAACAAACATTTTGTTCAAAGAAGCATGTAAAAGGATTAGCTTTTGTTTATCATTAGCATTTAACTGAATTTTATTGCAAATGTGTACTTTCAATTTCGGCTGCATGGTGGCGCAGTGGTTAGCGCTCTTGCCTCACAGTAAGAAGGCCCCCAGATTAAGTCCTGGCTGGGGGACCTGAAACAGAACATCAACGAGGGACCTTTCTGTGTGGAGTTTGCATGTTTTCCACTGTCCAAAAACATGCATAACATAGGTTAATTGGCAACTCTAAATTGTCTATAGATGTCAGCGTGATTGGGTGTGTGATTGTGACCCTGTGACCTGTACAGGGTGTCCCCTGCCTTTGCCCATAAGTGTCCGGGATAGGCTCCAGCAGCCCTGTGACCCCGAAAGGGAACAATTGGAAGAAGATGAATGAATGAATACTTTCAATTTCTTTTTGTTTATTGTATTGATTCATAAGCTTAACCATGTGAGATAGCATTGCAGTGTGTCCTATATTTAACATACTCCAATTTAGTTATGTCATTTGCTAATGACTCATTTTTAATTATGCTTTCAATGGCTCTTTTTTTATAGTTTATAGCTTAGTTCATGCTTCAGAAGACTTTAATTCAATTTCCAAAAGCCCTTGTTTCATTGATAAGAACCAGAAGGAGAGAAAGTGAGTCTGATGCCCAATCCTCTGTGAACGGTCCTGCTCGTCTGTGATTGGCTGGTTTGGTGGAACATGCTGCCAATCATGGTCACCTCAGAGTTGAGAACGCAGAAACAAAGAGAGAGAAAGTGAAATTGAAGACAACGCATTTTTATTTTGCTACTTAGAAATTTTTGCTTTTAAAACGGAACATTTTGTTATTAATTTAGGAAATTTTGAATTTAAAATTGAGTTTGTTTTCAATGTAGTGGCACAAATATTACTTCATACTATGACAAACATTTGAACAGAATCACTTGTGGTTTCTGTTTATTTCAGCAAAAATAGGCGGCATTCCTAAAAGATCAGAGGTGTGAATTGGACTCATGGACTGAAATGTGACAGTTTGGCCGAATCCAGAGTGCTTCCCTACCCCTCTGGCTCCTCCATTGTGATCCAATTGTAGGGGCATTTGAAGCTATAGTGGAGGGACCAAAGCGACTCTGGGCTGGCTATCCCTCTGCTAGTATGGTGTTCCACGCTGTGCTTGTGGGGCGAAGGAGAAGGAGTTTTTGTTTTTGCATGACTTTTCAAAGAGTTAAAACTGATGATGTTATTTATTTTCCGAGCGGCAACATAAGAAGACTGGCGACTATTCATGACGTCATCCAGCGGTAGTAACGTCCGAATTGGAAGACACCCTTTTTTTCCCCCTATCTCTCTGCTCAGAGGGCTGAATGTAGGGAAAGGGAAAAGCCGTAGGGGGTAGAACAGGAGCAGGGGTTCTTCAACCTTCATCAGTCCCTCCATTTTCTGGTGCTGGATTTAGAGGAGAGACCGCTTAGTTAGAGCAGGGATGTTCAGCTCATGTGGCGTAATGTTAAAGAAGATTCTTTAAGGCTCTCACCCGTTACCAGCAAAAGGTTCCAGTCAGCCTGCAGCCTGCTTCTCAGTCTCTCCACGGCTTCAGCATCCTCCTTCAGCGAAGCCTGAAGCTGTCCTAATGGAGGAGCAGGGTTCCCCAGCAGGATGGAGGCTGTTGGGTCAACACATGCCTTATCATCCTCCTTAAGGAGAAAAAAAATAACATTGTTCTCTGATTCTCCTCCCAAAAGATTAAATATTACCCTTGGCATCCCACCTGCAGTAATACCAGTGTGTGTCCTTGAGCAAAGCTCTGCAGCAGGCCTGTTAGCTGCTGCCACATGATGTCACACACTCCACTACCAGGCATCCGAACCAGCAAAACAAGACTAGGGTTGTATTGATATCCGAGGGGTAAGAGGAGGCTAAACATTGCCTGTGCAAAGCCTGAGGTGTCGGTGCAGCCCTGTGAGGGAAAAGGAAAGTCTTAAAAAATACCATTCTGAAATGTTTTCAAAATAAATAGCACTGCATCATTTTTTAAATGGGATGATCTTATGAGAACCTTTTGTAACCTTTTTACATATTAAACGACATGTAACAAAATACCTTCTTTAAACAAACAGGTACATAGTATTTGCTGCCCTGTTCCTCAGTATCTTCCCCGCTGATCTGCACCACAAGTGTTTTCCTTAAAAACAGACAAAAAAGTGTAAACAACCTATTTGTCCAAAATCAAGGAGCATTGTCTCTTTGTTTCCCTTAAACATAAATGGTAATCACCCATCTTCTATGATGTGACTTGGAATTTTTCCATTGCCGACACAAAAGAGCAAAACCCTGCAGACGGACAAGAGTCACTCCATCAGGTTAAGGTTCAGACTGTAGTCCTAAAATGACTAATAATCAATAAAAGCTGCTCAATATACTTAAATGAAGATTTTTTATTTTCTCTGTGAGGAAGTCATCTATCTAAATACATCCATATGTAGCATCCTAGGGGTTGAGAATGATGCAAACATTTGTTGTCTTGTATAAGACAAATGTATAATTATGCATAAATACACTATAAATATACAATAATACATTTTTTTAAGTATAAAATATACATTTTCAAGAAAGGTAGAAAAGAAATAAGTGAGGGCGCTATAAGAAGCTTAATACTTGTCCTGGAACAGAAACCCTAACCTTCTAGTTTGTTTGGTCAGCTAAGTTGACGGCTAAACATTTCACTTTATAACCTTTAACAGGAGTCTCACTTCTTACAGACTACAACAGACCCCAAGCATTCACATTTTCACTCATGGTTTTCTCAATTTTTTTTACTGAATTGTTTAGAAATAAATGTATCCAGAGATAATCCAATGAGAGGAAACAATATTTTCAGCAACTTTTGATCAACTCATACCGGCTGTCGACTTCAGCAGCAACATGCTGGACAACATATGTCATCGTCATGGCGGTATCACCAACCAGCGCCAAACCATTACGGATCTGAAGGGTATGATGATCTCATTATGGTTTGTTTATTTTTCTCGTCATAAAAGTATTTAAAAAAAAAAAGGCAAGATTTGATTCTTTACCTCATTGTTTTTCATTTTGTCAATCAGGGAAAAAACTCTGGACAAAGCTGTGACATCACCGTCATCGGCATCTTTGAGGAAATCCTTCCTTTGAAAATAAAATGAAAATATATTTTGATTTATAATAATACCAAAGTTGGGAAAGAATCTTAATGCTATTCACTTCAGGGTGAGCAGATGTGCGCCGAGATCCTCAGATGAGCTGAGGCGTTCACAGGCATCCGGACAAACCACGCCATCAGGGAGAACTACGGCAGAACAAACAGGAGGAGAGACGCGCTTTGCAGGCTCAGGCCAAATCTTTTCCTCTGGGCTCGTCTGCCCCTCTCCAACTTCCGCTTCTTCCTTGTTCTCTTCTCCAGATAATTTGATGTGTTTGGTGCTGATCTCAGAGGTGGGCAGATCCACTGGAGAAACAAGGGATTTCAGGAAGAAATGAGTTTAAAAAAAATCAAAGTGGTTGAATAAAAACTATAAACTGAGATGAAAGAACTTTAAAAATAGACAGAAACTACTATTTTTAGCTGACATCATGTGTACTGAAAGTGTGAAAGGATTCAGACACATACCGTACCTGCATGTCTGAGGCAAGACCAGTGCTGTCTGTGAGCTGCTCTGACACACTGAAGGGACTTGAGCGTGCTGGAAGAGAGTGACAAACTGCAGCATTTAGCAAAAACACTCAGAAACAAGCATGTTTGGACGCTGAAGACATTCACCTTCTGCAGGGACCAGTGAGATTCGTGAGCGGAGGAAGAGCATCTCCAAGTAGAGTCTGAACTGTCTGACACACAGACTGTGCCAGGGAAGTCAGGTTGTATCCTCCCTGAGGAATTCAAAATCAGATGATACCACCTTAAATATCTCTGTTTTTTTTCCACCTGGAAGGATGGAAACTGCATCACATTTTTTCATGTCATATGTTTGGGAAATGATCTGACCTCCAGAACCGCACATAGTTTCCCTCCTGCCAGGTTCATCAGCAGATACGTCAAGTGGGCAAAGATGTCAGGAGTGGCACACATTTCCCCCTGAAAACAGAGAAGGTTAAACTATGTTTTGCGTTAAAAAAAAAGAACAGTAACAAAATCTGAGTGTTTCATGAAACAGCAGTTAAACCAATAAAAGACAAAATGCCCCACTTCCTCTGCAGTTAAATCTGTCTTCTCTAGTTCTTGTAATGTATGGCTTTTATATTGGCCTGACTGTTGCAGGCTGTTTTTTTTTTTTTTTTTTTTTTTTTTTTTTTTTACAAAATGCAACTTTTTAATGCTAACACTTAAAATAAAATTAGTTAAATAAAGGACATATCTAACCCTGAAATATTTTAAATGCCAAAAAAAATTATCTAAATAAAATTGAAAACATATATATCTAATTAAAGAATTCCAAGGTTTCCTAAAATTAATGAGAAATAAAAATTCACAATGTTTAAAAACAGTCAACATAAAGCAATTATTATATGAATCCAATATGTTAGTAATTAATTTACAATTTTGAATTATTTAAGAGCTTTTTGCTAATAATTTTACTTTGACAGATTAATTTCAAGATTTGTTCTTTGCTTCAAAAACACGAATTTCCAGAGAAAAAAAACATGATATAAAAGAGAGCTGAAACTGCAGGTAGCAGGTACAGCATGAGGACATTCAACTTTCTGATAGGTCAATCAAAAATTAAAAACTAAAACTAAAATCCAAAACATGCTGTGATAAATCTTAACTGGTACCTCTGGGTCACCAATGGCTGAGTCAAAACCTGCACACACCAAAACCAAATCTGGACAAAACTAGGAAAGAATGACAAAAAAAATCATTTGTAATTCATTAAATAGTATTTCAACAAATGTCGTTTTTTCCCCCCACAAACTGGCTTACCTCATAGGCGACTGGCAGAAGGACGTGACAGAAAACTGAGAGGTAATCACTGTTCTCCATTCCCACCTACAACATCATAAAGGGGCCTCACATATAAACACGTTCACGCAAACCTGTTTACAGCAAAACTGAGATTTAGTTTAAACCACAAACACGCACTTGTAAATTCAGAACCACAACACAAATTGCTGTTTGCAGCGACTCACAAATGAGACCAATTTCTCAGCATAACATGATGCATAGAAGCTTATAGAATAGATGAAAATCGCACTTAAAATCTGCATTTATGATGAACCATTTGATATAAACCCTTCAACCAAAATGTAATTTACAGTCATAATGGATGTGTTTCTAGTGGAATAATGTTTAAATAGCTTCCAAAAACTACAATGAAATATAAAATCAGCCTGTTATTTGGGATAATCTTAAAAGTAACCTCATCAGAGCTGCCTTGAACTAATTTCTTACTTGTTAGTATTGTTAGTATTTTCTAACATAGTGTAGAACTTTTATGACTCCACAATACCATTTTATACCGATTTTAGATATTTCCTGGTTAATCTGAGTAGCTACGTTTTAGGTTTTGTTGCAATAATCAATCAAATACAGTATTATATTCTATTTTTTCCCTTGACAACAGCAAATAAAACCACCTACTTTCCTTTGACACAAATACTTGACGGTTACATTTGTTCCTGCTTGAGAATTGTTTAGTATTGCTGACAGGAGAAGCAACCGCATGAAGCCCCACATTTCCCGGTATTTTGAGCGATAGCTGACCTTGTTCCATGGCACATTTATGTTGAACCCAGCTCCTTCCCCTTTGCCAACAACGTCATAGTCCGAATCTTTAAGATTGGGCCAGAATTTCTGATGCTCATACCGGTGCCAAGAAAAGTAGAGAACACTAAGGAGGAAAAAAATAAGAGAACGTAGAACAAACATAATCCGATTTAGCTACTGAAGCTTCCATCGCTAAAGCCTCACCTTGGGTCATCCTCAAAGCAATACTGCACTCCTTGACCATGATGGATATCCCAGTCGACTATCAAAATCCTGGGGGACACACACATTGAACTGTTTAAAAAAAGTCTGATTTAAAAAATAAAATTAAAATTAAAAGAAAATTAAAAATTAATTAAAAAATTCAAAATTAAAGAAACCTTTTGACTCCATATTTCTGCTTTGCATATTGAGCTGCTATGGCCACATTGTTGAACACACAGAAACCGTTGGCTGCACTGCGCATGCTGTGGTGACCCGGAGGTCTGGGGGGGAAAAAAAAGACATTAAATATGGTGCTGTTCTGCATTGTTGCACCAAAGATCCATTACAGCAAGCTGCAATAAAGAACTAAAACAAGTGTTGCAAGAATAGGAAGTCTAACTAATGAATCCCCTCACCTGACCAAAGCCATGCCGTTATTCACCTTTCCCATCAGAACGCTGTCCACCAGCTGCAATGCAGACCCTACAGCCAGCTTGGCGCAGTGATAGATGTTCTAGGGCAGCAAGTGGCAAAAGGGTTTTAAAAGGGGCTTCAACCTCCACATCTGAAAAAGTTTTGACAAGAAGTAACACTAACAGGGTGGAAGTAAACGTCACCATACTGGAGAGTGAACTCTTTCAGGTCTTCTAAAGTCATATGAGGAGTCTTTTTCACTGCCTCCAGGTATTCCTCACTGTTGGATTGAGAAGATGGAAAGAACAATGCTTAGCCATACAAGATGGACTTTCTTTGACTTCAGGAACTATGAAAGAGGGAGGATTCAGGTGATCCTTCACACAGCTGACCTGTGGACCAAGAGAATCTCTGCATCCACCGCCTCACGGACAGGAAGACAGATACAGCGATCAGTGAGCCCATTTCTGACCAAAGCCCCGTGACTCACTGTCAAGCGCTCCGGTACTTCAATCTTACATGCTGGACTGAAATGCACAAATAAAGAATGACAATTCATGTCTTTGAAAAAGAAAAACAATTAACTTTATTGTTTTCTGGCACTTTCTAAAATGTATTAAGTACTTGGTAAACCACATTAACCGAAAATACCTACACTTAAAACTAACAGGTAAATAGTAATAATAATGTTCTAATCTTAAATATGATACTTTTCTTAAATGTTAATCTAAAAACTAATATTTAACAGAAAAACGTTAAAAACATCTATCATATGAAGGCAGTTTATCAACAGGAGCAACAATAAACAACAGTAAATTAACAATAATCTAAAACAGTAAACATCTTCCTTTGCTATAATTTAGAAAAAAACAACAACGTACAAATATATAAAATGTAGGTTTACTGAACAAACAAACATTACAATTGAATATAATAATCTAATAATAATAATTTAAAAATGTTTATCTGTTACTCAAAAAATGAAAATGTCTTAATCATTTCTCATAACTTTTACTCTCGTATCATTCACCAAGTAAGAGCCCACCTAAATCTCTTTCTTAACAATAAACAAATATCCAAAAGCTCGTGTTTTAGAACAGTACAGTAACAAATTTTAATGCTAACATTTAAATAACTCGACTTAAAAAAAAGAAAAAAAATCAGAAGAAAAAGATCAAGCATTTTCCTAAAGTGTATCACTATTAATAGTCCGCAGTGCGACATCGAGGCATTTCTTTGGTTCCTACCGCTTTAGCTTTAGCGATTGTTCTGTTGTTGTTTTCTTAATTTGCTAGTTTAATTGGATTTCAAGTAGGCTAAATAAAACAAACAATTGTAATACTTGAGAGATTAACTAAGCCTTAAATTTTAGTATATGAGCTAAGCATCTCTCAACTGTGAAATATATTTGAAATGCATTATTTTATTTAAGCTTAAAAAGTCAGCTAAAGCGGAGCCGTGTTCTTACTTACTCAACCCAAAGTAGTTTGTATTTGGTCATTTCCTCATCATAAATCAGAGCAGTTCCCATCGTGTTTTATTGCTTTCTTTTCTTGAAAAGACTCCAAACGTGCAACAGATAAGTTAAATTTTAATCACTTTACTCAGATTAAATAATGACGAAAAGTTTTAAATACACACAACTGTCAACAACTGACACGTGTGCTAAGGATATTCTGCTAGTATTTGAATACGCAAAGAAACTCATTAGATAAAGACAGAAAATAAATCATGCAACTATATGGATTTAAGTTTCCAATTCAATTTTATGGTTAAACGGCATCCACTGACCAACCACACGCATCTTCTTCTTCTTTTTCGAGTTTAAACAGCAGTTTCACATTAAAAACATCGAATTACTGCCACCCTTAGGTTTCATTCCGGAAATACAGGGAAAACCGATTTCCAAGAAATGCCGTTTAATTGTTGGAGTTTGCTGACAACAAATTTGATATTTATTCCCTTGTATGAAAAGACGTTCATAACTTTATGCAAGACCACATATAAGTGCTTGGATTAAAGACAAATCCGCATTGCATCAAAAATGGTTTGATAAAATCATTTTTGGTACAAAAAAACCCCCAAAGACAAAGATTTTTGTAATTAAACCTTTAAAATTTTATTACTAGTTTTTACACTTTCAAAAAAATCAAATATATTTAAGTAATTGCACAATCAGAAGCTCGTGCTTTCAGAGTCATTTAAAGCGGCACGGACATGTCATATGACCTGATTTGTTTCCATCACGTGACGCTTGTCGTTTCCTCATTTGAACCATTGACTGGTGGGTTTTCTACCACATACTCGCAGTAAAAGTTTCTATCGTTATGGCTTTGGAGACGCGCGGGCTCTTCGTGTGCAAACTGACCGTCGTTTTCATTTTCGCGCTGTTCGCTGCTGTGGAATGTGTGTCCAAAGGCTTCCGTAGTCACGCGCGTGAACGTAGCCGCGAGGCTCTGTTTCAGGAGCACTGGTTCACGCAGAAGCTCGACCACTTCAATGGTGCGGACAGCAGAGTGTGGAAGCAGGTTGGTTCCGCGCATTTCTCAGGGGGTTCTATGGTTTTAAAACAGGTGAGTGAAGAAGTGTTGTCACTTCGCAGAGATATTTCCTGAATGAAGCCTTCTACAAAGCCGGCGGGCCGGTGTTCCTGATGATCGGGGGAGAGGGTCCAGCAAACCCCGCATGGATGAAGAACGGAACCTGGCTGATCTACGCAGAGAAGCTGGGAGCTCTGTGCCTGATGCTGGAGCATCGCTACTATGGGAAGAGTCACCCAACGCTGTATGTGATGTTGGTCACTTTATGTTTTTGAGACTGGAACCCATGAAACAAAACAAACAAACAAACAAACAAACGTCCAAAAAGATCTTCTAAATGACACGTGGTCCACTATTTGATCTTTTTCTGTCTGATTTTTCTGTGAAATATGCACCTGAAAATTAGAAACTGCATTTCTAAAGCTTTTCAGACGAGGAAGAGAAATTGTTTGGAAGCCTGTCGCATTCGATTTTTTTTTAAATCAGCTGGGTTTTTTTGGGGTCTTTATAGATAGGCTCCGCCTCCTGCACGTGAAGCTACAGAAATAGGCGGGGACAGTCCGTAAAATACACCAAACATCCCAGAGCATCAATTTGATATGATACAACTCACAACAAATCATCAAAACTACATAACAGACACTCATTGCTGTTTATACAAATTACACATAACCTGTTTATTACAGAAAGCCACAATTATAAAGCACTTTGTAGACGTTTCCTTGTCCCTTTGCTCCCACAGGTTGGTTTTTAAAATCCTTTTTTGGTGTATTTAAAAACAAAGTTTTGGATACATATTTCTGTTCATAAAGATTTTTGTTTTGTTTTTTGAGATTTTTAAAACATAGTTTTTCTTATTTGTAAAAGTATTTTAAGAAGGTGGTGAGGATCAATTGCTCTCTTGAGCTGTTGCAGGTTTGAATTATTTGAACCATCTTGACTATATCCAAACTTTCTCAATGGTCCAATTCAGTGGTGGCTTCAGCTTTTGAAAAGTCTTGCTTTGTCTGTTTCCTAAAAGGTGAGCTTTTATTTTTTATTTTTTTTCTCTCAATGAAGCAGGTGTGGGCAACATGGACCTTGGTGTGTGGTGCAATCTCCACAGCAGTGTCCTTGATGTAGAGTGGGGGTGTGCACAGGCTGTTTCCTCCTGAAGTTGATCTCCAGTTCTTTGGTTTTCTCCATATTCAGGATCAGGTTGTTCCTGCTGCAGCCTTTTTCAGGGAGCTTTACCTCCTCCAAGCAGCCACTACGATGAAATGACATGATTTTTTTCACCCCTGCCGCTGCTGAAGTCTACCACTAGATGGCAGTGCTAGACTTCTGTGTAAATGAACAGATGGTTGGAGATTCAGAGGACTTTACCTCCATGATCTGTTTGTAGAATTTACTTAATAGATTCTTCAGTTTACACGATCGTTTTCTTGTCGTCTGTTTATCTATAAAGGAATTTAGGCCAAGAAATCTGAGGTGTGTTCACATTTTGAGGACTTTTTGGTTCATCTTCTAGCTCTGCATCAAACTGCTCGTCGGAGTTAGTTTCCAGGAGATTTTTGGAAACCTCACTTTCATCTTTATTCTGCCTGACATTCCAGCACATTCTCTGAACATGACGCCCGTCTGACTGGACTTTTGTTTGTGGAGACTTTAACAGAACTGTTTGGAAAGTCAGGACCGCCTTAAAAAATGAGAAAAAAAATCCTTGAAGAACAAAAAAAGTTAAACCTGGAATGCATGTAAGAAAACTGAAAAATGAAGCTGAAGAATCATTATTACAACAATATTTTGATGATAATTTTTTTTTTCTCCACACAGATTTTACTTAATTGTTTAAGGGGCACGCTGACCTTCCTTTTTTTTTTTAGAACAGTTTCTTCCCTCCCGGTTTGGTCATTATAACACTGGGTTAATCATTACAATTGGTCAAAAAGGATATCAGAGCTTTCTGCACACAACTATTTTCCTCTTTTTCTTCTAAAACCTGATCACTGATTTCTAAATCAGTTCTTTTTAGTTTTAGAGTTTCACAAACCTTCACTTTTACCTCTGAAAAAACCCCAACTTGTACTCTATTGATGTCTCCATTCCAGACTTTTCTGCTGCTAGTCAAAACATCAATCAATTCAAAATAATATGTGGATAAAATAAAACTAAAATTTCAAAGATAAATATTGTTTTCCAAGCATTTTTACTGTGCTTCACCTAAGAGCTTGTTAGGGCAAAATGTGACAATGTGCTTCTCTGTTTTCCTCACTCATTTTGGACCCAATTCATTCCCATAATTCCTTACTTTTCACGCAGGGACCTCAGCACAAACAACCTGCGCTTCCTCAGCAGCCGTCAGGGCCTGGCCGACCTGGCCCACTTCCGTACTGTCATGGCCGAGGCCCAAGGACTGACCAACAACAAGTGGGTGGCGTTCGGCGGGTCGTACCCTGGATCTCTGGCTGCCTGGTTCCGGCTGAAATACCCTCACTTGGTGCACGCTTCTGTGGCTACCAGTGCACCCGTGCGTGCCACCGTCAACTTTCCAGGTATGGGGAAGCGTCACGTCACGTGACAGAGGGGTTCTGTTGTTTCTTTACAGTCTTCTACTCAGGTGTAGGGGATGCAGGAAGCAGAACTTGGACTCACAAAGATCATTCACAGCAACTTTAGCTCCTGAGTTCCTGTTAGATCCAAGTTGTGTTGATTCTTTACATCTGTTGTTCAGCAGAGCCTTTGTTTTCTTCCAGAAGGCTGGAATCAAGGTCAGCTTTGAATCAGAGTCTCCGTGTTTTCACCCACACACACACACACACACAAACACACACAAACACACTATCCAGAAAACACTGTAGCCCACATGGACCCACATCACTTCTGGCAAAAAAAGAGAAAAAAAACACTGAGACAAAACATACAAGATGTACTGATGCCAAGTTTCTGTTTTTCCCTTTTTTTTTGTTTTTATGTCAGAACTGACTGTTGCCAGGAAAAGGCCGTCCTTCACCTATGCAGAAAAAAACCCGCTAAAACAGAGTTTTCTTTCCTTTGAATCTCACTCCGACCCCTTTAGAGAAAACAATACAAACAGATTACACTCAGTGGTTTGAACAGCGTGGCTGGTGTTGTAATCTTTTCATGGTTTCTGTAACTTCCTCTGCTTCTGTGTTTTCCCCAGAATATCTTGAGGTTGTGTGGCGTTCACTGGCCTCAGAAAATGCGCAATGCCCCTTGTTGGTGAAGAAGGCCTCAGATTCCCTGGTGGAGAAACTGAAAGACCCTGAGACATTTGACAACATCACCAAAGACTTCAAGTACAGTTCTTGATCTTTTACTCCTCCTGTCTTGCAGTGTTTTGTGAAATTTGAGCAGGAAGTGAAGGTAGCAGAGCAGAAGTTCACTCAAACCCCAGGCTGTATTTAAGTCCAAACAATGACAAAGCAGATTCTGCTCTGCTTTTGGAAAACTTGAACTGTTTTCCCTGCTAATTATAACTTTATTTTAAACTTCATGGGGTTGAGTGAACTTTACACAAGTCCTTTGTGACAGCTGACATGACAAAACTAGCCCACTTACAGAAAATCTGATTCCCCTTTTTCCTTAATGACTTTATGAAGTTCAACCCTACGTTTTTTAGAAGATGAATTTTCTTCATATGTGTCCTCCATCCTCAGAAAAATGCCACAAAAACATGTTAAAAACCCAATTTTCATCAGTGTGTCTCTAAGGAGGTATTTCTACGTTTTGATGTGCACGTTCAGCATGGAGGTGGTTCATTGTCGGTGCAGAGAAGCTTCATCCTTTCTGAGCTGCTGTCAAAATACGTTTTGTTTTACAAATGAACAAAGTCAAAGCATTTAAAAGATGTAGACAACAGAATGATGAAGATACTCTTGTGAAGGTCTTTCCAACAATGCAACATGAGTCCTCTGGTTTTCAAGGTGTACCTTCAATGCACTGCAGACACACATTTAGGGGTCATAGATGACATAACCACTCAACTTTGCTGTCTGTCATGAAATAAAGCAGTTAAAGCAGGTCTGCTAATGTCATCATCTTACAATAAGTTGTTCAAAAATACAATCAAATAATTTATTTGATTGTTCCAAAAAGGATGATTGAAGCGTCTGCTGACACAACAGCAGCTTTAAGGACAGAAGTTCTGGGTTTATTTTTGTGGTTCTGACCTTATGGCATCACTTTCTTTTCTTTGCCTTTCATTGTATTCAGTTGCAGCCGTGTTGTGCTTGTTAAAGTGTCTGCAGTCACCACGTTTGTCTGTAATGTTTATTTTATGAGCGTCTATGATAAAGCGCAGTGACCAAAGTCAGGCGAAGTGACGAAAATGGAAACTAAGTGGTTTTTGTTCTCCATGAAAAGCTAATGCGGTCATAGAGACCCAAAATAAAAAAAGTGGCTCTAAGAAGCTTTGATTCCTCCGTCCTGCAGACACGTTTTCATGCACAAACACACAAACGTCACAGAGGCGGTTTGGAGGTTTGAACGGCGTCCAAACCAGCAGGCGCCTGGGAAAATTCCCCGGCTTTCACCGTGACTTTATTCTTTCACTCTAAATCACTTGAAAGGTTTTCTTTAGACGCTCTCATAACTCACGATCACAGAATCAAGACAGATGTCAGGAATTCAACACCGTCGTTAACCTGACAGGTGACTGGGAGGAGATTTGATTAGATGAAGTCAAACACTCAGAATATATCCTGTTGGTCTTGATGAGGATGAGCACTAAATAGCTTGAAGATGCTTCTGTATTTTGTTTCTGCACCATCATCATCATCATCTTTTTCTGTGTGTTTTGTTCATTTTTCTCTCCATCATCCTCTTTTCCTCCCATCCCCGCCATCCAGCCTGTGCTCCAAACTGCAGATCCAGACAGAGATGGACTCTGCCTACTTCCTGGAGATGCTGGCTGGTAATTTCATGGATGTCGTCCAGTACAATGAAGATAACCGAGAGTTTGAGGTAAGATTAGGGAAAAACAGATTTTACAGGGGGGGGGTTATTATCGGTTTTGGATCTTTTACCACCTAGAGTGATGGTGCATACTCCATTCTTCTTCAGCTAAAGGAGACTTGCCTGGTTTCTGAGATGAACTGGGGAGTAAATTATACATGTGTGTAGGTTGATGGGATGGAAGTTACATGAACAAACTTTCACAGAGATTGTAAATAAACAATAACAAAGGAAAAGCAACTGCAAGGACCACAATGTTTTCACAATTCTTCTTTCTTATTGCACCTTGGTGCAAATATTTGACCTCTGCCCGCCACAGACACAAAAACTTACCCAAAGATGCAGTTAAAAAAAAAAATCACCTTTTAGTCCCAGCTATGAATTTAAACCCCTCCTAAGGGCTACTTGGGGAAAAAATGTTGGGCTTAGAAGTTGTAGATCTTTAACTGCATTAGCGTGGTGATCTAGTAAAAACGCAGTTTCCTTGTTGCTCACATATTTTTATACCAGAATATTGTGAACGTAACAAAAACCCCTGTTGACAAGCAAATCCAAAAGTTTACTTCTGCCAATTCTTCTAAAAATGACACAGACCTGTTCTTCACTCCTAGGCGACCCAAACATAAAATGGTTGCTATGAAGAGAAAAGCCGTCATTTGCGGGGAAAACAAAGTTTCATACAACTCTGATCAGGGTGGCAGGGGCCAGAAGGGTGGAGTGAGGGGCATGTAGCAGCCACTCAGCCAGTGAGGGCAGGTCAAAAGGGGGCATCGAGGCCAGGTAGCACCTGCGGGCTGTACAACGCTACTTACTGCTTTAACTTGGACTTATTTTAGGAATAACGGAGCAGAAGATGTGTGGTACCCAGACTGTGTGTGTATTAACCCAACTATTGATCCTTTTGTCCTTTTTCTGGACTTATAATGGAGAACCTGATGCAAAGACGTGATGTGATTGACTTGTTAGAGAATTGTTACGGCACACATCAAGTGGATGGTAAAGGACATCTGGGGCTTCAATGGTCTCCTCCAACAATGTAATGTGAAGAAGTCATAACATGCAAGCCAAGGTCTGGGACTTTGGTGAAATGTGTAACCCTCAAGAACACCCTTGCTGTGCACATTTCTGCTGAAGGATGAAAATATTTCCCTTAAATGACTTCATTTTCCATTATGCTCACTGAACTGTTTAAAGGAACATTAGCCAAACTTTCTAAAGGCTGTTCAAGTTAGAGCGGCAGCCTCAGGAAACTGCAACTGTTCATTCCCATTTTCTCGTTTTCCTTCCTCTAAGGTGCCTCTCTTTTTTTTTTCCCTTCCCCCCGCGGTTTTTGCCCCCATCTCTGTCCCCTCTGTGCAAAGCCCCCGATGGCTCGACGGGACGTGAGTCTGGTTACCAATAAGCTGATGAGAAGAAGTAACAAAAGAGTCTTTGGTCTCTCCAGTTTCCTGTCGCCCTGAGCTAAAGAGAGGCTTGTAAAAGAAGTGAGAGCAGCAGCAGACGAGCTCAGGCCACAGCTGTCTGCGGCACAAAGTCACCCACCGGGTTTTAGGTACCGCTCAGGAATGCTGCTACGATCTGGGACGGAGGTGTAACCCAATCAGCAGTCAGACCTGCAGGGTTATCAATGGAGGGCTTTATAAAATCAAGAGGGATATTATGTAACACTGCGGCTTTAAGAATCAGTCACAGCATTTTCCTCTTTGTAGGCAGAACATCCAAAGGGGGGAGTCGCTATGAGACATTTGTAGTTAGCGTTTCAAGTACCACAGTCCCTGACAATTATTTACCTGCTCCACCGTCATCCCAGGAAATGACACGTTTGGCTTTTTGGAAGCAGGAATAAGTCAACTGGCATGTTGGTGAGCAGCCAGAACATGACGGCTTTACAAGGAGCTGCAATTCTCTTGTTTGGAGCCACAAAAATGTGACAGTTTCTCATCCAAAACTGGAATAAACTTCTCAACAAAAAACTATAAAAGCTTCAATCTCTGCTAAATGAATCCGTGGCTGTTTTTATTGCTTAAAACGTCCGTTTTCAGTCAGCTGTGAAAAAGTAGAATTTGAAGCAGAACTTCTTTGTGAGACGGAAAACATTCAACTAGCATTAGTCAGGACTGTTCATCATCTTCTTTGGATTGTGGCTCCTCAGGGTGTGCAGGGGGGGAACATCACCATCAAGGTGCTGTGTGATGTGATGAGTGACCCCTCCCTGGGAGATGCTTACGCTCGATACGCTGCGGTGGCCCGGCTCCTGATGGACACGTTCTCACTCAAATGCTTGGACGCCAGCTTCAGTAACTATTTGAGAGACATGACCAACACGTCTTGGGAGGGGCCTTCTGCAAGTGGAGGTGGGTGAGAAGGACTGTTTTCTCTCTGTTGTTATATTTCAAATCATTTGTGGCTGTTCTATCTTCTGCTTTGGTTCCTGGTTTTCTTCTGTTGCCAAACTTAAAGTCCCGCCAATCTTTTTGTTAAAATCTATTTTCAAAGTGTTCCCAGTGGTCCTTTAATTACGATTAGGTCATTTTCTGCAGAGTGGCAGTTGTTCATTAGAATACCATCCTTCAGTTCAGCAGGACTGTTGGCTAGGATCAACCCCGCCCCCTCTTTTCTTCTTAATTGTTGAGATGCCTCAGTTTACACACTCTCCCGTTAGCTTACAGCCCATCACACCCCCAACCTAACATCAGTGTTGCAATAAAAATGGCGAGCAATATCGGAGCTACCCAGCCAACAGTTTTGAGCCAGATGCCACCTCGGGCGAGAAGATGGATGTAGTCGTTTACAAGAGGATGCATCAGAATGGAGCAGAGCAGGGAGCTTGTGGGCCGCTGATTGTAGCACCTACGTCGCTGCTTCAAACTGTGTTAAACGGCATGTTTTCCTCTTCTCCAGATTTACAATAATTTGAATAAAGAAATGCTCAGAGATGAGCTTCATTTTCTTTATACATGTCATCCATCATCAGAAAAATGCCACAAAAACATGTTAAAAACACCCTTTTCATTGGGGCAAGTTTTGAAGCATGCACCAACTGCAGGAACAGTTGAGTTCATGCTGCTGCAGGATGTAAACCTCTCAAAACACACGGGTACTAAAGGTTTGATTTAGGTTTTTGAAGTTAAAATTTAAGACAATGAAATCCATCGCGGAAATGTCTCTTTTGCAGCAGATGAGTAAAAACAACAGATCTATCAATGCCATCCTAAAATATCACTAAAAAATTCTTATTGGGTTTAAAAAGGTGGTGTATTGACTCCATGTTTGCAGATAACTTTAGACAAAGCAGGTTTTTCTTGAATCACACAAACATCAGCTAAGGAGCTGAAGTTTGTGTGATTCACCTGCACCAACGGGTGGCCTCTCTTTGCTCATCGACAATATAGTGTTTCCTTCTGTTGTTCCCTGTTAGCTCACTCCTTTTTGCAACTGTATGTAGGCAGGCAGTGAGGAAATCTGTGTGTGTTGCCAGGGAGACAGTGGGTCTACCAGACGTGCACTGAATTTGGATTCTACCAGAGCACAGATTCACCCAACCAGCCTTTCACTGGCTTTCCTCTTGAGTGAGTTCTTTATACATTCTCAAAATGACTCATAATTATGTCTTCTGTGCACCTGCTCCCCCTCAACATGCTGGTACTTCAACATTGAATTCTTTCTGTTTGTTTGGATTTTCTTCAGTTCCAGACGCTGGTTAAGTTGTGTCCATCCTTTCCTTTGATTTCCAGTTATCAATTGAAACAGTGTGCAGATTTCTACAATATCAGCGCTGAACAGGTGGCACAAGCCGTGGCTCAGACCAACGAGTACTACGGGGGCTACAATATTAAATCCAGCAGAATAGTGTTCCCCAACGGGTCCATAGATCCCTGGCATGCTCTAGGGATTACCCAGGACATCACAGCCGACCTCCCTGCTGTTTTTATCAAAGGTAGGAATTGAGCGGACAATGCCAACTTAAAAAAAAAAAAAAACATTTGCTGCTCTTTGCCTTGAATATTGTTCAGACATTAAACTCTGCAATGATGAGAGTGAAAAAGCTGCTTTTTTTCTTTTAGATATTGGTAAATATAAAAATGTATTGATGGGTCTGTCAACATTGAATTAACTGCAGCTTCAGTTATACGTTGCAGCATGTCGTTTTTAACAAGGTTTAGCCGAAGCACAACAGGAGCGTTAGAAAAACCTTAAAGATCTAAAACCACGTCAGACTCAAAAGATCTCATGTGATGTCTTCTCACATTTGTTTAAATAAATCACAAAAAACAGCCGACTTGGAATTGTTCTTGTTTGACAAATACCTATAAATCTGTACTTTTTTTTTTTTAACCAACTCTAAAAAAACTCAGACTTTCACGAGTAAGGTGTACAAATTAAAAAGTATATTTTTAAATTAAAAAGTTGCAATTACAAAGGAAAAATCTATTATTATAATCAACCTTCTTGATGTCTTTTAAAATTGCAGTTACCGTAAATGCCATAAAGTTTCATGTTAAAAAGCTTAAATGTTTTTTTTTTTTTTTTTTCCCTTTTCAAACAAATAAAGGAACGGCCCACTGTGCAAACATGTACCCAGCCAGGAGCCAGGATCTGCCACAGCTTTCTCTGGCGCGTGACCACATCCTGCTGCTTCTCCAGCAGTGGCTGACGAACTAACCTGGGGGCTTTGCAAACCCAAAATACTCCAAGAGGAAAAAGATTGCCCAAATCTCTGTCTGATTTACATTACATTTGCTTCAAATGCCTTTTTGCACAAATCTTTGTACTTTGAAAGAAATTGAATGAGATTTGAAAATGTAATAAAATCGTTTGTTTACAATTTTTTTTTTCATTAAAATGTGAGTATTTTGATATTTATCTTGAGGTAGCGTAACCTCAAAATAAATAGATTTTTAACCATCATTTTTTGTGCGTTGGTTAGATTTCTAAAGGCAGTCTGGTTAGCATGGAAGATCAGAAATGACTAAAGTTGGAGATTTTGTGCAAATGTTGGCCTGCTGCAGGCAGCAGCTGAATGCATAGATGCATCATCTGCTTTTCCTGCTTTTGCCAGTGTCAATAAAGATCTTAAAATGATTTTATTCTATGAAGTTTGTCACAAAAACAAAAGATTTGAGATTTTTCCGGCTTAACATTTGCTTTAATGCAGTGTCTCTTTAGCTGCATTAGTCCGTTCATCGCTTGACTAAAACACAATAAAAAAACTTCAGGTTTCAACATGTTCCCATCTTTTAAAATGAAGGGTAAAGTGAAAGAAATCAACCCACTGATACCCTTCATTTTATAAGGTGGGAACTTGTTGAAACTTCTGATTTCAACATGTTCCCATTTTTAAAAAGAAGGTTATCAGTGGGTTCAATTAATTTGTGACCACAAAGTCATCCTAAAATGATTTAACTGAACTGAAATGGTAAATGGCAAATACTTTATGCTTTTATGTAAAACCTTTTTTTTAAGTATTTCTTCACTGTAACTGACAGTTGTGAAATTGTTTTCCAATAAAAAGTTGTAAGAAGGAGACACTTAAAGTGATGCACATTAGTGTTTGCACTTAGGTTTTTGGAAAATCAATTAGGTGCTGACAATGTGACAAAATTAGTGTAGAAATGGGAGACAAACCCTCCTCCTCCTACCTGAAATAATCCCATGGAGCTGCCTCACTTATTGTGTGGCTCACCAGGTGTTTACGGGTGTTCATTTTTAATCTATTGTGTTATGAGTTGGGCACATTTTAGCTGAGTAGAGTGTTTAGGTTTTAGACTTTTAATTAGACTTGTAAAATTAATCTAAACCGTCAGCACAGCAAATCAATCAAGTAATGAATCATCCTAACACAAATGATATGAGTCTGTCAACACAACTTAGTTTGTTAGCAAATTCAATTTTGAGGAAAGAATTAGAGATAAAATGTAAATAAAAACAACTAATTTTTAAATTTCACTTTTAAGATATAGTAAATTGCTGTTTTGTTTTAAATTGTAAGGAAAATCGGGAAGTATTTCGACCACTGCAGATGATTGAAAACGTGCCAAGCATCACGTTGTGACCTGAGTATTGCTCTCAAACAGGTAACTGCACCTGAACTTCATAACAAACACTATACCGGAAGTAAGTCTGTGAGTGTCATCCCAAAACGATAATTTTAGTCATCCATGATTTCTGGATATAGCGCAAAAATATAATGAAATAAAACGCGTATTAGAAACATATCTAGAGCCCATGTATAGGTTTGTATATAAAGTCAAGCATTAGGATTAACTGTTTATTGTGTTTTATTTTGAAATTCCAGCGGATGTGAGTGCTTCGCCGCTTGGCTATTAACGGCAGAAGAGAGTCGCGCTTCGCTTTTGGTTGTTTGGCTGGAAGGCGGAGCCCGGAGCGATAAAGTCTTCCGAGAAACAACGGTGAAGTCAGAAATAACGCTGACTGCCGCCAGGATCAGAAGCGTCAACCCCCCCGCCCGGACCCGGTTAGCTGCCTACTGGAAGGGAAGCGGAAGGCGGACGGATACGGTCACCGTTTACCTGAGTGATAAAGTCGGAGCAAGTAACTCCCCTCGTGATGGGTAAGCGCAGGCGTTGCTGCTTTCATCTGCAGGGACGGGATGCAAACGGTCACGACGTCCCGTAAAAACGGACTCTATTGGGGTTAAAGTAGTGACTCCTGACATTTGACACCCCCCTCCCCTCAGTAAAAAGGCAAATATCTGATGGGATGGGGGTCTTGTGAGTAAATTAATAGCCGTTTCATTGACGCGGCGCGTGAAAGTTTTTGGCAAGTGGGGCCGCTCCCCGCTGTGGGACTGGCCATTCCGGGGGGGGTCACCATGTGCACCAATTGGGGGGAGAAAGAATTTTTAAAAGAATTAAGAAAGTATGTTTCAGCAACTTGTTATAAATAAAAACTTTATTGAGACGTTCCTTGAAGACATTTCCTCTTTTGATCGTGTTACGTTCGTGGGTCCTCCTCCTGAGGTACATAGATCTGCGGCGCAAGTTCCTGCTGCTCAACCGAGACCGACCCTGTCGGTCGGTCGGTCGGTGCAGCAGCTTGTTGTTTCCCGGGATGTTAATGAAGTCGGCATTTAGTCCAAGTGAACAACAGTGTTTTCTGTTCGGGAGGGTGGTATGAACCCCCCCACAGACAGGAATGTCCAGCAGGTAACCTTCATTTGAATGGCTTCACGGAGATGTTTTTGGGGGGGGTTGGAGGGGCTGCCTCTGACCTGTTGTTGGCTCCTCCCTCAGGTGCTGCGGGGGTCATGAAGAAAGGCGCATCACTAGTTTGCCTTTGTGCACTGATGAGCCTGCTTGGATATAAACAAGTGCTGTGCCAAGCTCCGTCATATGGAGAACGAGGTTCTGATCTTGGCATCCAGGTGTTTCAGGAAGTAGTCCGCTCCAGACCCTTGGAGAACGTGGTGCTTTCGCCCCATGGAGTGGCTTCTGTCTTAGGCATGCTGCTTCCTGGAGCCCACGGGGAAACACGGAGGCAGATCATCAAAGGGCTGCGGTACAAGAAAAATGGTAAGAGATGGATCTTCTGTGGAAGAAAAAGATCAGGAGATCCAGTTGAACAAACACTGACCATAAGTTATTTTTTACAGTTGTTACTCTTTTTAATGAAAGATTATTTAAGGAGGTAAAAAGATCAATCTAATTCTTTTTTTTTCTGCTCAGGACCGTACAAGATGTTGAAGAGGTTGCACAAAACTCTTACTTCCAAGTCCAACCAAGACTCGGTTCTGATTGCCAACGGTATCTTCAGCCAGAAGGGGTTCCCCATGGAGAAGACTTTTGTGAGCACAAACAAAGCCAACTTTCAGTGTGAAAGCAAGAGTCTCGACTTCAGCAACCCCCACACTGCTGCTGACGAGATCAACAAATGGGTCAAAAACATGACCAAAGGTAGGAATGTGACATTCGAAAGGTTTTGAAGAATGTATAAAACCGCTGAGCAGAGTTCAGTTCCCAACAGAACAGACTGAAACCTGTTAAACTTTATGCTACATTCATACCGGGCTCAAGCGAACATCTCCCATGAAAAGTCAATGTAAACGTGCGCACAGTGGTGCAAAAAAGTATTTAGACAGCCACCAATTGTGAGTTCTCCCATTTAAAAATGTAAAAGAGGCCTGTAATTTTCATCAGAGGTAAACCTCAACTACGAGAGACAAAACGAGAAGAAGAAAAAAAATTTTTGTGTGTTTTTTTAGGGAATCTATTTGTAAATTATGGTGGAAAATCAGTATTTGGTCACCTACAATCTAGGAAGATTTCTGGCTCTCACAGACCTGTAACTGCTTCTGTAAGAGGATCCTCTGTCCTCCACTAGTTACCTTTATTAATGGCACCTGTGTGAACTAGTTATGAATATAAAAGACACCTGTTATCAACCTCAGCCAGTCACACTCCAAACTCCACTATGGTCAAGACCAAAGAGCTGTCTAAGGACACCAGAAACCAAATTATTGACCTGCACCAGACTGGGAAGACTGAATCTGCAATAGTTAAACAGCTTGGTGTGAAGAAATCAACTGTGGGAGCAATTATTAGGAAATGGAAGACAGACATGACCACTGATAATCTCCCTCCATCTGGAGCTTCCTGCAAGATCTCACCCCATGGGGTCGGGATGATCACAAGAACGGTGAGCAAATATCCCAGAACCACACGGGGGACCTAGTGAATGACCTGCAGAGAACTGAGACCAAAGTAACAAAGGCTATCATCAGTAACACACCACGCCAGACGTGTCCCCCTGCGAAATCCAGTACATGTGCAGGCCCGTCTAAATACCGTGGAGAAGACGGGGTTTATTAATTTAAATAAAACCTTAGACCCCAGATATGAGCTATATTGTTAATCCTTTAGAAAATGGTGCTACTCTCAAGGTGAATGTTTGTCTCCTTTTAGTCTAGACTACAAAGTGTGACTTAAAACACAGCTGGGACTTTGATTCCAAGAGTGTGTTCATTTATTTATTGTTCATCCCAGAAATGGGGGTTACATTTGTCTTGCATTTGATTAAATCAAAGCAAAATTTGCTTTAAGTTGTCTGCCGTTTGTACTAATTGCTTTCCTTAAGTGGTGGCGGGAGGATCGGAAATCGAATTAAAAAACCCATATCGCCCAGCCTTAGTGAAAACCTCCTTCCATCAGCAAGGGCCTTGAAGATGAAACGTGGCTGGGTCTTTCAGCATGACAACTATCCCAAACGCACAGCCTGGGTAACGAAGGAGTGGCTTTGTAAGAAGCATTTGAAAGTCTTGGAGTGGCCTAGCCAGTCTCCAGATCTCAAACCCATAGAAAATCTTTGGAGGGAGTTGAAAGTCCCTGTTACCCAGCAACAGCGCCAAAACATCCCAGCTCTAGAGGAGATCTGCAGGGAGGAATGGGCCAAAATACCAGCAACAGTTTGCGAAAACCTTGTGAAGACTTAAAGAAAACCTTTGACTGCTGTCATTGCAAACAAATGGTCAATAACAAAAGTATTGAGTTGAACTTTTGTTATTGACCAAATACTTATTTACCACCATAATGAAAACCGTGGAAGAAAATGTCTGGAGCAAGATTTGCTCAGTTTTGACATTTTGCACCAAGCTTTTTCAACTGTGAGTACAGGTACATGCGCAAGTATTGGGTAGCGACAGTCCAGTGTGAAAGCTGTATGCTTAAAGTGTGTTCAAGAATGCCTATTTAGCGGGTTCTTGAACGTGCAGCACGTGTCCGGTGTGTATGTAGCGTCAGAGGTTTCTTTTTTATCCAAATGCAGTTGTTTGGTTCGGTCTACAAACGAACTCAAAGTGCATGAGAACTTGATCAGTCAAAAAAGTTTCACTTGGTTCCGGAGCGTCTTTATTGGGCCGGACTGTAGACATTCCCTCTACACACGCCCGTCTTTGATTTCCTGTTGTATTTCCATGCAGGTCACATCCCCAGCTTGCTCAAAGCAGACATGTTGGATCCAGCAATGACCCGTCTGGTTGCCGTCAACTCAATCTACTTCAAAGGCCTGTGGAAGTCCTGCTTCAAGCCAGAGAACACCAAGATGCGACCATTCAACGCGGCTGACGGAAGCGTTTCTAAAGTTCCAATGATGTCCCAGCTGTCCCTCTTTAACATCGGTGAGAAGCTCCGGCAGGAACTTTCTGCATGATGCAAATTAAAAACAGGCCAACAGGATCAGAGTTCCTCACCATGAAGTAAGGAACAATGTCCATCTCTGTGTCATCTCGGATATACAATGGACAATTATGAAAGAAAGAAATATTAAATCATTTATATTACTAATTTTATTTAATTTTTAACATTGAAATTGTTTTTCACAAGAAGTTGACTATTGGATATGCTGTGTGACGCGTTGTCATGGTAACCTGCCTCTTGTTCTGCTGCAGCTTGTGTATGAGAACTAACCAGTGGAGGAAAGTGGTATAGCCTTCATGTTAAACATCATGTTAAGTCATCCAAAGCATTATTTAGTAGGAAAGTTCACCTATTACCACTTGCCTTTGTCCAGAAGATGAAGCAAAAGTTTGAGTCATAAAAACAAAGTCCAAAAGTAGTTTCCTAGATTGCTTTGATGTCAAGAAATACTCTATATTGGGTAATAAGGGAAAGACAAAAGGACAGGAAGACAGACCTGTTACCAGTTTCTGTTGTTAGGGTCACCAACTGGTTTTTAAGCTGGCACAATAACATAGAACATTCAGGCTAATTGACCAGAACTTTTTTTATAAGGGCAAATTATAATATTTTAGTGGACACCTTAGAGCCAATCAAAGTCCAGTATTCACCCAGACCATGGTAAAGTATGGAACAAGGGTGAGAGTAACCGGATGTTGGATTGTTTGGTTCAGATGTTTTTTTAGCTCAGTTCGTGGTTCATCCAGAAGGTCTGGTGATCAGTGAAAACACAGGAGGAACAGCTTCTAGACATGCCATAGAGGTTAGACATTATTTGGTCTGGTGTGAAATCGAATTTCATACTAATCAGTTGCTATATTTAGACGGATGGTGTATGCAGGGCGCAGATAGTTTTTCACACGGCACTGATGTGAAGCTGAGCTCATGCTTAGCTGTCAGGTTGTGTTTGCAGTAGGTTCACGTCTGTCTTTGGCTGTCCAAACGAAACCACCGGGGACTCCTTGATAATCCAGTGGAGGCTGGCCCTAATTTTTGATTGTTTTGGCCTAAAGTGCATTTTTGTTCCTACTGATGGAATCCAGGAAAGGAAGATCAGAAGTGCATGCAACAATACAAGAAAGCTCTTTATTTAACCTGTTTTTGAAATGGGTATTAAGATAAATAACAACCCCCAAACCCCTGAAGAACATGACCAAACTTTAAGTCTCTGACAGCAAAGCTTGTGTTTCCAGTTTACAGGTGATTTACACGACTTTTAGTAATCCCAGTTAGACCTGTAGGTGAAAGTAGTCATACTTTTAGTTCCCAATAATGTGTTTGTAACACCCCCCCCCCCCCCCATTATGAGTGTATCATATACTTTGAAACTGTCTGTTTGAACCATTGACTGTATAAAAGAACTGGACTGAGGGACCCCTCTCCCCTGGCGTTCAAACAGGAAGTACCCGCTGGCTCCAAAGTCCCATAGACTTCTGTAGAGAAATAAACAGTTGTTACTCAGTCATTGCTGACGACATCTGGCTCCAACATGGCGGCATTGTATCTGAAAAACTAGCAACTGAATTGACTTTATTTAGTTGGAGCCAGAAGTAAACCATTTTCTTTAGGCTAAATATCTCCAGGCTTGAGATGTTCTTCAGAGACTCTCAGAGGTTCGTCTGTGGATGGAGGCGTCTCTGAAAACTGTAACAGGTTCCATAAGCCCTCAGCCTGTGAATCTGACTTCTATAGGTCTACTCTCATCTTTTGTAATTATATATTTTTTTTATTTTGTATAAAGATCTGTAATCCCCTTCATGCTGTGGGAAGAATCCAATTTCCCCAATATAGAATCAATAATCACGTCCTCTCCAGGTTTATCAGTAAAAACCAGCAGAAAAGACTTAAGACTCAGAAAAAACAAAAACCTTCCTGCTGTTTATAAACGTTAAATCATTTTATAGAAATGGAAACACTAAATTTTAGAACATTTTAGGGGAAAAAAAAAACATAAAAATGACTGAAGATCACAGAAAAAAAACATTTTTTTTTAATCAAACAAATGTGAGAAACGTGTCTAGGGAATTGAGAGGGAACTTGAGACAGACGAGCTCCAAAAATATCACCAGGGAAAGATCTGACCTTTAAACAAAATGATTGAAGTTTCTTTAAAAGTTGCCTTTCAGACTTCTTTTCCTTTTTCTATCTTCTAATTGGACCTTTAAACTCTCTTCCATCATTCTTTTTGTTTGTTCAGGATTGATCACGAATGTCAAAGCTGAATTCTTGTCTGCTGCTATAAACGAACCATTTTGGCTGAAACGTCGGCGTCCTTCTATTTTGATCCCTCCTTTTCAGGCATGGCCACCACCCCTGAAGGGAGCAAATACAAGGTGATCGAGCTGCCATACCACGGCGGCAACATCACCATGGTCATTGTTGTGCCCTCTGAAGAAGACACGCCCCTGTCCAGCATCACCCCCCACATCAGCACAGCCACAGTGCAGACCTGGTCCAAACTGATGCACATGAGGAAGATCCGCCTGCTCATCCCAAAGTAAGATGCACACCGGCTCCGAGCAACTTCCAAACATTCCGACCCGCTCATCTGTGTGCGTTCTTCTGTAGGTTCACTGCAGATGCAGAGGTGGACCTGGAAGCCCCCCTCTCATCCTTGGGAATATCGGACATTTTCAGTCAGGACAAAGCTGACTTTTCCCACATCAGTAAGTAAGAGCAGCACTCGGAACATCAGGGACGCAGACCTCATCTCTGAATGTTCTCACAGCGTGCAGGTCCATTAAGGACAGCACAGCTCGTCCTGCTGCGTAGAGTGTAGCTCTGCTGCCATCATGTGTACAGTGAAGGGGGGGGGATTGTTCAGTTAGAAAATAAAAACTGCATTTCCCTGCTGTTCCAGGCGCTGAACCTCTACACGTGTCCAAAGCTCTCCAGAAAGCCAAGATCATTGTGAATGAAGATGGGACACAAGCTGCAGCTGCCACCGGTTAGGGTTTCTGCTCTTTTCTCTACACATTGGGAGGTCCAGGTGGATGATGGCATATCTTCACAATGCACTGCTTTCGTCTGCAGCTACTATTCTGCTGGCACGGTCCTCTCCGCCATGGGTTACGGTGGACAGACCTTTCCTCTTCCTCATCCGGCATAAGCCCACAGGTAGAGCAGTTCATGCACAGGTCTGCGCAGATGTCTGGAACGTTGTTGGATTGAGCTTCTCTATCTGCAGGAACCATTCTCTTCATGGGCCAGATAAACCAGCCATGAGGTCGCCACCTGACCCCCTGAGGCAGACTCCCATGAGCCCCTCTGACCAGCTCATGGATCGCTCACAAGCTGCCTTACGGGAACTGTTATGTAAAATGTGGACGGTGGATATTTGTTTTAAATATTGCTTTTTATGTTACTCATTTTCTGGATCGCAGAACGCTGGATAAAATGTTTTCCAATTGTTTTAATTTTGTGTTTAAACTTTTTTGACTTTATTGCATTTTTAAAAGACTTTGAATGTCATTTATTTTATTTTGTCTTGCAAGAATCTTGTAAGATTTTTTTGTGCCTTTTTTTTGCCATCCATCTTTACACTCTTAAAAGCATGTTGTTTTTGTTGGTGAATTTTTCTGTTAAACCTGTTTGAAAAATGCAAGCAAGAATAAAAAGGCTGAAAAGTGTTTTCGTGTTTCGAAGATTTTAATTCTAGATAATTTTAAAAGCATCCTGATGTATTTAGGACTCCACGTGTTTTAAAGAACCCAATAAAAATACCTGAATGTAAACTCTAGATGAAAATATGCAGCCACCAGGTTTTTCTTTTTAACATTCAAATGCAGAGAAGAGGGAAGACTATTGGTTATCAGATGAATGTGTTCCTCCATTCAGTTTGGATTTGGTACTGTTGCAGTCATGAACTAAAACACTTTTTAAACTTGAAAAAAACATAAAGACATTTGAAAGAATCTGAAGCACCCGATCTTCACATGTCACAAACTGCTGGTTGTCTATGGATTATGATTTTAATTTTAGGTGAAACATCTCAGGCTCCAAAAACCTTTGTTTTTTTAATCTTAGCAGAGAAGAAAAATTTATCTAAAGGAAATAAATTCAATGCCACTCAGCACATTGTTTCTCTTGTTGAAATTAGTTTAAATCTTTTTAAATGGAGAGGAGGGGGGGCAATGGCTGTATCGGTGGTGTGTAGTAGTCATTGCTCTTGCCTCAATGTGTGGACTTTACATGTTCTCCTGGTTCACGTGTGGGTTTTCTCTGGCAGTCCAAAAACATGCTTCATAGGTTAACGATATCTCTAAATTGCCCCTCTGTGTGTGTGTGTGTGTGTGTGTGTGTGTGTGTGGCCCTCAACAGACTGGCAACCGGTTCAGGGGGAACCCTGTCTTCATTCAACAATATAATGGGGATAGGCTCCAGGAACCCTGTGATCCTGACAGGGATTCAACTGGTTTCTGAAGATGGATGGATTGAATCCTCAGCAGACACATGTAGGTCAGACATGACATATACTAGATGCTGGGTGTCTCCTTCAGTAAAAGTCTTTACCCTCTGTTCATGCTCTCACTTGGTTTGTAGATCTGTTTGTCTTCTTCTTCATCCATCTTTGCTCTAAAGCAGTGCTTCTCAATTATTTTTTGCCAGGCCCCCCTTAGGAAAAAGAAAATGTTTCGCACCCCCCATATCCCCCACCCCCACACACTCACGCAGTGACTTTATATTAGGTAAGTATCTATAAAAAATGTGTAAGTATACCTAAAATTGTCTCTTTTAACTTTAACAAAAGAAAACAGCTTTCCAATTTCAAATCATATTAACTTTATTTTGCCACACAGAAACCCTCTTCTAGTCTAAAACAGAAAAGAAGCTTAAAGTGCCTGAAATAAAAAAAATCTGTCAGTCATTATTTAAACTAGAAACATTTTGACCAACTGAACCATTTGATGCTGAGAAAAATAATTCAGTCAATAAATAACGTTAAATGTAAGGTGGGAAGCTACCATGCAGGAAACCAGGGTTCAATTCCCGAAGGGGAATGAGCAATGGTACTGGGGGCAATTACCATATCAATGGTGAGCAGTTAACATCACCCAGTGAGGGTTCTTAGGCAAGACCCTTAACGCTACCGCCTCCCGAGCGCGGTTTCGGCTGCAGCTCACCGCTTCCCAAGGGGATGGGTCAAATGCGGAGAAAGAATTTCCCTTTGTGGGATAAATACAGTGTTTAAAAAAAAAATGTAAATTGATCTGAAACATTAACACATCAGCACCAACATACTTAACGTTTTTAGTCTGAAGAAATAGATAAAAAACATTGTGCTGATTATTTTCTAAATGATGGATTGTTTATTTATGATCTCAAAGAATACATTTGTGGAAAATAAAGACACGTTATCAAAATGTCTACAATAGTTAATAAATAAATTACATTATTAGCATGAGCTGAGGAACCTAAAGGCCCCATGATCCTGGTGTTGGGCAACAGGAAGGGCTTGCAGCGCTTCTCCGCGTGCCCCGTGTCACCTGGCAACAAGAGCCCACACTACCCCTCCCCTTTCGTTCTCACACACGCAGCCCCGTGTGACAGGAGACCAGTGGCGCCTCCAGAAATTTTTCATGGGGGTGGCCGGTAGGGGGCCACATTAAATCTTAGGGTGGCACACAAAAACCATGAGCTATATTTTTAAAATTCATTCTACCAAACGTAGTAAAACAACCTTTAGAAAACCAACAGAAAGATAAATGCCTACTGATATTTTGTAGAACATGAACTTATAGTAGATACTACTAGTATAATAACTAATAGATACTAGTAGATACCATTAGTAGATACTACTACTGATACATATTTATTTTTTTTTGTTTATATTTAATGCTTAGGTGTGTCTGCTTGGGGTGTTCGGCTCTTGACTGAGAGATATCTATAATAAACAAAAAATTAAATCTGTTGTTCTGAAATAATAATAAAAATATCCTTCTAATTATTAATTATATCTGTTGACATTTCTATTCAGACTAATAATCATGAAACATTTTTATTATTAGGGCAACATAATTCTAACTTCACCAGTTGGTCCAGGAACAGGTGGAGCCCCTTTAGCTGAGTTCTGCCTTGCTTCTCTGACCAATGATGCTGACTGTCCCTCATCTGATGCCGTCTCATCTTTGTCTTCCTCATTATCTTCTGTCATTCATGCTGCTCTGTCTCATCTTCCTCCTCACTACTCCTCTGTTGCTCCCCTACCATCTCTTTCACTCCTTCTGCTGCACTTTTATTCTTAAAATAAGAATATATGTTGAATTTCTCTTCATTCTCTGAAAATGGACAGACACAAGCATCAACTAACGACTATAGCCCTGTGGAAACAAAAACACATCAAAATGTTGCGGTAACACAACAACCAGTGCTTAAATAGTGCCATGAAAATGAGTGGCGCGTGTGACAGGGACATCCTTTTTTTACTTATTTATAAAAAGTAATGACACATCCACCACCGCTGATGATGTATTTACACCAAGTATTTGCACACTGGGTTTACATGTTTTGCAGACCGCATGTTTTTTACACCTTTGCAGCTGTATTTATTTAATATGTATTTCTTTATTTAATAAGAATCTAATTTTTGATAATAATTTTAGTGATATTTTTAATTATTTAATATAAATGTCATTTGTGATGTCCTTCATTGATGTTATATTATACAGATTATTTCTGATTGTCGTGTTGCTGCCACAGATAAATGAAATTTCCCCATTGTGGGATTAATAAAGTCATCTATCTATCTATCTATCTATCTATCTATCTATCTATCTATCTATCTATCTATCTATCTATCTATCTATCTATCTATCTATCTATCTATCTATCTATCTATCTATCTATCCATCCATCCATCCATCCATCCATCCATCCATCCATCCATCCATCCATCCATCCATCCATCCATCCATCCATCCATCCATCTATCAATACAGATCTAAAGTACAGTAAACAGATTGTTAAAGACCCACGGAAAATATTTAACAGGAAAAGAAACGTAGCATTTTGGGATGTGTGATTGTGTGTGCGTGCGTTCTCGCGCGCACGCGTGTGTGTGCGTGCTGAAACCGGTGCTCGCGCGATGCAGGAAGAGAGGTGGGAGAGCGCCTGTGAGTGTGTGGAGCGCATACACGCGCGGCCAGTCGCCGTTTTGGACTTAAGGAAAAAGTAATAAAGAAAGTTCATCTTTAGTGACTGAGACTGGTTCTTTTGTCTGACCGGCCCGGAGGATCTGAGGGTTCGAACGCGGAAGTGAACCACGCATCTTATTCATTCTGCGTCCAGCGGCTCCTCTGTAGATGTCTGCGCACTCAAGGGCAGCAGGGAGGGGAGGGGGTGAGGGCCGGTTAAGGTGATCAGAGCGACTTGCCCGCTTGCTGGCTGTGCATTTGGGATGAAACGCACAACTGATGCCACCACAGCTTATAGCGGCTAGTGGGGTGGCCACTGGGGTGGCCAGGTGTCGGAGAGGGGTGGCCGTGGCCACCCCCTGGTGGTGCCACTGCAGGAGACGGGAGCGTGCGGCTGCAAGGACTGTTTCAGGCTGTAAACTCTGTGATTTAACTGACAATAGGAACCGAATAGAGGCGCAGATTTTTTTTCCCCAAGCACTGTTACGCTGTCACCGCCGCCCCCAAGTTAAATTCGCGCACCGGACAATTGCCCGTATTCAGTGGCGCCACCAGGGGGTGGCCAGGGGTGGTCACGCCTTCCTTGATGCAAACTCGTCAATAACAACATCATATGAAATCTGCCCCCCCTCCCCCGGATGATTAATACTAACAACAGCAGGTTAGTGAGTCGCTCGTGAGACATCGGTGACCTCAGGTATGATTTGAACCACTGGAGTTTGGAAATTTAGGAAATTTAAATAGCCATGTTCTATATCAATCTCTTCTTCGGAGAAGAAAAATTAGCTCATGTTTGCTGTCTTCAATCCTTTGTCTGGTACATTTTAGTTATGACCTGTTACATTATGTTTTGTCACCATAGAGTTGTAGTAAATGGTAAATATTCAACTTTAAAACTACCTACAGATGTATGCAAATTCTTTTGACTTATATTATAACCCAACATTCATAAATAAATAAAAAATAAACTTTGGACTCAAAATTAACCCCTATTGTGAAAACGTTTAGGCTGCCACAAATGATTATTACAGTAATGGCCAATCTGCAGCTATTTGCCCCATTAGCATGTTATGGCAGCAGCAGCGGTAACAACAGCAGCAGCAGCATGCTACCAAGACAGCTTATTTATCATTATGAACTAATATACAACAGCAAAACACAACAAACCTTTGTGTTACAGCAGAGCAGACAGATACATGAATCATAACTAATGTTACAAGTTAAGGCAGAGCAAACGTTTAAGAAGAAAATCTTTAAAATGACGTTATTTGCAACATTTGGACCTACTTCAGGTTTTGTCATCAACCAAAAAAAAGTTTTCCTCTGCAACGTTGTTGTTGCAGGGCAGTTATTGGTATATTTCAAGCACTAAAAAAATAATGCAACAGTTCAATAAAATATTTAAAAAAAGAGTCAGATTAAAAGTAAGAGGAAATCATCTCAAAGGTCTTTTTTATTTGCGTCGAAGGGATTTCCCCCCTTTAATAATTGTGTTCCCTAAAACGCTCCTAAACCCAATCACGTCTTAATCCCTTTCAGAAAAATGCGATCAGGAGGAGTCGCGAGCTTTGTCGGCGCGCGCGCCCTCAGTCTTTACGGTAATCGCAGAGGCTGTGGAGTCAGCTGATCCGCAGTGGCTCGCGCCTGAGGAGGAACCGCATTTGTGGGGAAACAAACGCTGTTGGTTCCGAAAAACCATGGCTGCGGAGATCCACTCGAGGCCCCAGACCGCCCGACCGGTTCTGCTGAACAAGATTGAGGGCCACACGGACGCTGTCAACGCCGCCGTGCTCATCCCGAAGGAGGATGGAGTGATCACGGTCAGCGAGGACAGGTGAGTCCGGCCAGCAGGCTAGCTGCTAGCGGGATCAGTCTATTTGCTGGCTAATGCCGTCATGTTCGTGCGCGCGCTGCTTTTAACACAGACAACACGGAAAGAAGCCCCCCAAACTCTCAACCGTTTCTGTTCGGTTTTGCCGTAAATCCAACGAGAAGGGCGTAAAACTCCGGAAGAGAAATCCCAACAACAGCAACTCCCAGCATGTATAAACAAACAAACAGAAACAGAACCAAACAGCGATTTTCTGACTATTTTACACATTTGAGGTTTCCATTACGGTTCCTTCTGGCCTGGAGTTCAATGATTTACGCAAAAACTTTTCACGAACCGAATTTTGTTTATACCGAATCCAGATTGTTGACCCATAGCAGAAATACTGACGTCACAAACATCACACCCTCTCAGAGGAAAAATTCTAGACGACACGAAGGCAGCATGGCTGTGGCCTCATCATCATAAGGGGCCGTCCACCACCAAACAAGAGAAAAGGTTTCTTCTGAAGCAGGACTGGAGATGAGCTTCAGAAGCATAGAGAAAGAGCATTCTCTACCAAAATGTACCCTCATCACTAAGAACCATGTTTTCTGTGAGCAACCTTCAGGTGTGAGTCACATCTAGAAATGTGTCACTTTCCCTGCAGGACCATCCGAGTGTGGCTGAAGAGAGACAGCGGTCAGTACTGGCCCAGCATCTACCACACCGTGTCGTGTAAGTAAGATGGCCTCGCTCACACGTAAACGTTCTATTTCCGCTCAGTCTGGCTCTCCTGTCTCCTCCAGCGCCCTGCTCATGCATGTCGTACCACCATGACAGCAGACGGATCTTCATAGGACAGGACAATGGATCGGTCGTGGTACGTGAGGGGTTCAAACCCTTGTGCTTTCGTTTCTCTGTGGTCTGAAACTGAAACCGTTTGTTTGGTAGGAGTTTCTCATCTCTGAAGATTTCAACAAGATGAACCATGTCAAGACATATCCAGGTGAGACGGAGGTCATGAATGAGTCTGGAATGTTTGGAAGAAAAGGTGAAGCTGTGTGGAGAGGAAGCCTTATGGCCTTACGCTCTTGGAGGGAATGTGGCTCACATCATGCGCTTGTGAAAAAAAACGTTTTGTTTCAGATCCTTTTCTCAGCAGAAACTTTTTAATGCCCAGTTTGGTTTGTGTCATGAAGTTTCAACTCGTGCTGCTTTGATTTGATTTAAGCTCCTGACAGGCACATACCACACACCAGACCCTGAGAAGGTCCCGGTTCACCCCACACCTTTGGTTTCAGTTTAGGAAACATTAAAAAAAAAATCCCTTTTGGTTGATCCTCAACTTCCATTTTCCAGAGGAACCTCTGGAAAATCCTATCAAGTATGGCCTTCAACGTCTGCTCTCCGTCATCTGCAGCAACATTTAGCTTCGTAGTTCCAACATAAACAACATTTTGAGTTTAAAGATCGTGATGTTTGCAGCTTTACTCCACGTGTTAAGCTTCTGTAACTGGGTTTTGTCGTTGCAGCCCACCAGAACCGCGTGTCGGCCTTGGTTTTCTCCCTGGAGAGCGAGTGGCTGGTGAGCACCGGCCACGACAAGAGCCTGAGCTGGATGTGCACACAGAGTGGCAGCATGCTGGGGAGGCACTGCTTCTCCACCTGGGCCTCCTGCCTGCAGTATCCTTCTGGAGCAATGATCCTCTGACTGGAGACAGCAACAGGAAGTGACAGTTGGAGCCCTGACTCTGTGCTCAGATACGACCACGAGACGCAGCACGCCTTTGTGGGCGACTTCTCTGGACACGTCACCATGCTGAAGCTGGAGAGGCAGACGTACTCCATAGTCACCACGCTGAAGGGCCACGAAGGTAAACACACGTGCGCACACGCACATGCACACACATAGTTTTTTGTGATGTGCGATTTCTCCAGGACTTGTTTCCACAGACGAACAAAGACCAGATACTTCCTTCAGCTTCATAGTCTTTTGGCTGCTCTCTTCGCCACAGAAAATCCTTCCTCCTTCTTCCCATACTCTCCGTTCCTCCGTCATCCCAGACCTCTTCATCCAAACCACAGCTCCTCTAGACTTTCTCAGTGCAGCTCCTTCTGATCGTGTCTGTTCTTTTCCAGAAGAACATTCTCAAAGGAAGCATCTGTTGTTCTCTTTGTCTGCTTGAAACCAAACTGCTGTTCACAGATGTTCCCCCTAACCTCAGTCTGGCTTCCTCTACTCTTCTCCATAACTTCATTGTGACTCATCATCTTCATCCCTCAGCAGTTTCTACATCTCTGAATTTCTCCTTTCTTCTGTTTTATTTATTTAAACTTTGCCAGGTTTTTTTTTTATTGTTTAGCTGGACTGATGTTTATTTTTTAGAAAACCTTCTAAACATCATCCAGTGGACGTGTGTAGATCTAGATCTGCTGAAATAAGATCTTTAAGTTTAACTTCCAGAAGCGTTCGTCTCTCCACCATCGACTCTCAGAGTAAAGCCGTCCTCTGACTTTTTAAAAAACAATTTTTATTAAGTATCTCTAATATATTACCACAACACATGTAAACACAAACGGGGGGGTCATATAGAAGCTCTTGGCTGTTTTTTGCAGTTCTTGCTAACATGAGTCTGCAGAGTTCTTTGGGTTCTTCAGTCAGATGCATCAGCACTTTCAGAAGCTTTAACACAGCAACACAATTTAAATGCATTCTTAGCTTTTGCTCCAAATGTAAATGTGTTTTTTTCTTTTAATCCGTGAAGAAGCATTTTCCTTCAGGAAACGGTGGATTCATTCCTTCCCACTTGTTTTAGCATCCCTACCATCACACTCTCCAGCAGCATCAGGTCACCAAACTATTTGAAAGGCGGCTTTTAGCCTTCAGGCGTGTTGTTCTCTGAGGGTGAGTTAGACCAGAGAAGCTTCAAGGGTCGTGTAGATGTCGTCGCTCCACAGCTCCAATGAATGCCTCCCTTATCAGTCCGGCACTCGGCGTGTGACTGCCGTGAAGGTCAAAGGGCCTTTGTATTCCAACACAACATGCGTCTCTGCTGATAGGCTCCAGAAAACATGGAGTCATCGCTGATAAGTAGGAACTTCCAGAAGTTAGTTGTGATTAGTGTCGAGTCCTTTGGTCTCCCCCAGCTCCTGTCTGACTCGATAGACCATGTTTTCCAAAGGACATGGAAACAACTCAATCACACATCTACTTTGCTTTGCCTTTGTATTTATTTGGCAGGAAGCTCTCTGTTTTTTGATGAAGGTGATAGGTTGAAAACCTTAAAAAGACAAATCAGAATTTCCATTTAACAAACTTAACACATGTCAGACATCAAAATGCTCATGACATTCACATTATAACCAATAACCAGCATTCAACATAAAACAGATTCTTAATTCATAATCAGTCCATACCAGTTGTGTCTTTGGCTTGGTTTCTGGAGCTGGAGTGAAATCAGACCAAACAAAGATGCAGGTGTAAGTTTTTTCAGTAATGAATGAGGTGAGTTGGGTGTTTGTTTGATGTTTACATTGGCATATCTTGCCCGGGTGGAGACTGTAGGTTTGGCCCGGGTGGAGACATTCCCATTAGCAACAATGTTGAACACGACACCTCCCACTTGAGCTCCTGGTTCTTGAACCCAAGGAGGTCATACTTTGGCTTCATCTTTATTTGGGTTAGACTTCTGTTCCTCAACTAGTAGGATCACAATGATGCGCCTAACATCTCGATGTAGGATTGTGGCTGGAATATTTGTTGCAGACTTGTTTTCCTTTGGTTTAGCCTTGGTGTTTGAAATAGGATAACTGGAGAATGTCCTTATATTCACATCTCTGACAACTCCCAACTTATCGCTGTTTGCCTTGACAACTCTGCCGAGTCTGTACTGGCCTCTCAGGGCATTTGAATCTGCAATCCATACAAGATCTCCAACAGCCACGTTCCTTGTTTTGGTGTGCCATTTGCTCCTAATAAAGAGGTTTGATCCAGCAAGTTGGCTCCATTTCTTCCAGAATCTGTTAACTTCTACTTGAATGACATTCAGTCTTTTTAATGGATAGCTTGCAAAGTCAAAACTGCAGGAGTCACCTTTAGGACCAGCTCTTCCCAGCAGTAAGGCGTTTGGTGTTATGTAGCTTATACAGTCTTCTTGACTTTGAGTTCTTACATCTATGGGCCTTTCGTTGGTTAGATTGGCTGCCATGTAGAGGAAGGTTTGGAATTCTCCCCAAGTAAATATGCCATCCCCACCTAGATTATGCAGGGCTCTTTTCAGCACCCGGACAGCTGCTTCGGCTGCTCCGTTTCTGTGGGGTGAATCGGCAGGGTGTATCTTCCAACTCCAATCGGTCCCGTGCAGGGCAGCTTCATTTTGGATATCTGACCTTTCCAATCGATCCAAGAACAGATACAGGCTTTCAAGAGCTGGTTTTGCTCCCACGAAGTTGCTTCCAGGATCTGACCAGAGTTTTCTTGGGTGACCACGGATGGCAGTGAATCTCTTGTATGCTAACAGAAAACCTTCCGCTGACTGATCGCTTACAACATCAGCATGAACAGCTCTGGAAGCCATACATGAAAAGACGATCCCCCACACCTTAAGTCGAACCCTTTTTTTTACTTCATCTTTCACTTCATAGGGCCCAAACAGATCAACTGTGGTGAACTCAAAAGGTTGGGCTGGACGTGTTCTCTCTGGAGGTAGATCAGCCATGATTTGTTGACATTTTTTGGCTTTAATCTTTCTGCACTCCACACAGCTATCAACCACCTTTTTAGCCAGTCGTCTGCCTTTAACAACCCAGGCCTTTTTCCTCATCCTCATGAGTGTTCCAGCGATGTCTTCATGGTTTGCTTTGTGTGCTTCTTGGGCAAGGAGTGTTGAAACCCAGGAGTTATATGGCAAAAGGGGCACTGCTGTCTTGTCCTCATCAAAGCTTTGGATTCTCCCACCGCAAACTTGAAGTCCCGTTTCTGCATCCCTGTACACAACAAGTCTGTTCAGTGTGGTATTTTCAAATTTCACCCCTTCTTGTGCAGCATGGAATACGTCTCTGAGAGCATCTTGGTATTCTTTCACAGTGAGTGTGAGTTTTTTAATTGCATTTCCTAATTCCTCTTTTGAACAGTCTATTTTCATGCGGCTGTGCTTTTCGACGTATAGTCTGAGTCGAGATGCAAAGACAGCTCCACACATTTCAGCTTTGACTGCATCTCCTTTTTGGTTAAGTGGAGTAAGCTTTGCCTTTGACTCAACCAGTCTGACTTGAACGCCTTTGATTGTTTCCCACCTGAAGTAAACCACAGCACCATAGCTTTTGTCACTTCCGTCAGAAAATGTTATTCCGCAGGGATTTCCAATCCAGTCTACTGGTGTGAGGCTCCTGGGAAAAGTGATGTGACTGAGACATATGTAATCTTCAAAAAGCTGTATGGCTTCTTCTCTCAGGTGGTCAGAAAGGGGGTTGTCCCAGGTGTCTTTGGACTTAGCTCCACCTCCTACTTCTTGGAAGGCTTTCCTAACAAGAATCACCCCTTTTTGTTTTGTAGGTGTGGCTAAACCAATTGGGTCATACAGACTTGCGACCTGGCTCAGTAACTCCCTTCTTGTTAAGGGGTTTGGAGTTTTCCTCCTTACTTCCTCTTCCAGAAGATCTTGTTCAACTCTTATTTTGTATTTTCTTTTTGAGAAATTGATTGCAGTCATTACATACAGTTTATCTTCTTTCACCAGGTAGCCAACTCCAAGAGCTTTATTTTCCTCCATTTTCATCTGATTGGGTAGTATGAGGACTTTGTTTTCATTTGCTGGAGTGAGAGAATCTGAAGTTTCAGTGTGCCTCCCACTTTGGCCAGATCGGATCCATGGTTTGAGGAAAAACCCTCCTGCTTTCAGAATCCGTTCGACTCCTTTTATGTTTTCATTCAGGCTCTCCAAGTTGTTGCTGGACGTCAAAATGTCATCAACATAGCTGTCTTCTTCAACAATCCGTCGTTCCTCTTCTAGGTTGATGAACATTTGAAGATTTGCTGTTTCTCGCATAGCCAGTTGAGCAATACAACCAGCTGGTCGATCACCCATGTTCACTCTGGTGATGGCATATTCACTAATTTCCTGTTCTTCGTCATCCCTCCAGAGGAAACGGTGAAGATGCATCTCTTTTTCTTCTAACCATACAGAGTTATACATCTTCTTGATGTCGCCCAGAGCTGCATGCACTCCTCTTCTGAACCGTAGTAAAACTGCTCGTATGGGATTTAGAACATCAGGTCCTTTCAACAAGAGGTCGTTCATGCTCAGCCCATTGAATTTTTGGCTACTATTCCAGACAAGACGCACAGGAGTAGACATGGAATTTGGCTTTGGTGCAATTAGATGGCTCACATACCATATTGGTCCTTTCCAGTTGTTCAAGTCTTCCTGTGTAAGTCGTTTTGCTGCTCCCCTCTTCACCATGTCATGGACTTGGGCAGCGTAAGTCATCTTCCACTCAGGTTGCCTGTTTAGTTGCTTTTCTGTTTTCAGAAATGTTTGCTCCACTCCTTTCCTGTTGTTTGGAAGAGATGATGGATCTACAATCCAAGGATAAGTTGCATCCCAGTGTGGTGAGTTGCTATGTGAGTCTGATGTGACATAGGTGAGGCCTTGCTTTATAATTTCAAGTTCTTTTTCCTCCACCAATGACATTTGTTTACCTCCTGGCTGACACTTGCCACACCGACAACCTCCACACTTTGGATCACAAGCAGCTCCAATACTCTCCCAAGTCCACCAGTCCAGGAAGTTACTCGCAGCAACCGCACACCTATGCTGGGAAGATACATTTGAACTGCAGACTTCATTATATCTAACAGCAGCTGTTCTCATAGAACGAGCAAAATGTGTTTCAGACCTGTGAGCTGAGACATCAACATTTTCAAACAGATCAGGGTGAGCTCCACCCACAATTTTCCCCAGAGGACTGTCCCACAGGACTAGATCACCCACCATTTTGAGCCTTTGTGGAGACAGACACCCCTCTCTGTGACTAATTAGCAGGTCAATTGTGTCTGGTCTCTGTAGGTCTTCTGGTTCAATCTCTGGAAAGAATCTTCTTAGTTGCTCTGGTGTTACAACTTGATGCACTTTTGCAATCTCGTCGAGGCCGTAGCATATCAGCGGATGCGCATTTTCAGTTCCTTGAGGGGTTTTAACTCTTAATTTTAGGAAGTATCTTCTTGACTTCACTTTTGTTGACATCCCTCCAACACCATGAACAATCAGTGTGATTTTCTCACTTTTTAAGTTCAGTCTCTTGGCTGCTCTGTGTGTGATGTAGTTTGTGTCGGAAGCTAGGTCTATTAGAGTCCCAATTTTCTGACCTGCATTGGCAGTGACTTCCAACAACATCAGGATGACAGGCAGCTCTTCAACTTTGATTTCACTTTCTTCATGAAAGTTAGTTTTGTCTTTTTTGACTGCAGCAACATTTGAAAAAGCTCTTTTAAATTGTTCTGCCAGTTCAGGTGAAAGTCCGGCAATTAACTTTTCTTGCTCTTGTGTGAAAGTTGGTCTTTTCTTGATTTCTTTTCTACCTTTTGCAGTTTCGCTGGATTCTTCTCCATTTGGGCAAAGAAAGAAATGATGGTTTGAAGAACCATATTTCCGACAGTCCCTTTTTCTGCATAGGTAATTGGTTGTCAGACATTCTTCATCCTCAGAGTGACACCCTAAACATTTTCGGCAAGCTCCCAGTTTCTTCACTGCATTTAATTTTTCTGAAGGGTTTAGTGCTTTAAACTGTTTGCAGAAGAATATCTTCTCTCTGTGTTTTCCATCCCCACAAACAACACATCCACCATCCTTTCTGGTAGAGCGGGTGGAAGCATGCTTTTTATCCAGTCTCTGGTCTGACTTCTCTGACACTCCAAGCTGCTCCAACCTCTCAAAGATGTCTTCTTGAGTTTTCAGGAACCCGAGAAGACTGTCAAAATGGCTGTCTGGGGTGACTCTGTTTGCAGGGTTAACCATAAAGACGAGCCAGTCTTTTTTCACAGCATCTGGCAGTTTACTTTCAATGGTTTTAATCACAAGCGGATTCTTCAGGGCTCCTGAATTTCCAAGTTCAGTGAGGTCAGCAAGAGCTTTTTCCACGGTCTGGATTAAATCAATGACTTTTCTGGGTTGGTTAGCTTTCACGATTGGCATCTTCTCTAGATCTTCAATTATTTCCAGAGCAATGGTTGTTTTGTTGCCGAATCTGTTCTCAAGTACTCTGAAGATGTCCTCTGCTGTGTTATAGATTGACAGGCGGTGTTGATGGCAGATTTTCTCATCTATGCTGTCCAATAACTGGAGCCTTTTTACTTCTGGGGAACCAGTTGGTTCTCCTTGTTTCTGTAGACTATCCCAGTCTTTCTTCCAGCGATGAAAACTTCTTTTACAACCAGAAAATTTAGGCAAATTAGTCGGCCTTAATTTAATGGTTGGCGTCGTTTGCACATTCACCAAACTTGCTGCAGCAGCTACTGCTTGAGACGCACGGTCCTCTTCTGCAACGATTTGTGCTGTGATGAACTCAGACTTTCTAGCTTCAAGACCATTGATCATAGTTTTTAACCTTTTTACTCTGGCTTCAAAATCTCCTTTTTCTGCTGTTGGTATCCACAGCTCCCAAGATGTTAGACTCTGAACTGAATCTTGAACAAGTTTCTGCACAATTGTCAACCGTGCTTCATAGCCAGCTTTGTTCACAGAAGTAACAGGAATGGCAGCAACATCATCACATCCTTTTTCAGCTTCTTGAACAGCACCACTCATTTCCTCCAAACCGTATCTTGACCAGAGGTTCAGTTGAACTACACTTTTCACACTGTCAAACCTCGAATCACATTCATTTATTGTTTTTTCTAAATCTTCTTCTTGTTGCTTATAAAGTTCCACTTCTTCTATGTCTTTGCCACTAATTTCCAACTCTGCAAGTAGACCAGCTCTGTAATCATCATTTGCTTCACTTACATTTCTTGCCTCCTTTGTGAGTCTTTTGAACTCCTCTTTTAGTTCATTTTCTCCCATACTTCGGGCCCTTCTGCTCAGGTAGTTGGCTTGTTTAGTGAAAGCATTTTTTGCCATGGTTCTTTCTCGCTTCAGTTGTTTTAATGTTCTTCCAAGAGCTTCTTCAGCCATCTTGTGGATAATGATTTGTTCTTGTGAACTTGCTTATTTCCCTCGTCGACAGATGATTTTTCTGACTTTATCAGCTTTAGTTTCACTGTCACACGTTGGTTTTCAACTGTCGAGTCCTTTGGTCTCCCCCAGCTCCTGTCTGACTCGATAGACCATGTTTTCCAAAGGACATGGAAACAACTCAATCACACATCTACTTTGCTTTGCCTTTGTATTTATTTGGCAGGAAGCTCTCTGTTTTTTGATGAAGGTGATAGGTTGAAAACCTTAAAAAGACAAATCAGAATTTCCATTTAACAAACTTAACACATGTCAGACATCAAAATGCTCATGACATTCACATTATAACCAATAACCAGCATTCAACATAAAACAGATTCTTAATTCATAATCAGTCCATACCAGTTGTGTCTTTGGCTTGGTTTCTGGAGCTGGAGTGAAATCAGACCAAACAAAGATGCAGGTGTAAGTTTTTTCAGTAATGAATGAGGTGAGTTGGGTGTTTGTTTGATGTTTACATTGGCATATCTTGCCCGGGTGGAGACTGTAGGTTTGGCCCGGGTGGAGACATTCCCATTAGCAACAATGTTGAACACGACAATTAGAGGCCATTTTTTTTATAGGAAACTTAAGTTGTGGGTTCAGACAGAACATTTATTTGGTCTTATGTTTTAGTAAACTCAGATTTTTGTTCCTTGCTGGAAATGATAATAAAGCGGTTTGATTTTTCAAAACACACTAAAAAGGTGAAATATGAGGATAAATACGATAAACAGGAAGTGCTCCAAAAAGGAGCGGGTAGAAGATAAATTTGATCAATTATCACCCTTAATATTAGGATACTTCATACATCTATTTGTACATGTTGAGCATAAACATTTACTGTACACAAAATAATCAATGAAAAAAATTACTAAAACAGAGTCATGATTGTCTGTTCATTGTCCCTTTAGGATTCTGATTTTTTAAAATTTATCTTTCTAATATTTTCAATTAGTATTTTTTTGTTGTTAAAATTGTTTAACATTTTTACTAATTTTGATAATTTCAGGTCAGGTCAGGTTGTTGATCTGGAGCTGACTGCAGTTGTCCCTGCAGACACTAGAGGACGCCAGCACGTTGGAAAACCTGTGAAGGGTGAAATAACATGAAACCATTGCTGTTTGTTTGCAGGAAGCGTCGGAGCCTTGTGGTGGGATCCCGTCCAGAGGCTGCTCTTCTCAGGCGCCTCGGATCACAGTGTGATCATGTGGGACATCGGCGGCCGCAAGGGGCGGACGCTACTGCTGCAGGGACATCAGTAAGTACCCCCCCCCCCATTAATATAGCTTGAAAAAGAAGAGAAACCAGAGCTGCAATGCTCTGAATGTCATAAAACAATCAAGTGGAATGTCAGAAAAATTCCTGACGTCTCTTTTTAGACAGCCTCGGATGTCTGCAGACACCAACTAACAATGTAAAAACAGCGCATTGTTTTGCGTTCTGATTGGCCGTTGAGCTCGTCAATCAATCCCATCCGTGCAGTGTGTTCTGTAGCGACACTGCACGTGCAACTTTGCATAAATCTTCATTCTGATCAGATTTTTGTATTATTTCTACAAAACTGGATTTATTTTGAATGAAGTTTTGAACTGAGAGACAGATAAGTGTAAAAATGCTCACGTGTGTCTGAGAAAAGTGGACCAAGTGTGTAGTGAGGAGTTTTACTGCCTCATCTATAATCCTGCTTCATGGATTTCACATATCGTGGGGTATTTATGGAATGCATCCCTCACATTCAACGAGGGAAAGCTGTTCTTCTCCGATCCTCAGCTGTTTGACAGATTTCTCTAATTCTTCCCCGCCACTCAGATGCAGACGTTATCAGCAAATCTTTATTATCAATATATCTATATATTTATAATTATCAAAATAAATGTACAAAATCAGTAAAAATGTTTTGATGCCTTTTATCTGGACCTATTTATAAAAAAAAACCCCACAGGATTTAAAGTTCTAGAGTGTGGGATTAAGCTATTTAGATAAAATTATTCAAGTTAGTGTTTAGTTTTATTACTGTTATTTCTGTTGAAACCCTTGTGCTATCCTAGGCACTTTACCGTTGGGAGTTGGGTCATCTAGATTCACTAGACAGAGCTCTGAACCTTTTTTTTTTTCAATGATTTGTGATCTTCACTGGTTCAATGGATTACATGAAATTTTTCCACCTTTATCCACCTTTGTCATGGTAGGGAGAACACGTCAAAGTAAGGGTGGGGTCATCCAAGATAGCACAAGGGTTTAACAGTGAGTTAAGGAGTTGATGTTGTTGCATTCTCCAATCTCCTCACTAGGGGGCATTAACAGACCTTTTCCAAATTGTCTTCAAAAACGGTGCCTGTATTTACATTCTATTAAGTCATGTTTAATTTTTACATGTCACACTTTGGGAAAATGTGACGGAACTGAACTGAACCACTTCTTAACGGAACTGAAGCGAAATAATCCACACAATGGGGGGATTGAACAGTTTTTGAGGAAAGAGAGGAGGATGGGTTTTGTCTTCAAATAATCCAATTTTTTGAAGAGTGAAATGATGAATATTTTCAATGTTTTGTGCTGTAGTTGCATAATGAGATTTGTTTACTGTTGTATTTATTCAGTTTATTTGGAGGCATAAAAATGCTTATTGTGGGTTTGAGTGATTCAGGCGTGGCACTACTGATGGCCCAGCTGTGTAATGCACGGTCCGCCACTGCATTCTGCTGATGTGATGCTCATTGTTGCAGCTCCATCCTGTGCATACAATCCCAGCTAACACTGGAAGATTTACTAATGTTTGAGCCAAATTTGAAATGAACCAACTAAATTGTCTGTCTATGCCTCAAAGGAGTAGCGGGGGATTTTAGTTATTCCAACAACCCTTTAAATCTGATTTCAGCTTCTATACTAAACAGATGTGTTTTATTATAGAAGCTTTGGGCTGAAGCACATTCATGTCGACCATCATCCTCTTTATTAAAGTCTCAACGTGAGGAAAAACCTCCCCGTGCTGCTAACTGCTGTGCAGTATTCAGAGGCAGGCTTTATGCTCTGAATGTCCATGGTTGCCATGGACGTTGGAATTAGCTCCAGCGTCTGAGCTGTTGGAGAAATGAGCCTCCAAAACTGCTAAGCAAGCAGAAATAACTTTGAAATGCGACTGTGTGAACCCTTTCCCTCTTCAGCGAGCGGGTTCAGGCCATCCGTTACCTCCAGTTGACCCGTCAGCTGGTCTCCTGCTCAGCTGATGGAGGCGTTGCCGTGTGGAACATGGACACCCAAAGAGAAGAGGTTTGCCTCACCCGAACGTCACTTACGTCTAAATCCTTTACCTGGTCTTGTGAGACAGAGATGTTTTGGGTGCTGTAAAGCTGCTCTTTCTTGCAGGCGCCTCAGTGGTTAGACAGCGACTCTTGTCAGAAGTGTGAACAGCCGTTCTTCTGGAACATCAAGCAGATGTGGGACACAAAGACTTTGGGGCTCAGACAGGTGGGGAGAAGCTCCTGGTCCTCATCCCATTGTGGGGCGTTTTCCTAGAATCTCTCCGTGTTTTTTGTCTGCAGCATCACTGCAGGAAGTGTGGCAAAGCGGTTTGTGGCAAATGCAGCTCGAAACGCTCCACTTTTCCAATCATGGGCTTCGAGTTCCCTGTGCGGGTGTGTGACGACTGCTTTGCTATCATCAAAGATGAGGAGTAAGTGAGGAGCTGGTCTTCTTCAGCGTAGTTCTCACAGAGGAAAGATCTGATTGCTGTCCTCGCTGTGTCCACAGTCGAACGCCTCTGGCCACGTTCCATGAGGGGAAACACAACATCGCCCACATGGACATGGACCCCTCCAGAGGCTTGATGGTCACTTGTGGAAGCGACCGCATTGTTAAGGTCAGAACAGTCCTCAGTGGCAGATAGTTCATGCATGTGAACCACAGAACACTCAGAACTCAAGTTGCATGAAACTATCAAGTACTCTTAAAGAATTATAACCCATACACCTTTTCTGAAAATGCTTGGATGTGAAAAAATGATCGCACTGTCATGGTCTTCAAACTCTTTTCTGGTGAATCTGTTTCTGTGACAGGTGTAGGGATGGGTCTAAATTTTATTCAGTACTTTTGAAACAGTTCAGGGGCCTAAACTGTGCTTCAGTACTGAAAAAAAACCTGCCAGTTTTTTCCCTAAACATCTAAGTGTGATGAAGCAGTGTGACTAGGTGAAGGAGAGCACTTGAATGAGTCTAAGGTGATTTATTTCCTTCTTTCCGACAGTCTGCACTGCATCCCTATTTTCGCACACACTAAAGTGAACACACATTTAGCTGCTAATCGCCACGACGACTGTCTTTTTTTCAGAGCACTGATCCATCAGGTCGCTGATTTACAATCTTTTGGTGTGAAGTACAGACAAACTTCCACTCACTTTGCCAGTGGCATTTTTGCTGATGCTCCGCCCACCTTCACAGCCACAGCTATTCTTATATGAGCCAGCCCACAATCACTGGAAAGGTAAAATGATTGGCTACAGTTGTACAGGCTACAGAAAAGTAATTGACATGTCTGAAACACAGTACCAAAAGTCACATTTTTGTATGGTAGCAGTAGTACCTTATGTGTCTTGGCACCAAATTTCAGTTCCAATCCCTTAGCACTCTGGACTTTTGCTTCTTTTGTCTTTTCCTTTATTGCACTTTCATAGCATTCATGGATAATTCCTTTAACACATTAATGGGTTACACAGAAAAATGTCGGCCCTCAATTAGATCACTGGTCTCATTTCAAAAGAACTTTTTTTTTTTTCCAGTAGATCTCCTATTTAATTCTCAAACAGCAGGTCAAATCAGTTTTTTTTCAAAACTGTATTTATGAGTATTGAGAGAGTTATAAAACAGTACAGTTAAATTCACTTAGGGCCAATTTTGAACCCATGACTTGCATCTCCATTCTCAACAATTCTTTTTCTTTTTTTCAATAACATAACTTAGTATCTAACAAGACACAAAACAGGGAACAGCGGATGCATTATTGGGGAGGGAGGGAAGTTTAAAATAAAAAGTAAAATAAAACATTCATCTTGATTATCAATACAAGCCAGACATATTCATTACCTCCATCTGTTGTGCATGATTAACATAGAATATCCATTGTGACCATATCTTCAAGAATTTGGGCATCTCTATCTGAAGTGAGTAGGTTAGTCTTTCCATCTGGCAGATTTCATTTACAATGTCTATCCAATTGTCCAAGCTGGGTACAGTGGGGAGGAGCCAGTGTCTTGTCACTGCTTTTTTACCAGCAGTTATTAATATTCTGAATAAATTTTCATTGGTAGGTGGGAGTTGTGTCTTACCTAAAATCAGACTAGTAAAATCACAGGGTATTGTCTTATTCAATATAGATTCTCAAAAGAACATATTTAATGATTTGTTTATCCAAATTTGGTTCTGTTTTTCCTATTTGACATGAGTTGATGGCAACATTAGTGCTTACAAGCCCCTGTAGCATCATTCCTAAGGAATAAAATATAAAATGTCTTTTTTTTTTATCTGTTCTAACTTGAGATGGTTTGCTGCTCTTTGCCCAATCTTTACTTTAGACTTATCAGTCATTTTCTTTCTAGTCTTGCATGTTTTATTAACTGTTGACATGCAGTTTTGATTGCAGAAAGAGTCTGAAATGTGGTCCAGCAAAACTCTGACTGGGATGTTAAAGTCCTAAACTGGAACCCTCTGGAGGTATCCAGGTCATGACTCTCATCTGTTTGTCTTCACAGATCTGGGATATGACACAGGTGGTTGGCTGTAGCTTAGCAACAGGCTTCTCCCAGCGCTGATTGGCCCGGCCCACATGGTACCCACTCTGGCTCAAGCCCACCCCGCTTTCCTCCTAGTGTCATGGAAACCCCCTTTGTACAGTTTCCCCCCCTCAACGCCCAGGATCCTCAGCTCTTTGGTGTACAAGTACACGTGTGAATGCGTGTGTGTGTTTGCATGCATGGTGCCTGCTTGTGTGTACGTTTTCATGCACATGTTTGTGTGCTTCTGTGCGGGTGTGTTTGCTTGCATTTGTGTTGATGCGTGTGTTTGTGCGTGTGTACGAGTCGATGGCTGCGTGCGTGTGTGTATGCGTTAGTGTATGTATGAATGCGTTAGTGTGTGTATGTGTTAGTGCATTAGTGTGTGTATGTATTAGTGTGTGTATGCATTAGTGTGTATGTGTTGGTGCATTGGTGTATGCGTTAGTGTGTGTATGCAGTGATGCTTGTGCGTATGTTTTGGTTCATGTGTGCTTGTGTTACTGCGTGCATGTGTGTTGGTGCGTGTGTGTATGCGTTAGTGTGTGTGTGTTGGTGCATGCATGTGTCTATGCGTTGGTGCCTGCATGTGTGTAGGTTGGTGTGTGTGCATGCATGTGTACATTAGTGCACACATGTATATGCATCAGTGTGATTATATGTGTCTGTATGTTGCTGCGTGTGTGTGTGTGTGTGTGTGTGTGCAGGCGCACTACTCTTTTTCTCAGTAAAGGTGTCACTAATCGTCCGTTTGAAAAAGTTTGATTGTTCTGGGGTTTTTTTTGTTGCTTTTTTCAAAGACCGAAGCACAATGGGCGAGTGTGTTGTCATGGTTTCTCCTTTGGGGGAATGGTATTGATAGAAGTGTTTACATTCAATACATTCGATGCTTTTGACAAAGGTCTCCTGTTTGCACTGTTTTGGGTTTAGTGCTGTGAAGTGAATGTGTGATGCACCAACGTCCCTTCAGACGCTCTTCAATCCCGTCACCTGGAGATTCTTGTGTACAGAAGAAATGACTGCTTCTCTTTCACTAGCTGGCCTTAACTCACTCTCAGGAGGTTTTACATTTGTAGATGTTCAGTAGTTCATGCCATCCATAACTGTTCATCACGAGGATATGAATCAATATGAATCATCGAACGTTTTTCTGGAAAGATGAGGGAAAAGCTGCAGATGTTTGCTCCACCGTGATCCTGCCTCCACCTCACAGTCCCCAGCGAGGTATGGGAGGCGGTTACCTGTTGCCACAGCAACCAGCAGAAAGAGAGCTACCCCCTTTAGAAGCATTAGAGAATTTTTACAAGTTTTCTTGGTGTAAAATTGGCGTCCGTCCCTAAAGCGCAGAGGAGAGGTTCTGTGATCACTAGACAGGAGCGGACTGAACTCCTCGCTAACATCATGGCTCCTGGTGTTTTTTTTCAGGAGCCTTAAAGACGGAACTCAATCTCAAAACCTTTGATGCGTTGGCTTTCTGCTTTCCACCTCCTTGCTGACTGTAAAGGTTGTGTTTTCTGCTTGTCCCTAACAGTCGTACCACAGCGTGGAGATGCACAAATGATCTGTGAGGAACCAAACGAATTAGATGTGGGGGGGGGGATTCATGTAGCATGACTGTAAATAGCAGCTGCAGATCATCTGATGTTAGACTAACGCTTGCCTTACTGTGAGTGAAGTTGGAGTTAAATGTAGTCACATTCCAGTTTCGTGTGTATTTATATTTGTAGTAAAAACACCCTGTTACCTCCACAAACTGTTGTTTATTTTTCTGTGCCCCACCCTCCACCATTTTGAGTGCTTTTTTTTTTTAATTGAGCGGGAATCATGGGTAAATGGAGCCATAACTCACTCCATCATGTTGTCCTCAGAGCTGAAACTGAGTTTTCATATACAAACGTGAAAATCTGAGATTTGTCTTTTAAAGATGCGTTCCCATACAGAAGGTGAGACGGGTTCGGTGATCACCTGTTGGGCTTGTCTAAAAACATGACAGATCCCAGATCTGAGATCTCATCCGCCCCTTGACACCTGTTCCTGCCTGGAGGAGCCTCTGTTATCAGATCATTGATTTCCACAAATAAGGATTCACCCCCCCCCCTCCCCCCCCCCCCCCCCCCCCCCCCCCCCCCCCCGGACATAAAAGCTTCCTGAACCGCCGTCACGGACGTGCGGGTCATTAATCACCTCGGTGCAGTCAGGAGCTGCCATGTCTGACATCAAAGCCTCTTCCAGTCACTGCATCTCATCTGGTCCTTGAATCAGACCCATCTCGATGAAGGCAGGATCAACGCCCTGATTGGCTGTTTGCAGGAACAGCTCTCATAATTCATCAGCAACAACTGCGAGAACGGAAATGGATTTTTGCCTCCTTATCGGAGCTTGTTCTCATGATGGAGCCATCTCCTGAATTCATTTTCTAAGACACTATGACTTGGGATCTTATCGTCTTCCCTGGACAAATACAGAAACGTACCCCCTCCCCTGTCTTTCTGGTTCTTGATGTATTATTTTTCAGATTTCTGTGTTTTTAAAAGCTTTTGTTGACCATCCAGGACTAATGTGGATCTTCCCATAGTCCTTTTCACCAGAACACAGAGAGGAAAAATGACTGATCTCTAATAAAGATGTTTGAAAAGTCTGGCTGCTTCCATGTTCATTTTCTAAAGAATTGTATTGGATCTGGTAGCAATCTGTAAGTTTCTTTATTCACACAGGAAGACCAGTCAAAGTTACAGCGAGCGTTGGGGAGGTGCGCAGCAGAACCTTAAATTGGTGATAGATGCTGTGTTTTATAGAGTAAGCATGTCCAGTTTGGGTTCATTTTTGACTGAAGAGTAGCTGAACAACCAAGAGCTGACACTAAGCTGACCCCCTCCCCCCACATGGCAGTAAGGTGACACCCTTTTTGTAAGCGTGCAGAACACCACATGACGTTGAACCCACACGAGACGAGGAGATGAAGGTGATTTTGGTCATCAGATTCCCATCTGGATGACTGCTAATGAAATCACAGCGACACTGAGTGGGCGGGGTCTTCTCTCAGAAGCAGCTTCACGCTCAGACATTCAAGCCTGTTATGGTTACGTTGACCTATAATGGTTACAAAGCCCAACAAGGACACAGCAACAACCACACTGATGGTTAGAGAGTGTCAGCTGTAAGTTCTGCTTTTGGAAAGCAGGATTTCCAAAGCATTCAGAGTCCCATCAGGTGTGAGGAGGATGGAGCTGAGCCCCCCTCTGCAGAGTCTTTGTGATGAACCTCTGAGTCCAGGTTAGTGCTGGTGGGGCCTACTGCAGGCTTAGTGTGGCTGGAACTTCTTGGCCAGCTCCTCCAACAGCGACATGAACTTCTGCTCCTCCAGAGGGGAGCTGTGAGTCCACGCCAGCGGCAGGTGGGTGGACACCACCCTTCGGTCTGAGCAGGGGGAGAAAGACAGTTTATCAGGACAGATTTAAAATGGCACTTTTGTGGATTTTATATGTTTTTTTTTTTTTTTTTTTTTTTACATTTTTAAGTAGGATATTGGACCTTTGATGACGTCTGAGCCTAAGTTTTCCCATTATTCACATGCACCAGAGGCTTTCGCATTCAAAGTCTCAGTCAGTTAAAGTACTGCATGGTTCCTGGTTCTGATTTGGCTGAACTGATTCTGTCCAAATTCTGTCATTTGTGTTCATTGGCTGTGTTTGTTTGCCTCTGATCTTAAGCAAAGTCCCACCTCAAAGCGGATTTTGCTCCACAAAGTGATGTTTTCTTTAGATGCGCGACATTTCAGAAGTTTTGGAGAAAAGTGGAATGTCTTTGTGGGAAAAAAAATAGTTTTATTTTTCATTGCAGAGATGAACTGTAACCTTCGGCAAACGTCTAAAATCTTTGCAGAGAACCTCAGACTTACAGAGCATCAGATAAACACCTTTAAAATCAGCTTTTCTCTGTGAAACCCCCCAACCCTTTTCATTCAATTTCTAAACCTGTTTCGTCCCTTTCTGGGTCACAGGGCTGCTGAAGCTTATTCCAGCCACTTGTGGGCGAAGCCAGGGGACATCCTGGACAGGTCGCCAGTCTGTCGCAGGGCCACAATCACACACCCATGCAGACTCATATTCACACCTATAGGGACAATTTAGAGTAACCAATTTACCCATGAAGCATGTTTTTGGACAGTAATGCTTTAGAAACACTGAATTCAAAAAGGTCAAACGTTTTGGGGTTTTCTTTGGTCAAAGAAAGAAAAACTACTTCTAAAACATTTTATAGATCTTTCTCAAATGATAGTTTAGTATATAAAAACAAATCACTGTTTTGCATTCATGAGCATGCAGCTCACTGGACTAAACACTCGGGACGCATCCACAGGCTTTTTGTAGGATGTGGGGAAAAACAATAAGGAGAACAAAACATTAACAGTTTATTCATTTCCTGTTAACATCAGACTAATCAAAGGAAAGCACCAGTGCTGCATGTATACATCCTTTCACATTAGGCTGCGACCTTTTTCTGTCAGGCCAATAGGGGACAGTACGTGTGAGAACAAAAGGGCACATTAGAGTGATCGCAGAGGCTCTGTGCTCTCTGGCAGTATCTGGCACCAAAGCAGACCACTCCAGCTGCAGTGGACACCAGCCAAATGTCCTCACACACGCACATGCACGTCCACACTCCAGCCCCATTGTTTAGGCTCATTCACATCAATCAACTCGTTTTTATTTCCTTTTTACTCTGAAATGCATAACAGTTTTACACCTTCATGTTCTGTCCAATTAGTTTTTATTTCCTTCTTCTTCATTCTTCTGCTAAGGCAAATCATCATCTAACCCTCTCTTCTGCATCCTCCACCCTCATGTCCTCCATCTCTACATCTATGAACCCCCTCTTTCCAGGTATCTCCAACCTCAGCCTCCTTTTACCAACATTATCCCTGTTCCATGTCTGACAACATGGACATTATCCCATGTCCATGTCTCAATGTGTCCTAACCATCTCAATCTGCTTCCCTGCATTTATCTCCAAAACATTCTGCATGATCTGTTCCTCTGATGGATTCATTCCCAAACCTATCCATCCTGGTCATTCTCCAAAGAGAATCTCTTTGGTAAGTGCTGCCTCCAGCTCTGCTTCCTGTTTCTGCATCAGAGTCTCTGAACCAACAACATTGCTGGTTGGTGGTTCTTCACCTCTTTTCAACTCTGTTGTTCTGGACTGTTGACCTTTGACCTTCTTCACCTCTGCTCCCTGTAACCTCACAATTCCACTTGTATTTTATGGCTAACATAAAAAAATCATGTTGTCTCTGGAGCCTGGATTTCATAATAAAAGCAGCGGATGTGAATTGAAGTGAGCTGTTTTCTGTCCAAACTGTGTAAAGATCTAATAGAAGCTGTTAAAGATCATCCTTTTAATACCAGTACACCTAGAGACTAAAAAGTATGTCTCAAGCTCTTTAAAATGTTTTTGCAGCATACCCTGGTAGAAACGTCCACTCGGGTTAGTGATGGCAACCTCGGAGACAGCGAGCCACACCACCGTGTCAGCCCCCTGATCCGGAGAGCGCAGACTTTCCTTCATGGAGCGATGGAAGTCTGGCATGGCATTGGCTACCGCTGGGACACAGAGAATATAAAGAAAGGAAACAGGTTTTCCTTGTTAGAGCAAAGGTGTTTCAGATGTGTTTACAGGAAATAGGTGAAGAGGTGGAGGCTACCTGGAGTGTCCACCCAGCCAGGATGCATGACGGAGAAATGGATGTTAGTGTGAGTCTTTGCAAACTGCTCTGTCATCACAACCTGCTGCCTCTGGAACACAAACAGACACAAAGCTGTTAAAGTGCAAAGATCTGAAGGACACTGACAGCTGCTCCCTGAGGCTGTTTGTGTTTGTGAACACAAAGAGAAAAAGCACACAACAGGCCTGCAACAAGACAGAAATCAACTGGGTTCTTCAGGAAATCTCAGTTTGAGTTTTCTGTACCAATGAAAGTTCACTCTCATTTCCCTAAACTTGTGTTGTATTTGTGTCCTGGAACCTTATATGTTATCATCCTTCCTCATTCTTTATCTTATCTTAATGTAAGCATTGATGATGACATTTGAGGTTCCCCTTAAGATCTATCATTTTAGAAGCAGCTCTCTCAAGAGGAGGCCAATCCATCCCTAAGTCCATGCTCCGCCCCCATGGCCAGAGTCCATGCTCTACCTTCAAGCTCCAAGTTAATGCTCCGCCCCATATCCTGTTTCCTGGGAGACATTTTAAGAACTTCTCTGCTCAAAGGTATTCGATGATGTGGAGCTGGAAATGCCCAAACTACCTCCGTCGGTTCTACTGCAGGCTAACTGTTGACAAAGTGAGCGGCTCTTACTTTGTGCTGGGCGTAGACCATGGTGCCGTCGTAGCGACCGCGCTCAGACTGTAGATTTCCTATTCTGAGCTTTTGCACCAACATTCCTCCTGAGGTCACTAAGATCTGAACATGGAGAAAGAAAAGGACTTCTGTAAAAGAATGCATACTAATAAATTAAAACTTTCAAAAGCTCATTAAAAAGTAAATTCAAAGTTCCTTTTTAAATAAATCAATATTGACTTTTAATTTTCCAGAAATATTCTATTTTGCTTCAGGATAAAGTACATTTTATCACTGAAACACGTTTGTACACATTGTAGACTTAATATAAACATTTAATGATAGATTTTGCTTCATAACTAAAGTTACAATTTTATGATTCCGTTTAACTCCATTTAAATTAGAAAGTGTTGTTAATCTGACAAAAAGCTATTGGATCCCTTTCTATGAACTGCCTCTGTTTTTCTCAGAGTGTAAACTGGATCACTGACCGTATAAAGCACAGACTCACCACTCTGGGATCTGGACTCTTCTCCAGCAAAGGAACAAGGCTCTTGGTGAGGATGTAAATACCTGCAGAGGGGTTCAGAATCATTTCCATCCTTCCCTAATGGTCACCGTCTTCACACTTCATGCTTGTGTTGTGACTCACCAAGAACATTTACAGCAAAACTCTTCTCCAGTCCTTCTGCGTTCACATCTCTCTGACTCATGATGGAGCCTGCGTTATTGATCTACAAGGTCGTGTTAGATTATCATTTGCATAAATGATGAATTGCAAGCTGTGAGGCTAAAACTTGACACTACATTGACACTAAAAATGCCACTTACGAGCACATTGAGAGCCTTGTACTTCTTCTTGAAGGCCTCAGCGAACTCCCAGACCTTCCTGGTCTCAGACAAATCCAGAATGTGAACATAAACTTCCTGTAATAAAACAGTCAAAATGAAACCATATAGAGCTTGTAACCCAGCTCTAATCCCAGTTTTGTTGGGTAAATTTGACTTTCACCATACTTTGTTTCCGCTCTCCTTGACGATGTCAGCTCTGGCCTCCTCAGCTTTGTCCTTGTTCCTGCAGACCATGTGGACCGTTCCCCCTGTGACAGAGATTAGCCCATTGAACCAAGTAATATGGAATATTTGGTATTAAATGACCTTGTTTGATGAAATGGAGAATATCCTCTACTCAGTCTGTCCTGAGGATTTTTCCCATTGGTGTTTGTCTGAAATATCTCCCTTCAAAGTAGTTTTGACATAATCTGAACCAATTTCCCAGAAGGATCAGCGGCAGTACTCCAAGACTTATGTCAGCTGCTCATAACCACAATCTCCAACTTCCAGTTACCACACATAACTCCTGACCACAGAAGAAATCTGCAATGTAAACATATTTGCCCTTCAGCTCTCTTCGACATTTCAGCCAATCTCCCTTTTCATTCCCCCACCATGTGTAAATAACTCCCTGAGATCCCAAACTCAGTCTCAGCAGAATCTCAGTCATCCCCTCATAAGAGCAAGTTCGTTTTTCAATAGAGACAAAGTAAAAGTCATCTCAGGTGATTCAGGTCTTCGCTCAAAGACTCCAACGAGATCGTAGTTCAGTTCTGACCAAAGTGAAAACACGTCTATGAAAGTTTTCCACAAAAGGTAAACAGGAAGTGGATCACTAAGAGCCTGTAAAAATACTCAAATAGGAATGTACAGTCAGTCCTTTGTTTAGTGAAAAAAATCAACTTTATGTTATCCTCTTAAGACCTGGCATCAACATGCATGGACATCACATTTAGGGTTATATCGCCACAGTTGTTAATTCTACTTAACTGGGACTCTGTGACTACATGTGTAGAGGGTTAGCTCAAATATTAGCTTTGGAGGTTAAAGCAGTGTTTCTTTCCACTTCCTGGTTCTGCTCAGACTAAAAGAATGAAAAAAACTTTGAAGAAAGTTAAAAAATGTTGACAGAAACCATAGAAAATATGAACACCAGTGAAAGTTTGAGATGTTCCAGTCCTGGTAAAGCAATGTCGGTTTCTGTACCACTGATTCCTAAGTAATTACTAGAAATAAATCAAATAATCTAAAATCACAGAATACTAACTTTATATATTGCATTGTAATGTGTGAAGCTGTATGATTCCCAGTTTAAAATTATTCCAATCAACATCCTGATAAAGTTACAGGAAGCCAACAGAGCTACAGTCCTCCCTTTGAGGCGTCACTCTCTCTGTGGCATTCATGAGCTCGTCTGTTACCAAACTTTCAGACTGATCATCCCAGAAAGATTAAATGAAGTTTTTTGTGCTTCTGAATTCTCCTTTGGGACTCCTAAAGCTTGAAACCTGTTGCTAGAGTTTCTGCATACACTTTAAAAAGTTGCAGCAAGTCAGGAAAACAGTCAAATTTGCTGCGGGAGGTACAGTGGTTGACCTCTGATCAGAGCTTTGCAGGTTCGATTCCCGCCTTCCCATGTATTGAGCAAGACACTGAACCCCACATTGCTCCTGGTGCTTAAACGTTGGCACCAGTGTTAGGCAGTGGAGCCATTGTGTGTGTGTGTATGAGACTGTAAAGCACCTTGGGCGTCCAAGGAAGTTAGAAAAGCACTATATAAGTATACACCATTTACCATTTCACCTTGACCCATTCTTTTTTTAGCTTCCTTGGGTTAGGAAGTGTGACAAATGAGACTTGGAGTGAGGTTGGTGACATCTGACATTGGATCAGAACCGGGTGCAGACAAAAACTGAAATCGGGCGCTGGACTATGTAAACCAGGGGTGTCCAAATTCAGGCCTCAAGGGCCGGCAACCTGCTGGTTTTCCAGAAACCCTGCCTCATCTGCTGTTGATTACCTGGATCAGGTGTGTTTAGCCAATAAGGAGGTTCAACGGCAGCTTGATTGGAAAACATATAGGACACTGGCCCTTGAGGCCTGGAATTGGCCCCCCTGATGTAAACACTGCTGCTGAAGCTCTCCTCCACTTAGGTTTCAGTTAGTTTGCATTTCCTGTTGTAATCCTGTGTCTCTGGCTGATTTTAGGATGATTGAGTCCAGTGAAATCCCAACTTCATATTTAGTGACATCTATGATGATCTCAGACATGAACTACACTGGAACCACAGAAGAACATTGAGAACTTCTTCCTTTATCATTTCAATCTGTATTTGGTTCTGCTATCTTTATACATATCTCGATAATATTGTATTCATAATTTTCCAATACTTAAGTTTTTATATAAATTAAGTTCTAACTATGCTCTCTGATTAATTTCATATGATCAGTAAAAGCTGAAATATGGATCATAATTCTGCATGTATGTTCAATTCTTTATGTTTTCAAAGTGTTGATGTATTAAAATACACTACAATGCACTCTTGTGATTGGACGCAGGACAGTCAGGCAACTCTAACCCTGTGAACATGTCTGTCACCGTCTGTCAAAAGCGACACCTTCGACTCATCATCATCAGCATCTCTGCACATGTGGTTGTGCTCATACAGCTGCTGTTCCACTGACGATGGTATTACCTTTCTTAGCAATGGCCATGGCAGCAGCCTTCCCAATGCCACTGTTGGCTCCTGTGATCATGAAGGAGCGTCCAGCCACGGACACATCCAAGTCCTTCTCCACAAATCGCTTGGAAGCTGTCAGGAAGCCATTCCTGCAAGACAGCAGCACCTGCAGCTTCAGCAGATTGTCAGCAGCACATCTCAGTTTACTTCTGTGTGTGTGTCAGAGATGGCGGCTGTTTAAGGTCAGCCACGCCCACAGCCTTACAGTACAGGGACAAAAGAGGATGGAGTGTGCCTGGCATCGTCTCTGATGTGAGAGGGTTTGGGGTCAGACTCCGTGTGTGAGCCTGTGCGCTCCCAACAAGCTCAATTCCCTTCATTGTACTGCAGATAGTATTGTTGACGGCATCCGAAGGGGGGCGAGCAGGGAGGGGAGGGGGTTAGGTTAAATGGCGGCTCTGTTCGGTGGTGTCATGCAGAGAGTAATTAGTACAGGGTTGGAGCGGCTGCTCTCTGGGAGAAAAGATAACATCAAACAAAGGGAAGGAGGGAAACAGCAACAAAAGCACCTCTTCAGACTACTTGGCATGCTGGGATCTAAAGGGGAGGACCCCCCCCATCTGTAATTATTAAATAATGATCATGATTCAGGACCATTTATTGTTTAGGTACAGCTAAATAGCTCTGTGACTCCTGGTTAACTTTATTCATTAATCTTTAATGTTGATCAGTCTGCTTTTTTCAATTCTTTTCTGTTAGTCAGTCTTTTTAAATCAGGTTTTCTGTGTGAATGAATTACATATTCACTATATTATCGCAATCATTACTGAGGGAGATGTTAAACCTGTCATGGCCCTGGGACAAATTGGTGATCCATCCAGGGTGAACCCCACCTTCACCAACAGCTGGGATAGGCTCCAGCAACCACATGAGAAGGGCTCACCTGGTTTACAGATGGATGGCTGGATGGATACCAGTTTTTTAAATGCATCCTCGACTTTGAGCTTTGTCTTCTGTTTTTGACTTTACCTGCTGTGTTTGTGAATTAAAAAAAAATTGCAAAAAAGTTCGTACTAAAAGATGTGCCACTTCTTGAACGCATTAAAGCAAAAGTTAATAAGCATTTGTTTTACCTTTGCATCCTCACATGTTTGGATCTTTAAACAGCAGAATGCCCCAAAAGGTCAAATTTCAAATGAAATAACTGCTCTTTATTCTGATCTTTTAGAAGTTGATTAGTTTTTTTAATTACAACAAATGGATAAGCTCATCGAAAGAATTCGTTTTTTCTTTTTAAATAGTCAGTTTCGGTAAGTTAATAAAAAAAAAAATCACTGAGCACGTTTAGCAAAAACAGCTTTGACATTCTCTATTGGGTCTTTCCTGCAACAAAGTACAGCTGTTAGGAAAACTCCTGAGCTTCTGCCTGCAGATGTTTCTGTAAGTCCAGAAAAGTTTACAGTGATAGGTCCGCACTCAAAGAACAGGACAGGTGTCTCACCTGGTGAACTCGGTCAGTCCCTTCAGGAACCAGGCGGAGTTGCGGTACAGAGACATGATGCTGCTCCGGAAGCTTCTCCCTCTCGGAGTTTCTGTGCTCCGCTTTTACGCAGGACCAGAACCACGTGGAGCTCCACGCAGCGCATATGACGGGTCCGGACCGCGCTCCCAGCAGCCGCCCAGCGGCAGCACGCAGGGATGCACCGGTCCGCCGGTCTGAGGAGGGGCTTTTGTTTTGTTTACATTTATTTATTGACATGGTTCTCTGCCCAACAGTATAGGAAAAAGATCAAAAATGACATTAAAGCTGAGAATAGTGTTTACATAGTACTTAATATAGCTTTAATTATTCCATAAAGTAATAATAAGACATTAACTATGGTATAAATGTAAGGTGTTAGTACTAAAATATGAATCTGGAAAGTATTAAAAAAAAAAAAAAACATGTATAAATATTTGTAGGTAATATTGTATATGTTTTTAGTTTAAAAAAATCTAAATCTACCAAAAAATTAGGAATGGAACAAACAAACAAACAAACAAAAAGTGACACCTGTCACACCTGTCTGATTCAAAGGCCTCGACAGTCAATCAGATCCTGAAGGAGTAACAGGGCGTATACCTGTACTGAGAAGGTGTGCACACGCACAGCCCTCTGGGAAGGTTTAATAATGTCCTGTAGCGCAGCATAAAACCTCTGACTGACAGGTGGATTACAGCCTGACATACTTTCATTGCTTTATTTCATGTTTTGTTTGTTTGTCTGTTCATTTTGCAGAGGCTGAAATAATGGTGAGTTCCTTCACTGTGCTCATGTTCTGATGTCAGTCATTCACACTCAATGAGAGTCTCCTAATGGGGTAAATGCTATTTTGAAGTGACCTGGTTTAGTTTGTTCTGACTGTCTTTGGTCTGCATGAAGGTTATTCATTTACTCTGTTTCTCATAAATGTTTAGGGGGAGGGTGGGGGGTCAGATATCCTGCAAAGTCCCATTCATTTATAATGTCTGTATGAAGTTATGGATCTGATTGATCTCTTCACACCTTTTTAAGTTTTTAAATAAAAAGTCTGGCACAGATAGTTTGTCAGATTAACACCCAGAAATAGATGTTTTTTTGTGAATTTGATCCTTTTCGTCAGTAAATCTCATGTTAAAGTGTTGAAAGGATTTTCTCTCTGCTCTGTCTGCGTCTGTCCCTCTGCAGACCTCCACTGCTGCACCCTGGGCAAAGAGCTCTCCATGATTGCTCTTGCTCAACACAAACTTTGTGTTTGCTTTTTTATTGCCCTCAGAGCTGATTTGCATGCTCTGCTCTGACTGCCGATCTCCATCCACATTTGTTTTGTGGCGTTATGCCTGTGCAGCAGCTTTGACCCCGTTTAGGGTCCATGACCTCTGCAATAGATCAACCCTTCTCTTCTTTGTTTCTTCTTTGTTTGTTCTTTCAGATCCACTTCCTGTTGCTGTTCAGTCGGCAGGGGAAACTACGGCTACAGAAATGGTTCACACCCCTATCAGAGCTGGAAAAGAAGAAGGTGATCCGGGACATGACTCTGATGGTGTTGGCCCGTCCACCACGCACCTCCAACTTCCTGCAGTGGAGGGACCTGAAGATTGTTTACAAGAGGTGGGTGAAGCCCCCCCCCATGTTAAGTCTCACACGTGCTGACTGTTACTGTTGGGGAGTGGGAAAATCCTGGTGAATGTTTAAAGTCCCTGGTAGTAAATAGTCATCATCTTTATCTCATTTTTGTTCCTCAAATGTTCAGTTTAAGATAAGAAAAGCGTAAACTCCAGCAGGGAACAAGCTAATCATGACATGCATCAGTCTGCTGGAGTTTGGAAAGAAGACATTAGGATAGTAGTTTAACTTTTCCTCATTTTGGAAAAAAGACGTGAAACATCTTAAATACATTTCCCTCTTCTGGCATCACTATAGGGTGATGAGGAGCAACATGAATCAAAAACACTAACAGTAAACGCAGGAAGGTGGTAAGGATTTTAGATTAAAAACACACGTTTCACATAAACTGTGTTGGCATGAATGTTGTCTGCTTCACTAGTTAACCAGTGTTACAACAAAAAACATATAATGGGTCCTCATAAGCAAAAAATGAATAAGAAAACTTCAAATGGACGAGCAACCTTTGTGGTTACTGTAGGTTGTATCCAACACTGTACAGCTTGCACCAATGACTCTCAACAGCAGAAAAGGAAAACTGCTCCCCAAACGCCTTAATTCCCTCTCTCATGCATCTCCCACCATTACCCATAATCAGTCAATACTTGAACCCTATCAGGTCAAACCCCCAACAACAAGTTGATGAGAGAACCCAAGGCCTACAAGTATCTCTGGCTGGTGTGTTCACTCAACTCCAGAACATAGAACATTAGCAGAACCCCAACAGCCACCTAGCCCAACTCAGTGATGCAAGACTCAGTCATGCAAAGTAATCAAAAAATGTGCAAAAACATTCAAAATTGACTAATCACAACACTACAAATCACAAATACTTTAAATATAATCAAAGAACTATGTGCACTACACACCATACTCACAGCGAAAAGGGTCGTGCACAATGAAGCAGAAAATCAGCGAGAACCCTGTCCAGGGTCTTAAGACGCGACCTCAGGATGTCCACCTGAATTCCTTGCCCCCACCCCTCCCCCCGATGGCCAGCAGGAGCTTCCATCCAGGTCACCTGTGCTATCTCTCAATCCCAAATGGTAAGGCCCTCGGCCAATCCCCCTCAGAGTGCCACACCAGGACTTTACCGTGTCCCTTAGCTCCTGCAATAAAGGCAAGTCAACAGGACAATTTAGAAACATGTGCTCCAATGTCTCAGGGACAGCATCACAGATGGGAGATGTCCTTCTATACTGTGCTTTGTTTGGTCTGATGTAGCAAAGGCTGGAGTATATTTTCATGTGCCTCAGTCCAAAATCCGTGCTCCACACCACATGTGGAGACAGATGCCCTTTTAAACTCCTCCAAATCTCTGAGGGATCCCTACCAGGAAGTCAGGGTGCCTTCATGAGAAGTTCCTGGGGGACCGACTTCCAGGACCAAAGAGAATGCAGCAAACAAGAAGTTCGACAAGGTTGTTGAGTTCACATATCAGAAGTCAGACCTGTTTTAGAATAACTTCATCCACATGTTTCCAGTTCACACTGATGTTAACCAAAGACCCGCCTGTCAGAACTGCATTGATTTCGCCACCTGCTGCATGACTTTTAGGCTGAGAGAAGTTCTGTTTTAACATCCTGTATGTGGTTAACTCCAGGTGACCTTCACTTGCTTCCGCTGCAGGTATGCCAGCCTGTATTTCTGCACCGGCTTGGAAGAGAAGGACAACGAGCTGCTGGCTCTGGAAATGATCCACAGATATGTTGAACTGTTGGATAAATACTTTGGTAATGTAAGTAAAGCTCATTAAGATTAACCAAAATGTGTTTTAATTAATTTGCATGTGCGAGTAAGGAAAAGCTGACTATTAAATCAATGCAATGTCAAGATTTTTAATAATAAAACTTTTTGTAGCTGGACATTTAAAATGTTTAAAATTTTCTTGCTTCCATATATGTTCATCACTCTGTAGAGAAAAAGAAAGAAATAATAGGTTGTTCAAAATTTATGAGAGGATGTGAACATGTTTAGTTGGTATTAAAGACAGGAAGTGGAATCATTAGTGATTCGGGGTTTTACCTGTTCCTTTTTGTTGGGTCTGTTTGCTCTCAAGGAGCTGAGACTGTAACTTGTGAGAATAACATTGACTCCATCCCAACCCTTAGTTAATGTCACCTCCCTGTCCACCAGATGATCCTACTCTTTCACCCCTGAGCTGTTAGTTACGGTAAAAAAAAGTGACAAACCTTCTCATCTCTAAAAACCAAAGTGTGAAAGGACAATTTTTGTTTTGAAATTGGATTCATTTTTAATGTGTTGTTGGAGAAATGACAGCATCTTCTGCTTCAGGTGTGCGAGCTGGACATCATCTTTAACTTTGAGAAGGCTTATTTCATCCTGGATGAGTTTCTGATGGGCGGAGAGATCTTAGAAACCTCCAAGTTTGCTGTGGGTGGGTCTGTGGAGGAGGCCGACACCCTTCAGGAGGTACAGGAGCCGTGAAGAAGTCTTCAGCGGATGCAGGTTTTGTTGCGTCGCATTCGTTGCATTTACATCTGTTTGCTCCACAGACGATGGAGGAGTATATGAGCAAACCCGCCTACTGAGCTGAGAGAACATGACAACAAATCACCTTTCTCTGTTCATGAACTTCATCATCTGGACGTCATGTGACTCAAAAATCAGTTTCTTTAAAAATTTAAAGCCCCCTCTATTCGCCCACACACAAACTAGCTTAATGAGGCGTGGGTGTGCGGATGATTAACTGGAGAAACACTAGACAGTAAGGAAAAAAATAACATCAATGCTTTATTCATCTCAGATATTTCACATATTACCACATTTAAGAAAAAATACCAAAAAACACAAATGAGTGTGAGCCTGGTGAGCCTGTCTGCATGTGTGTGTGTGTGTGCGTGTGTGTATGTCTGAGTCTGGTGGGACGCATGAACAAGTCGTCAAGCAACAACTGTTTCACTCAGAGAAACATCACGTGAACGTGGCAACACTCATTTCTGCTAATAAATACAAAGTTTTGTAAACCTACGGAATAATTAAAGTTGACTGTATGTTTTATTTCTCAAAATACTCTGTTTTCCCTCCATGTACATATATATTTACACCACCTTGTTCATATTTCTTTGTCAGTTTTGTCAGTTTCTCCGGGCTTTGGGTTCAGGTAGCTCAGCAGTTTGGTCATAGCCTCATTCTCCAAACTTTGTGTGTCGTCGCTCCTAACATCTTCAGACGGTGTTTGGTTTTTTTTCTCTGAGTCCACTATAGCTAGATATTCCTTCACTGCCTTTTCGAAGGCGTCTGTGGCACTCTGTCCATTCTCTTCCCTCTTTTGGGCCACCTTGTTTCTAAATGCAGGTTTTGGATATTGTGCCAGCATCTGAGCGGCGAGATAAGCTGCCAGTTCATTCTCATCCACTGAGTCATCGTAGTCGTCTCTGAAGGTGTTGGGAAGACGCCGCAGTGTGGGAGCGGATTCCCCCAAACGCCCAGCGGGCTGAGCGTGAAGTCGTGACAGAGAGCTGGTACGCTGTCGCTGCTTCCTGACGGGTTCTGCCGCCTCCTCGCCTCCCAACCCCAGGATTCTGAGGATCTCCTGTTTCCTTAGTTCCTCTGCGGTCTTTCGTCCGTAAGGCAGCCGTCTGGTGGAGAATGTAGCAACAGGAAAATTCATCTTCTTTGGGGATATCTGAGAAAACTGGCTTCCTGGTCTGTATAATTCATTGCTTTTACGCAACATGTCTTGATTCTTCTGATATCTAGTTTGAAGCAAGTTCATGAGGTCCTCAGGGGAGATCTGGTATTTTTGGGACATGGTAATAAGCCGGTAGATAACCCTTGGGTCTACATTATCTGGATACTGAGATACCCTCCTCTCAGCCCTCTGCTCTTCCTCTTCTACATCTCGCTTCTGCTCTTCTTCCTCTGTTTTTTCCAGGACTTTAAAAAGGTAGTAATCCACCAAATTAACAGCATCATCTGCATCGTTTGACCTTTTCATCTGGGAGTTTTCTTCTTCTTCATCTTCATCTTCTTCTTCATCATTGTCATCAATATAATCAAGGTCTCGGTCATGTCGGCCATCACTCTCTTCCTCGTCATCCTCTTCTTCAAGTGGACCCCACTGTGCAGGATCCATGTCGTTGTACTCTTCATCCCTCACATTAAAAACGTCTGCGTCCTCTTCCATTTCATCCTCCTCCTCCTCCTCCTCCCTCTTGTGGATCCCCTTTGCAGCCGTCATCTTCTCCAGCTCATCAAACACAGACTGCAGCGTGGCCAGGTTCTGAGGGGTGTACTTCTCCTCCACGTTTTCTTTGGTGCGTTTAAAGAGGCTCTCATACCGGGGCCCCTCCGCATCTTTGTCATCCTCACCTTCCTCCTCATCTTCAAACATTAAGGGCAGCTTCTTATGAAACCTGCGGCCATGTTGTTCTGGCTGCACAGAGCCTCTGTTTGTTCCTGGTCTCTCTCGGCTGAGCAGGGCTGGCTTGGAGGCCTTCTCCGTCTCCTGGAGTGTGCTGAGCACAGCCTGGAGCAGCTCTTCACTCTTATCCTGTCTTTGCTCTTCCTCCTGTTTCTCCTCATCTTCACTTTGAATGGGGTTAGAATGCAGTTTCAGCAGCAGTTGGAGCTTCTCCATGTCATCCATGTGGCTGACGTCTTGCCCTGAAGCTCTGGGGCTTTGCTGCGGGGAGTCCCCGCCACTTCTCTGATGGAGACTCTCAATGTACTCCAAGGCTTTCAGCATGTCTGCATTAGGAGGTTGGAGGCCATTTCCTCTCAGGGAGTCTGACTCACTTCCCAGCAGCCTGTGCTCTCTAAGCGAAGCCCCATAAACGCCAGCTGAAGTGAACACAAGAAGCAGGTTGGCTAAACAGACAAGGGAAGGCTTGCCCATTGGAGAAGTCTGAGAGAGGGATGGCATGGTGATACCTGCAGAAGAAGAGGAGGCACGTGTCAGCTGGGAATTACTCTGATGTGTCTCTAAAAAGCCACGGTCATGGTGATAACATCACAAATAAAGATGAAGTTAAACCTGGAGGGGCAGGTCTCACTTTCTGTTTGACCAGACTCCCAAGATTCTCTGGGGAAATGGTTTTGCATTAGTGTGTAGCATCAATTAATAACAAGAATTCTGGGAAAACTGCTCTTTTTATATGATGAACCCTGAAATTCTCTTGTAATAGGCTAAAAACGGGAGTTTGTAGGTGGATGGAGCTCTGCCTGCATCTGTTTCCCTGCCTGTTGCTGCTGTCAGACCTTCATACTGGGATCATCAGCAGCGCTTTAATCCGCTCCTGTGCAAAATCGTATTACCCCTCAAAATGTGGCTGTGTGTGAGTCATGGCCCCGTTGTCAAGGGAAACCAACCAGACTGAGGGTCCAGAGAAACATCCCATAATATGCAAAATCTGTTTTCTGTCTAATTATTGTTAATATTTTGCCACAAATAGATTTATCATTTGGAGAATTAGGTAACATGTTTAAAAACGTAATATGACATTTTTTATGTTTTTGAAGGTAAAATTTAACTTCAGTTTAAATATTTCTCAGAAAATAAACTTTAGAAAAAGAAAACATTGCATCAAATAAACGATAAAACTCTTAGTGTCCATTTTTTCATTTTTGTTTCTTTTGTTCATCTGATTTTACTTAAATGCTGAAGCAAAACGGTTTTATTGTTTCACAGAAAAGTAGAGTAAAAATAAGCGATGAAACCTGATGAATTTTAAATGAGCTCGAGCCAAAGAGAACAAAGGATGACTGCGGGCAAAAACAACACAACGTCAACATCTGCGGCGGCGCATCAGGTTGGCAAACATCTAAAGTTCCTCTTAAGGAAACCCTCAGTTCCTGCGATGATGATGAGGAACCAGGTCTGAACTGACGAAGCGCCTTTGAGCCTCAGAGAAAGACGTAATCTTACCTTTTGTAGTTATTTGGCGCGGAGGCTCGCGGGGGATCTGAGCATCTCTCTGCCTTGCGCGGTGACTGCCGTTTCAGCACCGAGGACAGCTCCTTGCTCCCTTAGAAGAACCACCTGACTCGTGCGTCATGAGGTACGCAATAGACTCGCGCACGGGCCTTTGCCTGGCACGCGCTCGACGCACGCGAGCAGTCCACTTGAATAAGCCAAACAAAACGAATGTCAGAAGTTTGTGCTGCAGAGGGACGACGCGCGCGCGCTCATTGCGCGTTCCAGGACAAAAGAAGACATTTCTGCTGTTTCATCTAAAAATATATTTTTTAACATTTTTTATTCATATAGATCAGAGTCAGGTCTGAACATCTGAAAGATGTATTAGATCATGTTTGTGAAGACTTCACGGGCATCATGACGACCGCGGAGGAACGCTAATGGTTAAAGTCCGCCGATGACTCACGGACGGTGGAGGCCGGGACGGGCGGGGTGACACCAGGACTGGATGGGTGCGCGCACACGTCTAGAAGAGAATGACTTTTTCCGTCAGCAGGCGCGCTCTCGTCTCTATTTTTGGCACCCTATCAAATCCAGTCAAGTATGGATCGGTGTGTGCGCGCACGCACGGCGGCTCTTTCATTCATAAATCCTCCATCCTGCGTTGGAGAGGTCCTCGTCTGTCCCGCTCGTTTAGTTCGTGTTTCTGTCACTCATGCTTTTCTTAAAGAAGCTAAAAACTTGCCATTCCTGCAGTGTCCCCGCGAGCAGCATTTCTCTGAAGTTGTCCTGTGAATAAAATCTGCTTTCCCTTCTTTATTTACAGCCGGTTTTTGCTTGGAACAGGCGGCTGCGGCACAGCGCTCAAATGTCAGTCACGGTCAGGAAAGGCGGGATTAAGAAAAAAGGATCTATGTCTCAAAACATCCAAAACAAAACTCAACATTTGAAACAGATCACAAAAACATGAGCTAGACAACCAAACAATAAGGGGTTAAGGAAACTTATGTTTTTTGAAAAACTAAACCTAAAATTAGAAAAACAATATGTAAACAAAGAAAGTATTCACAAGAAACACAATCCACAGATTAATCAAGGAGATTAGGATTATTTGTTTGACTTTTTTGGTATGTTGGATCCTCACTAACAGCATGTCGAGAATGTAGTTCATTCTGGTTCTACAAGAATGCCCAAACACACAAGTAAATAAATCTATTATGTACTAAACATAATAATCTTGTTGACCATATTTGAAAGTTTTCCTCTTTTTAAAAAAAAAACACGTAGATTAAATGTTCAAACTTAATAGCAAAAATCTTAAATTTCTTTTTTGACAGAAGCTCTTTGGTTAAAAAAATAAAACAATGGTTTTTTGTTAAAATATGCGTAACCAAAATGGGTAAATTAAGACATATAACTCATATGATTATTTTAAACGTTGGATTTTCTTTACAGTTTATTGACACACAAACAAAGTAGGTACACACAACTTTCCAAAGGTTTTTATGACTTTTTGATTAAACAGGTACTAGAGATTATTTATTTAATGTGCATCAGTTTGATTAGAATTTATTTCATGATAAAAATGAAACCAAGACTCGAGATAAACCATGAAGAAGTCTTGAGCCTTTATCTTCTTCACACCTTTGAACTCTAAAAAGGTGAAAATCTAAATATTGGACTCCTTCAATTTTCCATATTACTGTTTTTTATTCCTAAATAGAAAAAAAACTTAAAGATAGAAACTGCTCCGATTTGTGGATGGAGCATATTTGTCAACATTTGCTTCACAAATCTGTGGGTGGTAATGACTCATACTATGAAATCCTCTCAGACTCATCAGGGATTTTGAAGACTGTCCCGCTGCATTCACATCTTCATGTTGATGTTTCCTCTCCTTAGTTGCAGGAGCAGCAGCAGCGCGTTACAGCTCATGACCGTAGATGCTTCTGCAGATGCAAAAGAGCAAATTTTCTGCTGGTGTTTGAGAATGAATGCAGCAGTCTGCGTAGTAACATACGTTTAGTGTAACACATTCCACACACACACACCCACACACACACAATGTGTCAGTGTTGTGCTGATGAAGCCGAGCTGTCGGGCTAATTGCCTGTGGTTGTGTTGGTGGGAGGGTTGCTGGTAAACAGAAGCCAATTACAGCTCGCTCTCATCCCTACTTCCACTGCCAGGCAACTAAAGACAGAAAGATTTCTTCAGGTCAAAGTTGTCGTTTCCTCTGGTAATCAGCAGCTTTGCTTCACAGTAGTGGAACTTTTTGACTTTTACCACAAGTTTTAGTGGTTTAAGTCTTCTGTTTTTTGCTTCATGACCTTTTAATCAAACTTTTGTGGGTGTACAGATTTGAAATAACTTTATTGTTTATGGATTCTCCTCCCTTTCACACTTTGTGAAGCTCCTTAATGTTTCTCATTTCAACAACCGGCAGAGAAAAAGATGTTCCCCAGATACCAAAAGTGGCACATTTTACATTTTGAGATGAATAAATAATGTTGTTTGTCGTATCTTGAGCCCAGCAAGGCACACGTGAATCTTTTATCATAAGTGCTCGTTACACACCAGCTCTCATCTGATCGGAAAAAGCTGTCTCTTATTAGCTCGCCTCCGTGTATGTTTGTCCCCCAGCGACTGACCGGCTGCTTCCCATTCATCACCACTGGGCCTCACATCCAATAATGTGGCTCCTTAACTCTGCCTGTCAGGATCCTGGCAGGGAGGAGGCAGAGGGAGTGGTTGTGAATGGGCTTTGACGTCAGCGAGCTGTGTGTGTGTGTATGTGTGTGTCTTTGTGTTACTGCAAGGAAATGGATTATGTGAATAATGATGATCCATTTTTGCTCTTTTGTGAAATTTGATAAAAATAAAACATTCATAATAGTGTTGCATTAGCCACCTTTTTTTGAAACTGTGTATGCTTTGAACGAACCCTGTTCTGATGAAAGAAGAAGCACAAACAGCTTCAGATTGATGAGATTCATTCTCTGACAGCCATTTAAAAAAACCCAGTGGGCTATTTTTTCTCCCAAACACGTGATGGTTTCCCGCTGGACACAAATAAAGGTGACGCAAGCTTCTTTCTGTCAGACCAAGTTTAAATGTCAAAGATAATCCTGCGAGACAAACACAGCAAACAAAATAAAAACAATGTGGCTTTTTGGTTTAATATTTAGCATAGACAATGGCATTGAATGAGAAATACTGTCTCCCATAATCCTTTGGAGCAGATACACTTACTGTTCTATTGTTCTAAGTATGGGAACCCCAACAGTTTAAAGCTGTTTCCTTCTCCAAAGATGAAGGATCAATAAAATATTTTCTGTCATTGAAAGTTAAGTCTGTATTTAAGCATCACTTTCGCTGCTTTTCAAGGACCAATGTGTCCGTTTTTAGCCTTCACTGCTAATCCAGACACAATTATTGGAACTTCTCACTTGAGGCTCTTTAAAGCAAACACGAGAGCGATTTCTCTGCAATTTTGTTTGTCTAGATTCAATTTTCAAGATGATTTTGAAGAAAAGTGTACTGTTTACCTTTCAGGTAGGCTCCTAAAGTAAACCACAGATTGTCTCCCCCGAAAATCCAGAACAAATGTTCAGTCTGAATACACCCAAGCGGACCCTGGTCTGGGACCAGGAACCCCTCTCAGATCCATCTTTTGAGGGCAAAGTAAAAATTGTTGTACTTGATTTTGATACAGACGTTCAAAATTGGTCAACGAAATATAAAGTTTGAATAAATGAAATATCCCAACAAGGATTGCAAAGTGTAGGGCTTCCGTTATTCTTTCTCTTGTTGCTTTGCCCCGCCCTCATAATTCCTGGCCAATGACTGAACAGATCTTTTGTCAGGTGGTTTTGTTTACAAGCTTTGGTTTGGAGCAGAAACAGTCATTAGACAGCAGTCTGAATACAGACCAAACGTAAGGTTCAGGATTCGATCCGAACCAATTAAGCAAACTCGATCTGGACCAACAGACTTTACCAGTCTGAATACACTCTCAAAATCTCTTTGAGCATAGTGGAGACAATTTTAAATAGATCTCAGTAAAACTTTTGGACTTTTGAAGAGTATCTGAACATTTTGGCCTATTTACATCTTTCAGCTTCTTAACCCCTTCATGCCTGGCTTAATTTCCAATCAATGAAAAAATGTTCAATCTTCAATATTTTTGCCGTTCAAGATGATGTTAAATTAGGAAGGATTTAATGGTACGTTACGAATTAGTGACATACGGCATGAAGAGGCTAACTCTTCAAACTTTGATTCGTTCTGTTGAACGGATAATCCAGATTGCTGATCATATAACAAGGATTCTAGATCTTATCTCTACTCTGCAGTAATTCTCTTAATGCGTGCATCCTGGGTGTGTGAGTGATGGACCATCTGAACAGCAAACTGAGTAGCTGGAAAGCTTGTGAAGAAATAAAACTCATTTCTGAGGAAGTGTTTGTTGGCTTTCATGCTGATTTGATGCACAAACACAGAACCAGCATCCCTGAGGGAGAGAAGGGCTGAACCTCAGCGGACAGAACAACGCACTGCTCATTTCTGTTTTACTCAAAAAATACATCTAATACATCCATGTATTGTTTGAGTAAAAATACATCTATTATTTATCTAACTTTAAAATTCATCCTACTGTGTTTCAACCAACATTGTAAATTCTTGCCTGTTGAAGAAAAATTTGGTGATTTAAAGTTTAGAACCCATTTCAGATACACAACTGAACAGATATGCATGAAGAACAGCAATTTCCACGGTGCAAAGCCATGAAATGTTTTTTTTTTAATTTAATAATGATGCCTTGCTTCTGCTGTTTCCAGTCTTTATGTGGTTACCAGTGCATTGCCATTAAAATTAACGATGTTATTTAAAAATAGAACTTCACTTCTTTGATTTCACAATAGTATAATCAGGAAAAGCTTGATGTGGGATGACTGTTTATCATGTTTCTGCTCGACCGTTTTCTACTTTCAGAAATCAGAATCAGAACAAACTTTGTTGCTGCTCTTGGTTACAGATTATAAGAAGCTAAATTTGGTAACTGTTGCCATGGTGCTATTATTAAAGAGAGGCTTTGATTTAAATTTGAGCTTTGAAATGAAATAAACATGTACATGTACTTTATTGGTCTGCAATGCAACACTGATTCTTCTTACTTTAGGTCGGAATTTTAGATTCCTGAATGTTAAATAAGTTCAATCACTGACTTTTTTTTAGATCTCTGTGAATTTTTTGTAGAAAACTAACCCTAATATATGGCATTTCAGATGCCGCCTGCCAGACTTGATTACAGCCTAATTAGAGTTTTCTGTCCATATCTCCACCCCTCCACAAAGGAAAAAGGACATTTTTAATCTCTGTTCAGATCTCCAGCTTGTGGCTGCAGCATCACCCTGATAGATGCCTGCAGAGGGGTCACCTACACAGCACCTTCTCACCTAAACACCTTCATACAGGTCTAATGCCCCTCCTCCTGACTGATGGATGAATTTTGGGAAAATCCCCAGACTCTGCCCCCCCACCGAGGTGGAATGAGCTGTCCAGCTCTACACCCACAGCTGCTTCACTGCCAACACTCTTGCTGCTTCTGGTGCAGAAAGAAAATTATTCACCATTCTTAAAAACAGCATTTATAAGTCACTTTGGATAAACGCTGCCAGACCAAAGACAGTCACAGAACAATTCATCCAAACTTATCTTTTCAATCTTTTCCAACAGCAGCAGTTTAACGTGGATCTACTTTTGACATGGATTTCAGGCATTTATTAGCAGACAAGAACCAGGTTTAAAATAACATGACGAGACAATCACAGAAGAATTCAAATTGAACAGCAATGATAAATATCAGCACTGAAATGGTTTTAGGCGATTCTCCTTCCCACTTCTATTCATAACCAAGAGTCATCAAGCACCATATTCATATCAGCTATGGTTTTTTTTACTTGTCCTGTCCAACAGCTTAGCAGACACAAGATAGGAGCTGAAGGCCTAAATCCAGATTTTTTTTTGAATTTGTCGTCTACTTTTCTTGATAGCTGCTCTCCTGATAGAGTCCACCTTCCCTGCAGGAGAAACCGAGATTATCTGTCAGGTTAATCCCTCAACATGCTAGTTCCTGCTAGGAATCCTGGCACCCGATCGAACAAAATACTGTAAATTCCTGTAAATCCCTTCCCATTACATAATGTTGCCCCAAAGAAGAGAAAAAAACAACTATAATTGTTATGCTGGAATAATTTTTGCACTTATCTTCTATCAATTGATTGGTGATAGATTCTTTTATTTTTATTCTTTTAAGATCAAGTGTTTGCACACACTCAGATCAAACGTTCACTTCTTGTCTGAGATGAAAGTTTGTGCTCCCTGTAAAAACTCAAAAGCGACCACAGGAGATGCTGAAAACCAAACAACCTTTCTGTCAGGAAGTCCTGTGAAGGATATTTCCCCCTTCATCCTTTGATGGAGTTCTGCTGCGGTTAGTGGAAACGGGGAGCCTTGGAGGATAGAAAGGTTTTTACGATATGACTGCCCTCTATTTTTGAACAGGTTCTAATCAAATCTGTATTTTCTTTCTTTCCAGAATCCATGGTAAAGGTTTCCACTATAAGTTCCATGTATTTGGAATGTTTTTGACTCATGTTAAGGTAAGGTAACAAATACAGAAAGTTTCAAAAAGAAATTACAGATAAGCCTCTTATTAGACGATCAAGGGATCAATAAAGTACAAATTAAATTATAAATTATTAAATTATTAATTATTAATTATTAAAGCCCATTATTCTCTCTCCTGCTCCCTCTACTCCCCTCTCTTTTTGTGTCTTTTCAGTCTTGTTCTGCTCTGTGGTTCATCATCTTCCTGCTTTGTTTAGTCTATTTGTCTAGATAAGGAGATTGTTGATGGTAATAATACTTTAGGGAGAACTTCCTCTTCCTTCACATGTCTTACAGTTTATGCATCATTCAGCAGTTGTAGCTCAAATATTACCAATTCACACATTTGAGTTTGTTTGTGAGCAGAAAGAAAACTGAGTCGAAACACAGAAGTGTTGATTCCTATTCTGGGCCTCATCATTATTTCTCAGTACAAGATCTTCGAATGCTCATTTTTTTGTAAATAAATGTTTGTTTACCACTTTTATCTTCTGCCTATAAAACCTTCTGACATTGCAAACCACATCATGGAAAAGAGAGAAAAACAACAAAGATGTTTTATTATATCAGCATTAGATGAAGACCTGTTGAGTTTTTCTGCAAGGATTTGGCTTGAGGTTGCCAAGAACTCCACTTATATCTGCTTTCTCTGTGCAGACAGTTTATCCTCTGATCCAGGACTATGCAACAAACATGTACATTTTAAACCAAAAGTTACTGAAGAACTTTATTCCCATGGAAAATCTCTTGTTGCTGCTATCAACAACCTTTGACATGTGTACTTTTACTGTCAAATCTTTATTTTTATCTGCATATACAGATGAAATGTACGCATGTATAACGGTGATGGTAATGGTAACTCCACCCCTGTTTGGGAAATCTATTACACGTTAGCATCAAGCTAGCGGACTTTGGCTTTACTGCTGTTGGGAAAATTACACTGTAGATGTTTCTGTGTATATTCGTAATGCTCCGTGAACCTTCCTATTGTATTTTGCAAAATGTCTAACAGTTTTACAGTTGTTTACCACGATTGTTTCAAAGCTTGATCTTGCCAAATCTAACAAAATCTCATGAGAGTAGCGAAATGCATAAACGACTACTACTTTTATGGACCGATTTTTGATCCATTAAGCTCCGATTAATTCAGATTGGTTAATCAATTTTATCAACCCAGCCCTAATACTTACAAGGCACTTTATCACCTTCTTAGAAGACCCAAAATGCTTTACAGTCGCAGTCTGATTCACCTACGTATACACACACATTCACAAAGTGTGTGTGTGTGTGTATACGTAGGTGAATGGGTGTGTATACGTATACACACACACACACACATTCACAAAGTGATGGCGGCTCCACTGTCCACACTGGTGCCAACCTATAACTACCAGGGGCAATCTGGGGTTCAATGCCTTTCTCAAAGACACTTCATCACATTGGCATGCAGGGCAGGAACTGAGCCAGTGATCTTCCAATCAGAGGGTTGACTCCTCTATCTCTGCACCATGGCCATAAAACTGCATCCATCTGTCATTCAAACTATCTGAATCCCTTTTGAGGTCACGTAGTTGCTGGAGCCTATCCCAGCTACTGTTGGGAGAAGGCGGGGCACACCCTGGACAGATCTCCAATCTGTCACATGGCCAGTAAAAAAGCCACAGTTCAGTTTTATAAAGACAATAGTTAGCTCTGTATGTCTCGATCAGCCGAGAAGACTGTGGTTCATGCAGGATTGTGAAACAAGAGGATTCGTATCATGCTCTTGCTCTATGTCTCAATTTTGTAGTTTTTGGTCAAGAATTATGTAGATTTCTGAAAATAGTTTTGCCCTGATGGCCTAACACAATACATAAACATACTGTTTTATGCAGAAGTTAAATGTGATTTATGTTTAAATACCCACTCCAATAAAAAGTTGTGCTTTTGGTGTTATTAACATGTGTATATTTTCATATGATGGAGTACATATATAAAAAAATTAAGATCTAAATTGTATTTCTGAGTATTTCTTTATTCAAATTGTGGTCAATCAGGAGGAGACAAAACAATGTCCTTTGAAAAAGATCGTATTTGTGAAGTAGAAAATATGGTAGTTTAAACAGGTCACCGCTTTAAATCACTTTAAAAATAGATCAAAAGATGATTGGAGTGGGACTCTAAGAAAATAAAACTATAAAGAATCTATCTGCAGACTTTCTTTGGTTAAACGTTTGTTGGCTCAGATTTAAAGCTGGTTTTGCAGATAATACAAAGGTGCTTCATATGATAATGGCTACAGGTTCATTTGGCTTTGATGCTTATGAATTCTGAAATTCAGGCGAGCACAACCCGCTGCGTTCCAGAACTCATCTTACCCTGTCCTCGCCAAAAAGTCTCCTTTGAAGCTGTTGAAGGTCAAATGCCTTTTCGTGCGCACTCATCTGCTGCTGTCAGACATTCTGCTTGGCAGGTGACCTGTCTCATATTGAGACCCTGCTCCCATGAATTCACATCAACAGAAATTTGCTTTGATGAAGCCAATAGAGACCACGTTGGCAGCCTGTAGAGGATGCAGAAATGATTGCACTCATCGGAACACACAACCCCAGAGTGACACTGAACCACAAATGTGACGGTCAATTCCTGTCACATGTTGAAGTGCCCCACAGGAAAGACCTGGAGGGCTGAGTTATTGCGGTGGTTTTGGCCAGCAGTGTGACTTTACAGATGTAAGGCAGCATAACAAGAGGTAGATAGGAATACCGTATTTAGCTGGCGAGCTTCCATTCACTGGCATGTGTTGATATTAGTAACCAAATCTCTGTCATGGCAAACTATACTAGGCAGACCCAGATGCTGGAACCCGGAAGGAGGACAGGAGGAGGATGAAGGTAAGTAATGGAATTTATTTCTTTCCAGAGGTAAAGTAGATTTGTTGTGGCAGGAGAGCAGTCGATGTTCCAGAGCGCGACTTGCGGTTCGGCTGTGGCACGTGACGTGACTGGAGGTTCGGCTGCGGCTCTTGATGTTGCTGGAGGCTCAGCTGTGGCTCGAGCTGAGGCTTGGAGTTTGGATGAAGCTCTGTGAAGAGGTAAGTAGCTTCGGGTGAAGTTCTGCTCGGTTGTTGCTGATTCGGGGCGTCCACTCGTGGGCATGAAGGTCCTGGAAACAGGATAAAAAGCGCATGAGACCAGAGCTAAGGTACTTAGCATGAAAACTGAGGTAAGACCAGACTAGCACCATCAGGGTTAACAAACTGGTCCTGAGGCTCCTTAAGAAGGTCTGGCAGGGTGATGAATTGAGTGGACGCAGCTGGGATGAATTAGAGGCCAAGCAGAGAGGGGAGGGGGAGGAAACTGACAGAGGCACAATGACACTCTGAGTCTGAAGAGTTCAGAAACAAGGCTCAGCCCCTATACTGAATCCGAATTCTTCCTTACCCCTAACCTTCCAATTGTGGGGGCATTTGGAGGGGTAGGGTTGTTCGAAATTGTTTTTTTTAAGGCTAACTCTCGCAACGGAGGAATGCTGAGCCCGCCGCTGCAAAGGTGTTCCGAGTTGCACTGTGCAGCAGAGGAGAAATGCATTTTTCTATGTGGTTGTGCTCTGAAGCACAGAATATAAATACTGACTTTTTGTTTTAGCATGACCTTTTTATAATTACAGAACGGATGTTATTATGTTTTTCTGAGCGCTAGCAGCTCTGCACTAACGTAGCTGACCGCCGACTATTGATGATGTCATCAAGTGGGAGTTACGTCCAAATACGAAGAAATTATTTTTCCACAAATCTCTTTTTGGAAGGCTAAACGTAGGTGTAGGGAGAAGATGTAGGGGTAGGGAAAGAATTCAGATTCCGCCACATTCTTAACTGCCCTTCCGGGTGGATACGGGCTATCTGTGGGTGAAAAATGGCCAAAACTGTGGTGACCTACATGAAATATCAAGGTCATAGGCCGCTCAGTAAACCTGTAGAATAAAAATGTTACATTTTTATTATACGGGCATGTTGTTGCAGTAAACACTTACCATATATACTATAGGTTACACAATCAATCAATCAATCAATCAATCAATCAATCAATCAATCAATCAATCAATCAATCAATCAATCAATCAATCAATCAATCAATCAATCAATCAATCAATCAATCAATCAATCTATCCATCCATCCCTAGAGTGTGGCGTAAGGACATCATACGACAGCATCACCCATAGATCACAAGTGCATATAACTTCCATTAGCCTTACAACTACACAATCCCTTTACCACATGCATAACAATAGTTTGTTCCATTTTCCTTACATCCCCTGAGGTGGCCATACGAGCCTCAAGGGGACTGCAAGACACACCTGTGCTCTCCATAAGATGCAGCCACTCCTCTCTACATGTACAACCCTTCACAGGCCGGACAACCTAAAAAGCTGCAGTACCCGTTCAGGTCAACCCCCCCGCATGGGTCCTGTGAATAAGGCTTCAGCAGTTTTCATTTCCTATAGTCTATCCTTTGCACCAAATCTATTTCCAGAGTTTGTGTTTTTATGTTTGTGGTGCTGCTCTTTCTATCTGAAATCCAAAGAGGACAAATATGTCCTTTAATTGCTGCTTTGATTTACTCCTCACTGAGTGGTTGCTAAGTGCTCAGACAGGAAGCAGCATTAAGAGTTTGTTGTCTGCAGCATCCATCTGTGACATCCAGAGACACTAAAGGGTGTCTGGTCGCAAAGCCTGCATGACTCATAGGTCATAATGTGGGTGTGAATGACAATTTATTTATGTGAGTGTGTGCTTATTTGCTGATTTGCATTTGTGCTCTTTTGCAGAGTTTTCTTGTGTGTTTGTTCCTTTCAGAGCAAAGAGCAGTGACACTCTCCGCTCTGACTTAATCCATCACCACATTTTGGTTTATTAGTCTGATTAAGAAGCACATTAAGGGAAGGTTTATTTTAATGGAACATTTTCTTTCTATTTGTATTTTTAATTAGCATAATTTTATGTACTAAACTGAGAGAGTCAACAATCTTCGCAGTTATATGTCTATCAGGCTATTTATATTATATCTTACGAGAAACTCTTTTCAGTACTTGACAGCCTGAGTTTCTTCTGAATTGTCTGGTTTATGTGATGTTCTCCAGAGACCATCTGAAGGATCCAGAGGAGGATTGGAAGAAAGGTCATGTGGTCAGATGAAACCAAAATGGAATCCTTTGGTAGAAATGCCAATCGTCGTGTTTGGAGGAGGAGTAATACTGAGTTGTATCCGAACAATAGCATAATGGAACCATCACGGTTTGTGGCAGCTTTTCTCCAAAGGGGACAGGCCAACTGATTTTAAGGAAAGGAGAAGTGGATCCATGTATGGTGAGTTGCTGGTAAAAAATCTCCTTTCATCAGGGAGAGGATTGAGGAAGAAGCCTGCCTGGATGTTCCAGCATGACGGCGATCCCAAATACATGTGGCAACAGAAGTGGGACAACGTAAGAAGTGTTTCAAGATTCTGGAGTGTTTTAGCCAGTCTCTGGACCCCAGTCCAATAGAGAATCTGTGGAGGGAGTTGAAAGTCTGTCTTTTCCAGCAACAGCCTCAAGACATCACAGCTCTTGAGAAGATCTGCATGGAAGAATAGGCCAATCCTGCAGAAGACCAAAGGGAAAATCTTCACCTATCATTACCAAGAAGTGCTGAGCGGAACCTTTTCAAATTTCCTACCAAATTAGACAACTACATAAATTAATAATCTATGTAATTTCCTGGATTCCTTTATTACATTTGATCTCCATTAAAGCTTTCCCATGATGGAAATTTCAGATCAAACTCAGCTTTTTATAAGGAAGAAGCTGCAGAATCAAGAGAGGCAAATACTTTTTAAGCCCTCTGTATACGGAAATTATTCCCAAATTACAACAGCTACACAAACTCAAGCATTTAAAATACAGACTTCATGTTATGTGACTAATGTTTCACAACATTCTGTGAAACAATACTACACAAAAGGGTTTTATTTATGTTTGGCTTCAGTCTACTATCACATGCAAACACTGTGTCTCGTGCATAATTTCTCATTCCCTTTTTCACTTCCTTCCTACAAGACATTTTGCTCAAGAACATGTCTAATGTCGGCAGGAATCGGATGCAGGGCATGATGGGAGGTGAGCTCCGGAGGAGCCGCTAACATTCAGCATCACTCAGAGACTGCCAAGCACAACACAAATGCACTCTGAAAAACCAGAGGAAAACAAATCTTCATGCACTGGAACCAGAACTCTTCTGGTTTTCATCCTTATCAGTGTGATCATTGCAGAGATGGGAGCACAGAACAACAGAACGAGCCCATAGCGTCAAGATTTATTGTCATACACACAAGAAGGACTAATTTAATAGATAATATTATGAGCTGTCTATTAATCTACACTTCAGGTTAAAACTTTGCTTTTGGTTTTGTAATCAAACTTCCTGTTTATCTGGGTTACTTCTGCCCCTATAGAGCTGAGAAAATGTAAATGCTCAAATTAACATCTCCAGATGTTTTTTGTTTTTAATATATTTCATTTTATATGACTATTTTATCTGCTTTTATGTTAAGCGCTTTGTGTTTTTAACTGAAATGAAAGGCCCTTTATAAATAAATCAAGTTTGAGTTTGAGATTGTTTTTCCCTTATAGAGCAACAGAGTGTTTCCTTGGAGATTTTTCTCCTGACTTTTTCTCTGAAATTAGAGAAATTCACAGTAAACTCTCTGGTTGTCTTTTAAATGGATTTCTTCTGTGAGTGAAGCAGCCGTGGATGAACCTCCAAACACTAAATCTTGTTTATCCTGACGGTGACATTTTAACAGGGTTGTTCTGAATAGCTGCAGCCATCCTGAGCGTGTTTCTAACCCGCTTATTCAAATAAGAACAAGATGAGGAGAATCGGTGTGATCTATAAATCTGATTCAGCAGCCTATAAGTCAGTCATCTTTATGTATTCACAGAGTATTGTTAGTCAGGTTTGTTCAGTGGAGTCATCAGCCTTGGATGATTAGTTTACACTGCAGTCCTTTTTTAATGAGACTAACAACAAACACACTCTTTGTACACATGAGCAGCTTGTTGACATTTTAACAGTCCAAGAGGCTGAAAAAAGGAGAACTAGAATTCATCAGGGAGGAGTCAAGAAGGCCTTTATGCCAAAAGCAGAAGTAGGAGGAAGAGCAGATGAGGTTCTAGTGATTCTTTCATGAGTAGGGAATGAGTGGCAGATGAGGGTTAAAGAGCGTTGTGAGGAAATCCTTAACTGAAAAGCAGTGGGAGAAGGTGGAGAACAAAAAAAGGAAATGGAAGACTGCTGAGAAGTATCTAGAAGAACCAGACTCAGCAAAAAGATGGATCAACACAATAACACAGGGACGGTAGAGCCTGTACATATGACACAGACCAGTTCAAAGTTTGGCTCATGCTGCAAACGTGACCTGCATTCAATTTCCTACTGGTCTGCAGGTTCCTGTCATAAAACCAATAATATGTGGCCTGCAGCTCTTTCTAAAAACTGTTTACAATGGCTTGATTGTGATTGGCTATATTCCGCTAACAGCCATTGTAAACCTTTGGCAACATTGTCGTGGGATACTTCTGTGAGTCTTTCTAGCTCAACTCTAAAATCTCGACAGTTAATAAAATGAACAGATTGATTTTTTTCTCAGATCAAACCCACAGTTTGTACTTCTGAATACGATAACTATGTGTAGTTTTCCTCTTCACATGGTTTAAATTGAGAAATTTACAGTGAGCATTTAATAAGGAATAATATGCAATATCTAATGTGAACCTAGATTTATTGTTGACGGAACAGGACAAGAAAGTATCTCAGAGGTCTCCATCACAGATCGCTGTGCACTTAGAGGTGATTCTAATAGAGACGAAGCTTCGGTTTAAGGTTGAGGCTTCCAAGCTCGCAAATGTCGTGCTTTAAGGCTCAGTGAGTTGCTCTCCAAACATCTCTACAAGTTGTATAAACTTTGCAGCAGCAGCACCTGTCTGAGATATGCATTTAACTTGTTAAGAAAATCTAACATTAATGCAGAACTTCTGCTTTCAGCACATTTTGTTGAAATCTAGGATGACTCAAAGACTCTAAGGAATCAGCAACTTCATAAAACATTTTGCCATAAAATGGTAACTAAGGTCACAGAGGAGGAATGCTGTCAAGTATGTCTGAATCCAGTTCACCAAATATGCATGAATATAAGAAGCTGATAGGAAAAAGGTCCAAGAATGCAGAACTGTCAGAACTAAAGAATGTGAAAATTCAGAATATCAAGGGAAAATGTAGACAGGGTTAGATGGAGGAAGCTGATTCCCTGTGGTGACCAGATTCTGGCTCACTGTGTAATTGATTTCTATTGTTTGCTTATTTATTTATTTATGTAACACGAAATGGGGTTCCAGATCATGAAACCCACAAAAATTGGATTTTCGAAACTTACAATACTGTGGCGAAATCTCTATTTACTTCTCAGTTTAAAAAAAAAAAAAAAACATTAAGGCAGAGATTAAGATCACATAAGATCAATCAAAATAAAGTATTCTCAAAATAATTTGTCCATTTCCAATACTTCAACAGTATGGACAGGGGCCAACGTCCTCCTGGAAGATGAAATCTGTGTCTCCATCCTGATCCTCAACAGAAGAAATCATGAAGTCATCTAATAATAAACTTTATTTTTATGGCACCCATCAAGATAAAAATCACAAAGTGCTTCACAATAAAACACAATAAAATATAGTAAAACACAGAAAATAAAAAATAACTAAGAAAAGGCTATTTTAAAAAGCATAGGTTTTTAGCTGTTATTTTAAAAAGAAAACACTGAGTCTGCAGATGTCTAGAACATTCTGGTAGACTGTTGCAGCCCAAACCATGACTGTCTATGGAGATTCCACAATGGACCTAAAGCAGCTTGGGTTCTGCTCCTCCCAAGTCTTCCTCCAAACTATTGAACATTGATTCCCAAATGAAAGGCACTCTTTCCTTTCATCCAAAAACAGGACCTTGGACCCCTGGCCAACAGTTCAGTCCTTCTTCTCCTCGGTCCAGTTGAGACATTTCCTCCGTTGGTCCAGGTTCAGAAAACGCTTGACCCGAGGAACCGACAGTTGTAGCCCATCTCCCAAATTTCTCCAAATGTGGTGGGTTTTGAAGCTGTTTCTCCACCTCATTCCACTCTTTCTGGATGTCTGCCAAGCTCTTAAATCTTTTGATAATCTGCTGAAGCCTGTCTCTTTTGCTGGTGCAACTTCTCCTGCCACATTTTGTCCGTCCACTGGACATTCCGTTGATCAGCTTGGACACAGCGCTCTGTGAACAGCCGGTCTCCTTAGCCATGAATCTTTGCAGCTTAGCCATAACTCAGTGATGGTCTGCTGGCTAGTTGTCAAGTCTGAAGTCTTCCATATATTGAACTGAACTGAAAAATTAAACCAAACTGAATCAACTGAATGCCGTGTGGGGAACCTATGCAGGTGCTTTGAGTTTAGTAGAGGATTAATCGGTGAAACTCAGTTTAAAAATTTCAGGCCCCGGAAAAATTGGAAACATTTCTCCACGGTATTCTAATTTTCTGAAAATCTGTTTTGTGAGTTTTGTAAGCCGGAACCCCAATTTGTGTGAAATTAAATAAATACTTGAAATTATTAAGCAGTAGGTCCGGAATTTATATTCGATGAAAGTAACATTTTACGAATCAAATGGGAAATGAATATCCATTTCCATGATATTCACATTTTTTTGGAAAGATCACAGGCGCTGAAGGAAGGAGTCTTTAACAAATAGATGTTATGCTGAAAGCTCAAAGCGCAAACTCTCCATGCAGAAGAAGAAAAAAAACACAGTTATCAGTTAGTTCTGAAGCTTCACTTGTATTTTCTTCAGCTCCGGTCCAGGTTAAGCTGTCCTCTTCTGTGAGTCATTTGATTTTGAAAGTGTCTGTCATCGTTTTGTGATTTCTGCTGAAGAGCTTCATGTTCCTAATGTTCTTTTAGGTCACTCACACCTCTAGAGCGACTGAAGTCATGGAGGATCAGAAATACAATTCAGCACACTGATCAGAGCAAAAAGTTCAAGGACTCTTTCTGTGGAGAAGAAAGGAGGTTTGAGCTCCTGCTCATGCTCATTGCGGCTGAACTTCTACGCTGCATGTTACAAATCCAGGAAAAAGAACCAAAGAATCACTGTTTTCGCTTGCTTTTAACCCTTGTGCTATCTTAGATGACCCCATCCCTTACTTTGACGTGTTCTCCCTATCTTGACAAAGGTGGAAAAATTTCATGCAATCCATTGAACCAGTGAAGATCACAAATCATTGAAGAAAAAAAGTTCAGCGCACTGTCTACTAGGTTTAGATGACCCAACTCCCAATGTTAAAGTGCCTAGGATAGCGCCAGGGTTACAGTGTTATGTAACAGCCACGAGGAGCCCTCAGCGCTCTTCTGATTGATTGATTTGTTTATTTCAAGCATTAATTATTGACAGTACAATGAAAAATCTCACAGATTTGTCAAATGCATTACAGACATGATAAAATGCATAGGTAAAAAAACGAACAAACTAGAGCAAAGACACAGTTAAGTCAAGTTTGATTATGGTGATCATGTATCTGTAGCGGATTTCAGTGTTATGAAGCTGGAATGTGGAAATTTCACAGCAGCTGATCTCTCACGAGTGACAAATATGTAAAACGTCTCATCTGAGATGAAAGTGGAAAGTTTGTTGGACTGAACGTCTTACTGCTGCTTCTTCCAGGGAGAAGTAGAGCAGGAGCTTAGGTAGACAGCTGCACATGGGAAAATTACAAACTATAGTGATGGTTGAACTTGGTTTTTCAGTAAACTGGTCAAAGATTTGTGATGTTCAAGAGCAGAACGTCATCATGAATTTTAATTCTGATGTTTCTTACTCCAGTGTTTGCTCTAGGGGATCCATTGTTCTGGGGCATTTCCGGCTCCGCCTGTAGGGGGTGCTGTTGCTGCGGTGCCCGTTCTCATTGGGCTGGCAGGGGTCTCGCTTTGTGGTCTAATATCCATGGAGTGGGTCTGAGGCTGCTCTGTGTAGGGCGGGCGCTGTGGTAATGACCCCCGTGGTCGGGCTGGGCCTTGGAATAAATGGATCCCCATGAAGCTGCAGTTCTTTGTTTGTTCAGGGTCCTACTGGGGAAACTGGGTGGGTGGACGGAGGAATCTGGTGAGGGAGGGGGTCCCATCTGTGTGTGATTGTCCTGTGTTTTCTGTTTTCAATCATTTTCATTTTTTATGATTATTTTATCTGCTTTTATGGTAAGCGCTCTGTGTTTTTAACTGAAATGAAAGGCACTTTATAAATAAATAAAGTTTGAGTTTGAATTTATGAAGTCGCCACATTGAATTTAAGTTCACATAAAGAAAGATCTTCACGGTCAAATTTCTAAAATCGATTTTATGGTTACTAGTTGTGAAGGTTTACTCCTCAGACAGGTGGTTCAATGAAATTTCAAAATATGAGTTGCATCTCTGCTGTTGGTAGAAATTAAAGCTCTATCAAACACTGCGCGATTTCCTCATTTCTCTCTGTTGCTACAACCACTGGAAAATGATTACAATGAGCATTTTTCACTGCAATTGTTCCTAAGCATGTACAGGTAGATGATTTTAACCAGGTGTTTAATTGTGATAGAACTCTTTTTATTGCCATGACTGAAAGCTCCTGACAAAAAGATCTTTGACTTCTCCCTCTATAAAGGGGCTTGTCATTTTGCATAGACTTCAAAAGCATAAAGGTGATGCTCATTGTGATGGCAGCAAACCCTGCCACACCCACAGCAAAATGGCGAGTGGAAAAAAAGTGGACATTAGCTGCAGTTTTTCATCTGTCCCCCTAGTGAAGCTGCCAAAACACAACTGAGCAGTTATAGTGAAGCTCAGATGGATCCTTTCATTCTCCTCCTTCCAGAGGGATGGTCCACTCAGGACAATTTCCCAAAAATCTGGCAGGATGTACCTTCTTCTTCTGTAGTCTGATTGATAGGTCTTTCAACTGTGAACAGAAGTCCAGATTACAGGTTATCATGTTCAGTGATGAGGTTCAACGGCAGAAAGAGGCTTCAGTCCTGTTGGGTTCAGAGCAGCAGCTTCTGTTGGAATAATGTCTGCGTCTTCTCTCAGCAGCTCCGTTCAGGGAATTGTCTGCCGGCATGAAATCCACCAATTATCTTTTTGTCTTCTTTAACTTGGCCTAACCTTCCTTTTTTGGCTTACTTTAAATTTCTTAGCAGCTGTTACCTGAATTTCTTTACTAAAAAAATGTTGACTTTCCTTTAATGACTATTTCGAACTGTCTCAGTTTTGCTTTCATGGACTCATCTGTAAAAATCTAACATTGTGTGTTCCTCTGATGTTCACATTCCTGATCTTTTGGCAACCCCCAAAGAGAACCTCAGCATCTTCAGCAGTGAAAATTCCATTTTGCTCTGCTTTTCTCTTTGATCCCATATAACCATACAGATCTCTCTACAATCTCAAACACCTTTTCCTTCTTTCTGACACTTCTTTGCTTCACAACGTCTGACACTCTCCCCCTGCGGTCCCGGCCTGCTGTCCGTCATGTTCCACAGAGATTCCTGTCTAACCTCATGTGTCGCTCTGTCACAGCAAGAAACAACAAGATGGAGCTCAGAGCTGATCCTTGATATAGTTTCTTCTCCGCTTACAGAACATCTCAACACTGTCTCACAGCTCTTGTACATGTCCTGCACAAATCCATACCTTTTTTTTGCTTCTCCAGACTTCCTCCAGCATTTCACAGCTCTTTTCTCTGGATCCCATAGAAATCCTTTTTGAAAGACAAAGTTTGTTCAGGCTATTGTTGATGGAGTGTGAGGTTCTAACTGAAACACATGTGTGCAGTAAAAGGAGAGGAGGTTAATATCTTCATGTCCAAAACTCTATGAATAAACTACATGAAAGCCACCTAAGTCTCCCATGTTGTGTGAGCAGATTTATAAGAACAACTACATGAGAACTATCTAAAAGAATAACTCATGAAGAGCCACATTAAACTGTTTGGAGACTATGAATGTGAGAACTATCAGAAGAACCATTATGAAGAAGTATTGTGAAAATGAACCATTGTAAAAAAACATTATGGGAAACCATTATGATGAGCCATTAAGAAGAACTAAGAACTTTAATGAAAAATCATTATGAAGGTTCATCATCATGAAGAATTTGGGGCATTGTAAAGGTGTATAAAACGTATTCTAACACTTGTTTTGTTCTGTTTTTTCACTGCACATAGGAAAAGACTTGGATTGTTTGAACTATTGTTGATTTTGAAACCCTCAAAGGCAAAACTTGACTAGAACCCTCATTTTCAATGTGTTCTACATGAATCTGAACTTAAATGTACTGTTTGTAATATGCAGCGGAACCACGGAACCACTTTTTTTCCTTTGTGGTTGTTGCACACGATCCTCCTTGTCTCTTACACTGACCAAAAATATAAACGCAACACTTTTGTTATTGCTCAAATTTTTTATGGTATGAACTCAAAGATGTGAAACATTTTCCACATACACAAAATAACCAGTTCTCTGAAATATTGTTCACAAATCTGTCTAAATCTGATAGTGAGCACTTCTCACTGTGTGGAAAATGTTTCACATCTTTGAGTTCATACCATAAAAATGGGAGCAATAACAAAAGTGTTGCGTTTATATTTTTGGTCAGTGTATTTCCCTGGACACTAAAGCTGGATGTGGAATCCAGTAGATCCGCTTTGATCCATTCGATGAAGCCATCATTTTAGTGTTTCTTTTCATGTCGTTTTTGAAGTATTGCTTTCAATTTTGAAACCTGGAGGATGTTGAGGAACACAAAGTACAAAGGTTGTATTTTTATGGCTGCGTGACTGGACACAGCAGTGAACGTGAGTGAATGTACAACAGCACCCTCTACTGGTGAATTCAGTTCAAGAAAAGAGAGCTCACAGGGGATCTTGATCCGGTTTAAAGCTATACTTTTATTGTTTTCTGTAACTTTACAAACCGCTTTAAATCAAGCTTGGCATGTGGCAAATACGCACAAGTTTCGCCTACAGTGCATCATCTCTGTCATCAAGTAATTCACTGAAAGCAGTGAGCATCCATCATGAAGCTCCAACAACATGCAAGATGGTCCACAGACAAGGTTTCAAGTGGGTTCCCAGTCCGGTAAGAGTGATGAGAGCGGGTTCAGCGAGTCAGAAGTTCAAGGAGCCAGTTTTGTGATGAGTCCCCTGCAGGATGAGTCATCAGGCCAAAGCAGCCATGCAGGAGGGGGCTCAGGCAGGGAGGGGTCACCACAAAAACAAGCAAACTCATGCGTGTGCACTACAACATTATGTTAGGATAAATGCTGTCAAAATGATGGCTCTAAAAATTAAAATGTTCTTTAAATATCTTCAAGTCCTAAAATCATTGACGTGTGGTTTCATGCTGCCTCTGGTTTGAAATAGGTAAAATAAGTAAATAAGTTAAACTATAAAATAAAGGAGCAGCAAACAACGCATGCAGACATCTTTCTGAATGATGGCAAATGAAGATCTGACATGATTTACACCAGTTGTGGCTTCCCCACTTTCATTTTCACGTTCAGACAGATTTTTTTTTTTTAGCAGAAACAGGGCTGGATGTCAGTCCTCTTTGGGCTCCTGAACGCCTCTTGCTCCCTCCTCCAGTCATGTTTGTGATGGGTTCCCGGCGCAGAGTGTCATCATCCGGTCGTCAGGATCAGCCAGAGTCGCTGTGCTCCGATCCGCCCTTGGGGTGTTCCCCTGCGTGGCCGCCTTCCGACTCCTCCTCGATGGCGACGCGCGTCTCCGCTGAGGAGCACTGCGAGCTGATGCTGCTCTGCTCCGCGCACAGCGCGCACGCCAGCGGAGACGCCAACGAGCTCTCATAGCGGCGGAGTCCGAAGTGGTTGCCATGGTTACCACAGAAGGGCAGGGACATCTGCGCAGAGCGCACCCCCGCAGCGCTGGCTGAGAAGGTGAGGCTGTGTTTTTTGGGCAGGGTGCCCCATTCCCTTTGCTGCTCCTCGTGCACAAGGCGCGTGAAGATGTTGACCCTCCTTTTCTCCTTCCTCTTTGAGCGGAAGTAACCAAGCATGATGCCGCACAGAAACACGCCATAAAAACTCATGACTATTAAAATATAAAGGTATGCGTTTCCACCCGTTTTATCTGCCTGGGATCCCACGGTGCTTTGGGTCTGAAGGATGACGCGCTTGGGTGATGGCGTTGAACTTTCCATGTCCTCCATGTTCCAAATTCTCTAAATAAACGAACACAAGTTCATTGAAAAAAAAAACAAACAAAAAAACACGCAAGAAAACCTTAGTCGAAAAAGTAATACTAAAAGGCGCGCCTTTACGCAGGCTTTACGCACAAAAGAAAAGGTTTTACCAAAGTTTAACCAGTCTCTAAAACAGATTTATATGAATAAAGACAGAGTTCTATGCTTGTTTAACTTTAAGTTAGGTCAGGTTGCTTATTGATCCTTTTATTAACGACTGGTCTCATCAGATGAAAGCGCGGAGGAGCGTCTCTCTCTACTAAATATATACGGAGATCTTCTCAAGTAAACCCATTCCACCTGTTAAAACATCTTTGTTCACCGGGAATCTTCTTGTAAAGAGAAACGCAAACAAACAATTGGAGAACTCACCAAATAGGACAGTTGAGTTTCAGGCGACTCTCTGCCTTCTGTCAGGAGTTACGGAGTTTGGCAGAACTTTCGCTCTAGAGCTTTTTTTTTATATGGACACTATGGTGTGTCGTCACGAGTCACGTGACGTAGTTAGTTTGAAAACTGAGATCTGAGTGTGTGGAGGCTGCTGGAGGGACACTAACATGAAATGCAGAAAGTAAAAGAGAAAGATATTACCTGTTGTCTGTTACCTGCAGCTCAAGGACATTCAGGTGAGAAATCCATGCGCGGATGCAGCAAATCCAAAAAGTGATGATTTGACATGGTATCTATTTATGCAAAGTGTTTCAAATATTTTAGAGCAGTTTAATTAAGTTTCATGAAAGTTCTTGTGTATTTGAGGGGTTAATGTACAACACATGAGCATTACCCCAGCTAAACTATGGTAACTACACTAAACTGTCCAAATTGTATGAGGACTTGTTGGATCAACCTTAAAAAGAGCTTATTTAGTGGATAGAAGTGCGAAGTTCTTTACATTTACTCTCAATCAAAGTTAAATATTAGAAAACCTTATAAAGGGGTTATGAAATTAAAAGACTGAAACTGCAACAGCAGTCCAGATTATTTATTGATGATGAATATGATGGACAATGTTGCTGCCTTGACTGGCAGCTTTTCCACATTTGTTAAGCCCTTCTGCACATGTGCTGTCACGAACATTTAATGCTAACAGGTCAAAGATGAACTAACAAACCTTGTATTACAGAGGATGAAAAACTGTTCTTGTTGATTTGAACACCAACATTTCTCTAAGATGATTTGACTTCCTGCATCTGAGTAAACACACTAACATCATTCTGAGCTCTCCAGACTGACAGATAATAAAACTTCAAGCTTTACCAGAGTGAAAATACCTTCAGGTCATGTATTGGACAGTTTGATAAGGAACTCTGATATTTGTCTGTGATGTAAAATAACAACATATTCTTCTTTTTTTCTTAGAGGCCAGCAATGGAGCTCCATCCTTTACCCTCTCACTAAACCAGGAGTTTATTTATTGAACTCCTTTTTGTTTTTGAAGTTAAGCTGTATTTTAATTAATTACTTAAACAATAGTTGTTTTTCCTCCCTTGAAGCTCTGAACAAGAACAATAAGAGAATAAGAAAGATTTAGGTAGATAGAGTGAAGCAGATTACAGATTTTTAAAAAAGTAGATAACAAAGAGAGAAAACATCAAAACAGATGCCATTTCATTACAGGAAATAAACTTATCCTTATCAAAGGCTGAACTTTCTGAAAACTCAGAAAAAGTCAAGATCAGATAAAATTTCTGAATGTTTGAAGAATGTGCTCAATATGGATTCATCAAATGATATACAATTCCAGTCAATTTAGCTTATAAAAAAGATGCTTTCACCTCAAAGCTGCTTTGCTTTAAACTATATAGAACTGTTGAATCAGTGGGTGTTGCTTTCACTCTAATAAATAAATGAAGTGATCTTTTTTCTTCGTGTTGGAAACAGAATCCTCTTTACCATCAAGTCTGACAGAGACAAAGGAAAACGCCTCCAAACATCACCTGAGCCACATATTTCTTTATTTCATTTGAGTTTTTATTCCAGCGACAGAATTCAAATAAATAACGGAAAGTTTATGTTGAAGTGCTGGGGGTTGGGGGGGGCTGCAGGCTGAACTTCACCTGCAGCTCCTGAAAAATCACTCCTGAATCATAACCACACACTTCTGAATTACAAAAACTACACAATGCTGGAGACACCGAGGGCGGGGTTCAGTTGCGTGTTAACCGAGGTCAAACCTGAAGGAGAATAAATGATCGCACGGCCACACCCATCTCCTCACATTGCTTTATCAAATAAAACAAGGATTTTGACAGTAATTCTATCCATGAAGCGCCCGTGAGCACCCTCATTTACCCATAAAGGTATCTTCAGTTTAGCTTAAATTCGCAAAGATTTAAGAAGAAGTCGAAGACGTTCAACCGCTGCCCTGATGTTATTTTCTTTTATGAACTTAAAAGATCAAAAGAATGAATTCAAATGTACATTTTTGGATAAACTTTGTTCAAATGTGACGTTGTGCTACAGACACCAGGAAGCTCTGATGTGAGATTATCAACAAATGTGGGAGTCGCAGTCTGTCTGTGGGTGGGAGACTAAATAAGCCGTCAATGGTATTCTAAACAGCCTGAAGGAAAAACAAAGTAAGTGAACCCTCTCCCGACCTGCAGGAAAAGCTAAAGGAGAAACGTGCAGCTCAGAAGCATAGAACCTGAATCGGAGGAGATGTAGATGAAGACAAAGAGACCTGAGTTTCCGCTGAAGCTCTCAGACAAAAGTTTAACAGACGCCAGGTCTGTTTCATAACTTCCATCTGGAAAAACAGTCTTTGCAAAAAGGGTCACACGCCTGGACCTGAAGGCATGAGGGTCAGGAGGGTTGACTTCGACGCCTCATCTGATGTCTCTGTTTTTATTTTTTATTTTTGGAGGAGTTTAGGAAAAGCTGCTTCTTTCTCCAAGAGGTTGAGCAGAAGAGGTCAGCTTTTGGAGGACTGTTGATCAGAGGAGGAAGGACGGAGCACCATTTCAGAATCTTCTGTTGCTTGGAGTGAATTTTTGATCTGAAGTCTTAATCTCATCGTCTACATAAAGGCTCTAAAGTTTCAAAATGTCATCAAGGTAGATTCAAAGAACAGGTAAGGAAACAACAACAAAGTGATTTCCTGTGTTTGCAATCAAACACGACAACGATAAAACCAGAAAAAGAGCATTTTTGTTAGATCTGACAGTGATGTCCAAGAGGTAAAAATAAAATAAACCAGACGAATGGTGTTTACAAGTCCTACAAAACAAGTACTTCAAGTCCAAGTCACCATCTCTAGTTTGGCTGAACCTGCTTCCTATTTTCCACCATACATCCTCTCAATATCCTCCTTATAATGTGTCTTCAGCTCCTTGCGTTTGAGCTTGAAGGCGTCGGTCACTAATCCCGTCTCGGGGGTCCAGGGATCTGAGCTCAGGCGGATCTTACGAGGGATTTCAAAGCGCTCCAGCTGGGCTGCAGTGAAAAAAAGGGAACAAATGTTATTTGGTGGAGAAGTGGGACCCCTACGTCCCTCCTTTGACCTGCCATCACCTGTCAGAGCTGCCTCCGTGATGACCTTCAGAACCAGCTCCTCTATGGCTCTGCTGTTGCACAGCTCCTCCCGCGAGCCTCGGATACCGTACTGACCCGCCAGAGCCAGTAGCTGCTTCTGATTGGGCACCATGAAGCCAATCACGTACGACTCATCGCTGCGGGGCAAGAACAGGGGAGGGGTCAGGGAGTCAAAGGGGAGGAAACAGAAACAGTTTATGAGAGCCCAAACGTTGGGCCGAATAAGGTGATGGAGCTCAAACCCAGAGACTGCCCTTTCATGGAGATGGATGACATGCTGGTTTGAACAGATTGGAGCCTCAGACTCATGAAAACTTCATGATGTTCAAGGTCATAATCATCAAAATGACAGAAAAACCAACATCAGCCAATGTGGAACAAAATTCTGCATAAATATTTAACTTCTTGATGTAACTGACATAAAATATTTGACTTTTACTCAATATTTATATTTTATAAGATGCATCTGTCATTGAAAAAAGTATAAACCCATCATAGACTAAATTAAACAGTGATTTACAGTGTGTGTGTGTTTTTTGTATTGTGTAACGGCAGCACAAACCTGCTGGCATAAACACAAATGTTGTCAACCAGAGGACAGTTCTTCAGGGCCGCCTCCACCTTTCCCAGAGACACGTACTCCCCCGCCTGCAGCTTCACCAAGTCTTTCTTACGATCTGCAAACACATGCAAGACTGAGCATGTGCACACTGCTCCAGAGGGTGGGAGCAAGTGTCTATGTGTGTGTGTGTGAGTGAGTGGGGGGGCAGCTGACTCAGTGAGTCTGAACAGATACAACAGTCAGGATGATGGGATCCGTCCTCACTGATGTGAGATGCTGTCAGAAGGAAGAATGGGAAGAAAGCTGGAAAGTTCTGACCAGAACCTCAAAAGCCCCTGAGCATCTGCTGGTCTGTGGCCTCTCCCTTTTCTTCCTCACCGATTATCTTCAGGCATCCGTCGCCATGAACTTCTCCAATGTCTCCGGTACAGAACCACCGCTGGCCGTTCTCATCCACAAAGAAGTCTTCCTGTTGTTTTGCATTGCTCTTGTAGTACCCTAGGGTGACGTTGGGTCCCCCGATGAGGATCTCGCCTCTGGGGTGAGGCTTATCGGTGCTCCTGTAACCACCTAAAAAAAAAAAAAAAGAAAAACTTAAAGAAATAAATCAAGATTAAAACGAGTACAATAAAAGTGAGTTATGATTCAGAGCTAAAAAAGTCGAAGAACGGCAAGACGGCTGCTCTCCTTAAAAGGTTATAGTCTCCGCTGTGTCTTTACCTTCAGAAATATGGCACCCAGTCAGACTGACGGGTGACCTGATGAGTGTTTTTGGAGGACAGAATCCACCTCACTCACCTTCTGTCCAGTCTTTCAGCTTGATCTCACAGCAAACCAGTGGGCCCCCGACTCTGCCAGTGCTGTAGTCCCACACTGAAACAGACCACATGCACGCAAGTGTGAAAGGAAAGCCCCCCCGGAGTCCAGACAGCACTTTTCGTCATGAAAACCCCAAAAAGAACCACCACACCACTGATTTCTTGGCTGAAGTGACCACGGTGGTCATTTGGCTGCTCTGCTGCTTCAGTCTGACGCCAAATAGTTGATTACTCTAAACAAGTTTAATAAGCTCCATGACTGTGAAGCTTCAAGAAATACACGACATTCCCCAAAACATTCCTTTAACATGAACACTTGGATCAGGACTTTGATTCCACTTGTCCCTGTTACTTCCCACACACAGGAAGATCTGGAAGGATTCTCCCTCTCCAACTGTGACAAACTCCTTCTTTGCTTGGAGGTTATTGTCTCAGAAACTTCTTGGGTTGCTTACTATTGTCTACATTTTAATGTTAATCAATCGATCAATCAAAGTCATAGATGCTCTGCTGTCTGATCAGGGTGAGTTATTGCACACAAACCAGAGCAAAGAGCCTCAGGGCCGCCAGCAGCTGCACGCCAAAGCACAACGTAACTACTGTCAGTGAGCAAAATCTATGAAGGTTATTCTGCTCCCCAACAATCACAGCAAATGTGCTTTCATTCCAAACAGTAAGAACTGCTCTGGGAGGATTTTATGCAGCTGGAAATGTGACAGAAGCAACTGCCTGCCTGAGAAACGATCCAGTTAAAGACCAACTCCAATGAAAATTGTGTTTTTTTGTGTTTTTAACATGTTCTCACAGCATTTTTCTTATAATGAAGGACAACTATAAACATAATTAAGCTCAAAATTGTATTTTTGTGTATTTTGTTATTCAAATCATGGTGAATAGAGAGCAGACGAAAAATGCCATTTAAAAACGATTGCATTTGTGACGTAGAAAATACGCTGAGCGGGCCACAAGCTCTGTGTTCCGCTCCAATCTGATGCATCCACTTGATCCATGTACGTCTTTGTTTTCCTTGTCTGAGCTGGCATCTGGCTCCAAACTGTGCGGCTGGATAGCTCCAATACTGCTCACCATTTTTGTTGAACCACTAAGGTCAGGTTTGAGTTGTGAAGGACTGTAAGCTAACAGGAGAGAGTGTAAACAAAGGGATTATGGGAAGAGGGGGTGGGTTGCTCAGCAAAAACAGCCCCGCCCACAACTCAGAGGTGAATTTCCCATGAACTACTACTGCTCTGCAGAAACTATGTTCTACAAAACAACACGAGTTTTTGGATTTTGACTAAAAACGGCATCGTCAAAAGACTCTGGGAACATTTTTAGAAGGAGATGGAAGTGGGACTTCAAGGTTTAAAATATCTAAGCAGCATTTGTACACTCCCAATATATTTAGGAAACTTGCGTTTGCTGGAAGAAAACATTTGAATGAATGCATAACATTTCTGTCTGCAGCGTAGCCACAACACCTGCATCCAGTAATTGAACACATTCACGTTGTGCTCAGATGTCTCCATATCCATGCACGCTGTTTCCTGCTTACGTTCACAAATGGTTCCGGCGCCACAGGTCTCCGTCAGCCCGTAGCCCTGCCCCACCGGGCAGCATAAACACACGTTCATGAAGCGCTGTGTCGCTGCAGAGAGCGGCGCCCCTCCTGACAACAAAACCCGCGTCCGTCCTCCCAGCAGCGCTCGCACCTTTCTGAACACCAGCCTGCGTTGTTAGCGGAAGGATCAGAGATGTTGCTTTAGCTTCAAATGTTGGGTGAAGATTACAAGCTCTGACAGAGCAGTTGGACACCTGTCACACAGCGGCGTGCTGCGGCCTTTGGCGAGCTGATCCAGCTTGTAGTTGTACGCCAGGATGAAGAGTGTTCTCTGGATGCTGTTCATCTCCTCCACCTTACCCATCACATTCTTATAGATGCGGTCCATGATTTCCTGCAGGCAGGAGGTGGATAAGGAATGAGGAGAGAAAACACAACAATCACATTTTTGTTCACATAAAATTCTCACATGTAGGATTTTTGAATCGTTTTTTGGTTCTTGGAAACAATTCCATGAACTGAAAGAGACTTTTAAGGCGGCACTGAAAGAATGCTTTAGTTAAGTTCAGTTCATGTGCAGCTCTACAGCTTTCTAACAAAACAGTAATTCAACTGGCTGAAAGAACGGCACAATTTTAAGATGTGAATCCTTCATGTGGCTAAAAATACACGAGTGACAAAGATGTGCAAATATTTATAAGAAGTTTATGTTTTTCCTTTGTTTCTCTAAGAAAAGTTAAAGATGGATGAAATGATTCCATCTGTGAGAACACTAAGTTGGAAAGAAGTAAAAAAAAAAAGAACAACTATAAATACATGCATTTATAAACATGTAGAAAAGACCAAACTACTCCAGTGTGGGACATAGGCGCTATTAGTTGCATAATTGTAACCCCGCCAGTCCCCCCAACCCTTATTTGCCTTTGTAACTATCGCTTCCTTTCAAACAGTTTCAGTTCTTTACAACAGTGAATGTCTGATGGAGAGGAGAAGGCTGTAAGGAAAGTGAGGGGATCTGTGGCCTGAATCCCCCGACCACATACCTGTAAAAGAGATGGTGACCCTTCACAGATTTGGTAAATGGTGCATGCTTGCATATGAAAGGATCCATTTAGTATTACTAGTTCAGTGTTAACATGGTTACCTTTTGCAGCCTCGCTGTTGCACACATTTTTTTGGTGTGTGTACTTTTTTTTTAATCAGAAGATTGTGTTCTGCACCCTGATTGGCTGTAGACCGTTGTCAATCAATCTCCTTAATTAGCCATGACCCCATTACACTTCAGCTTACCAAATCTATATATATATCTTCATTGTAATCAGATCTTTGCTCTCATTCTATTATCCTGGGCTTTTTTTCTATGAAGGTTTGAACTTTCACAGCTTAAACAAGAGAGAAAAATGTGAAAATGTTCATGCCTGTCTAAGAAAAGTGGATAAAGTGTGTAGTGAGGGGTTTTATAGCCTTAAAAATTTTAGAATTATTGTAAAAAAATAAAGATGAGTACTAAAGATTTTTTCTCTTGCGGGTTGTTTCAAAAACAACTTTTGACAGAAAATCTTGTGAGCTTCATTATTTAACCTGTTTCCATGGAAACATTCCTAAAGCAGTAATGAGCTTTACAGCAAAGCTGAACCGTAACAACACTTGAAGATTATTCCTTTAAGACGTTTTCAGCATGTTTAAATGTCTGGATCTTTTTTTCAACAAGTCATGGTGGATGAAGAACAGATCTTTCTATATCCCTAATCAATTTTTTTTATTTTGACAAGGAGGAAAAGTTGCCCAGCTATCACTGGAAGAAGCAAAAAAATGTTTCGTAATCTTCTCATTAACATGTCTAGGCATTTCATCCATGACAGTGTAAGGTGGTAGATGGTTACCATATTGGCTCACTTGAACAGCTGGACATTGGAAATAATGACCCAGCGATGCGTTTCATGAAAATTTTACTTTAAAACGTTTGATCACAGTGTGTCCAGTTTTTCTTTTTTGTAGTATCAAAATAATTTTTTATGTAATCCTAAAAAGGTATTTTTCTTTATTATTTATTATTTCTTTATTTTATTTTTTTATTCTTTAATGTTTGCACACGTGCTAAAACAATCTCATGACAGAATTTTACCAATCAATTAGAGCATTTGACCAATCAGATGGACTCCAAATCATCAACCAATCAGATGGAGCCGTTTCATGTTAGATGCCTGCCTACTATGTAGACATGGGTTTGTTGAGGTATAATTTAAATTATGTTGACTTTAATTTAAATAAAACTGATGCAATGAAATGGAAATGAAAAAATTACTTGTTTTTTGGTTTTACTAGTTGTTTGTGTATCGCAAGTCATCTTGCCATAGCAATGTTGATCACTGATATTGCACATAGAAAGTTTAACTCATATCATGCGGCTCTAATCTTAAAACTGTTTCCTGATGATCTTTTTGTACAAGTCTACTCTTATGTACACTAGCTTTACAAGTGTCCCAAAAAGCAAAAACTTCATAATTCTATTCATGTAGATTTTACAGTTTCAGTTTGTGGTAAAAAACTAAGCTTCATTTGATCAGAAAAGTGTAAAAAAATCTGATTCTAACAGTGATGTAAATCTGAGATAATAGAACAGTTATCTGTGATTTGAACACAACACCTGCTGCAGTTTGAGTAGGGGGTTTCCCTTAAATTTTAAGGTGGAAAGACTGAGATGGATGGTGCTGAAAACAGAAAATCCATTACAAAAATTTCTTCCCTCAAACAGATTCAAAAGTTCAAAGATGGACTTGGGTAAGTAGGGGAAAGGACACACAAAAGAAAAACACAAACAATAAAAAGCAGCTGGTCCTGCAGGGTGTGTACGTGTGTGAAGCTGAGAGGAAGTCCAAGCATCGGCCATGTCACATCACAGCAAACGCTGTCTCTGAATGTCTGTGTGTGTGTGAGTGTGTCGTGGGGATAACGGAGTGAGGCTTTCTCACGTTCTGTTTACAGATGTGAATTGTTCCAGAGACTTTGGCCCTCTGACCTCTACACCACCACCACTGGGAGATTGGGGGAGGGGGGGGGGGTAGTTTAGGCTCATGACGTGATGATGCAGTCAGACCCGTCCAGTAAGAAAATGTTTTTTTTTTATTCTTTATCAAACAAGGCAGACTGTGAAGCTTCGATGTGTTGCTAAGCAGACTTTAGAAAATCAGTTTGGATTCATTTCATTGGTGTTTCAGTTCATCTGCTGTCATTTACCTAAACACCTTCATGTATCTTGAACTTCTATACCAGCTCGTGAACACCCACTTCAATGAAAATGGAGTTTTTGGTGTTTTTACCATGTTCTTGGCTTTTTTTTTTCAATCGTAGATGACATATATAAAAAACATTAGGCCTAAAAATAGAATTTCTGAGTATGTATTTTCTCTAAATCGTTGTGAATCAGTAGCAGACAAAAAAAAGGCTGTTTGAAAAAGATGGTATTTGTGGCAGAGAGAATACGCTGGGTGGGCTACAAGCTCCCCGCTCCACAACCACAACTCAGAGGGAAATTTTTAATGAGCTCCTGGCGCTTTGCAGAACCTATGTCCTATAAAATGTCACAGGCTTTTGGATTTTGGCTAAAAACTGCAAAATCTTAATTAAAAGACAATAGATCAAAAGATGATCAGAGTAAGACTTTAAAGAAAACACCTTCATTTCAGTTATTTAACATCTGGTTCTGGTAAATGTAAATGTAAAGCTGGAAAAGTGTCAGAGAGCTGAAGATTTGTACCATCAGGCTGTAAATAAGATTTATGGTTCATTAAAAATGGGAGGGGTTAAGAAGAACCACTTTTGCTGATGTTCATGAGCTCCATCCCAGAAGTGCTCCAACACAGAAGAGTCAGGATATGACAGGTAAATATCAACATTTTTATGAGAGGTATGACCTGAGCTGCAGGTTTGGGGTTTTTTCTGTAAATTTTATTGAACAAAGAGAGTCAAAAATGTGAAGCCATGACTGATGCAGAAATGAAAAAGTCCAAAAGGTTTGAAGAATCCTTGCAACACTTTAAGAGCAACTGATCTCCACTATGTTTAATAATTGCTGCTGTGAGAGCAGATGTCAAAGTGACCCTGGGAGACGTAACAGAAATGTTTATCTGTTCACAGACTACACTAAGCTCTCATAACATACCGGGACCGCTGCCATCAGGGTGGGCTGCAGGATACTCGCATCTCCTTTGCTTCCTTTCTTGATCTTAGTTGACTATAGAGGGGGAAGAGAAGCTGGGTTACCATGACGATTGTTCACGTGACGTTTTTATCTTCATCTGAGACCTTCATATAAGACTTCCTTAACTTATATTCCATAAATAATCTGTTTTTATTGCAATATGTTTGTGTTGGATCAATAAATCATGAATTATTAGCAGTTTGTGGATTTATTTCCTTGCACATTTCTTTTTTCCAGCTGAATTCCTTTTTATACTAAAAATGGCTTTTCTCAGGAACAAACCTGGTGATTTGTAGAGAAAGCAGATTATTTTGGAACACTTCAGAAAAGTCTGAAATCTTTTTTCAATGTTCATCTAAAAATGCAGAAAAAGTATAATTATTCATGTGAAAAATCTTTCCATGACTTCAAGAACAGCCTCTATGTTTCTGTCTAAATGCTGTTCTGATGTACTTAGCTGTTCATAAATCTCCTTAAAGAGGCTCTCACAGTTCTGTTCAGCCAGCCAGAATCCACATTCACTAAGCAGCATCCTCATTCTCATTAGTGACTGAATGAAGTTGCTGAACGTTTTCCTCATATAACTTTTTTACTATTAAAAAACGTTGGCATAAAAGTAACCGAACCCTTCCTGCAATACTGTGAGTTAAGAGAGAATTAGGTCATGGGTCAAAAAAACCCACTAAATGAATGACGGCCTTATATTCAGACCAATACCATAGTTACACTTTTTAATTGCTTTGGAAAAAAATGTCATAACAACCTGATATTAAAGGACCTATATCATGCAAAATCAACTTTTTGATCGGCAGAACGCCCTCATTTTATATGGACAGTATGCACATCTATCTTTGCAAAAGTTCGGATGATGTTTGTTTTTGTAGGCGAAACGCAGACACGCTGCTGGAAGTCAGCTTAGGTTGACGTCATGAAATAGGCGGCACCCACACTGAGTGAAAGGCGGTGCCTCAGAGATAGAGTCCTCTTACTTCCAGGTAAGAAAAGTAGCTTCGAAAATAACCCAACATCATATTTGATTTAAAAAATTGTTCTTTAGTGTACTGTATTATCATTTATATGGAGATAGTTTACTCTGAAAGGTTTAAGAAAAGCATGGTATAGGTCCTTTAAAGTTAAGATAACAACAATAATTTTTAAGAGTCATAAAGTAAGGCAACACAATAGACATATGTTTCCTGTTAAGGTCAACAAATCTTTACAGACCAAACTTTAATTACATTAGTTTCTTTAAACAGTATGTGTTTATGGTTGTATTTGTGTTTCTATGTGTTAAATGATCTCTGAATGTCTTTAAAGGATGTTTGACTTTGATGAGTTTTGTCCTTGTTCTAATAATGCTGCCTAGCAATAAAGTTCATTCAATGTGACCTTTTTTTAGTGTCAATTCTGTTAGGATTCTGCATTTGTGGGACAGACAAAATTCCCGTTTACTTAGTAAAGCCATTGGTGCATTTTTTTTCCTAGTCTTCAGCTTGGGTTTATTTAGCTTACTGCTCGGTAACCAGTGAGTGAACAGGCGGCTCTGACAGTTTCATTGGGAGTTAGTTCACCTGGTCAGCAAGAGTTTGAGGTGAAGAATAGCCAATCCTACAGCCATGAGCGATGCATACATGCTCTGCACACAACTCCAACACATGAGCAAGAGGAAGGTACCCGATGTAGGTGTCGTCCTCGCTGTGAACACAAACACACCTTAAGTTAATACAAAAGAGAGATTTTAGCTGAAGTCTCCAGCCTCAGGTTGAAAAAAAATTACAATTCCACACCATGGAGTATTGTCATGTATACGTTTATTAAATGTTTAACTTTTTGCCACTAAGCCTGCTCTCCTGCATATTGGGTCCTACACCACCAGCTTCGGACAAAATAATTAAAAAAAAATAGCTAAAACATGCAGCAACTTAAATTTACGTAAATGTTATTCAGTGCAGAAAATATTAAATATTTGATCATTTCTGAGACACATTTTCCCTCCATTCACAGTGAGGACAGCATGAGCATTTTAAAAAGCTGGACACAGGTTATCTGAAGCTTTAATACAAAGTTCTACACGAAGGAAATTTGTGAACATCTTGACTTAAATGAGTTATCATGGCAACAGGTCAGCCAGATGAAATTTAGGGAGATTTGTATTCCTTTATTTCTTGATCTAAAAATCTGTCCCTAAAAAATGCAAAAATCTTTAATAAAAACACGGTTTAGATCATTTACAAACCTTTTATTTCATTTTAAAACATGTATGACAGAGATTTTATCATAAACTATAGTCAGTCAGAAATCTGATCCTCCTTACGATCTTCCCAAAACTTTCCTCCACTCTAAAGCTAAAGCAGAGCTTCCCCTAATGTACCAAAGTACATTTCCTTTCACTCCCCTCAGTTACCAGAAAATTGAGTTCCCACATATCTCAACTGTGTGAGTTAACTACAGTAACACCAATTATGAGAAAAAGTCTGCTCATCGTTCAAGCAGCATGCAGCTCGTATCAGAGGCTGCTCCTCTTACCTCAGGTTGGGAATCCTCTCTGCGATCCCTGTGATGCTGGCAATGATGTTGCTGTGGGAGATCATAACACCTTTGGGAACGCCTGTGGATCCACTGGTGTACATGATCACTGCGATGTCTGAGGGAAGCGGCTGCTTTCGCTCACAAGCTGCTGTGAACACCAGAGACAGCTTCATTAGAGGATGAAGAAGCCCCAAAAAGGGATGCTCCTGTTGATCTATGAATGGATGTCTGTCAAAGCAGGAGCCACTACTTTGAATCAAAGAACAAACATCACCCAAGGGGTAAATGCTCAGAAAATACACAAAGAAAACGGAACAAAGATGAAAGATTTTCCACTTTCCTGACAAACAAAATCAACTGAAATTATTGGAGAACTAAATATTTAAGTATAATATGTTATGAAAAGTAAAAATCAAAATCATGTAAGCAGCAACTGATGCCTAGAAAAACTCCCAGTGTTTATTGTTTTTGAGTTAGCTTATAATGACATGCTCTGCTAGTTTCTAACAGGATAAAAATGAGGGCAGAGCATTCTGCTGCTGCATGGGACGCCAAGCAGCTGAGGAAGGTGGAGGAAAGACCTGAGGAACACATGCTGAAGTCATGAGACGGTCTATGCTCCTAATCCCAACTCTGTCATTAGTATCCATGAGCTGCTCATGTTTGGGGTCACTGGGTTCCTCATAAACCGTCCAGAATGGGGGGGTTGGGTAAGAGGACTCGTTTGTCCACCAACAATATGCTTGGTATCAAACTTAATCTGACGCAGATGTTAAAACTTCCTCATTCACATGACCTAACAGGCCTTGTACCAACCCCCCCCACAACAGTTTCACTCCGTGTGGGAGTGTCTGCAGCATTGAGATGTTGGGGGAACTTCCGCTGCATGCGTCTGATCAGTGCACGTTTTTCCTTTTCAATTAGCGCTGGGGGCGTCTTCAGCTGACTTGATGACTGGACCCAAATGAGCTGCTGCACATGAGGTCTACATTCTGGATGTATCAACAGTCTAACATTTTCTCTCAACTGCTGCCTTTACTTCTCTAGAATCTAAACTATGCTGTTGATAATGCTGATTCAGACTCTTCTCCTTGAAGTCCTTCCAGCAGGAAGTGCTTTGACTTACTGTTCTCCGGCATGGCCCCCAGCCTCTGAACTGCAGCCATATTGTGGATGCTTATGTTAGCTGGATAGCCTGGCCAAGTGGTTGGTGTGTTATCCACTACAATGATGTGCTGCAGCCTTGGGACCTCAGGAAGGATGGCCTGTGAGAGACACAGCAGACATGTGGAAATTCTGCCAGAAGGTCCTGGTGAAAATCTGATCTGTGGTCTCCAAATGAAGCAGGAAACTCCACTGGTTTGGATAGATTGTGTTTGATTCACAAAGAACATGAACCCATTTGGTTGGTTACTCTGTGCATCAGTGTGTGTTCTAACCTTCAGTCTGGTCTCCAGAAGCTCTTTACTGGTTATAATGTGGGAAACTTGAGTCTCGTTGAGCCCGTGAGCAATGGCTGGTCCTCCCAGCGTGGAGTAAAGAGTCACCACTGAAACATGCAGTGATCACCATTTATCAAAATGTCCTAAAAAAAATAAGACTTTTTTTTCATTAATTCAAGGTTTGCAAAAGTTAACATTTACAGGGGAGTCCTTATAGACGGATCTATTTATGTAATGAATAATGTGTTTTAACCCTTTAATGTTAAGATTTGGTTTTTGAGATCCATCCATGTTCTACAAATCAGATGACAGAAGCTAACCAAATAAACTGTATTTAAGTGTGAGTAGATGATCCCATGGTGCAACAGTTTTTGGAGCTTTAGTTAAGATAGACGGACGGACGGACTGACAGACAGACAGATATAGGTTTGTATGTGTGTGTGTGTGTGTGGGGGGGGGGGGGGTGGTGGTTGTGTAATTACATTCAGTTGCTATTATTACTGCTGCACAGACTGAAACACCCATTTAAAATCAAAGAAAACTGCTTTGAGCCACTCAAAGCAATTTACAATTAAAAGCAAGCGTGGCACAAAAATTCCAATTAAAACCAATGCAGCCTTTTGCTCCGCCCCCTCCCCTCTGTTGACACGTATACCCCTTGATGCCACACACAATGAATACGAGCATTAAGTCAAGATTGTAATTATAAATGAAGGAAGCGTATGGATCTGCTGAGGAAACAGTATATAGGGAATCATTTAATACTAGGAGCCCACTGATCCACAGGAAGTTATAGTTAAAGTCGGTTATTTCCAGAGTTTGTTCTGTTTCTGTCTTAAAAGGTCCAATTTGTTCATTTATTTCTGCAGAAAAATGAAACCCTTTTTCTGTTGTTCTGATTTGGCTGCTCGGCCCCTTCCAGTTACTGCATTTTGTGATGTGAGTTTATTGAAGAGATTTCAGTCTTTGTGATGACAGAAGGTCATCGTCTTACTTCCCAGAGTCCTTAAAGGGGTTCATCTTCCAAATCATTCCCTATTAGTTGTAAGGCTTTATCACCTAAAATACATTTTTTGCACTTTACCACACAACTGTACAAATTCTAAGAAGTTGTTTTTAAATGTGGAGTCTACAGAGACCCAGTTTTAAGGAGCTTCTTTCACTTTCTTGAGAGGAAAACAGCTCTGAGCTGTGTTTGCTTTTAATATCCAGAAACAAATCTGTGGTCTGTTGAACAAAACCGCTCTGACACAAACTGCTTCAATTAAAATCAAAATTATTTTTGTTGCACATAAAACAGGATCAGACAGACACTCCCCCAGCAGCATCAAAACAAAGGTCACTGCAGAGTTTCACTGTCTCATTGACTTTATTCCCTTTTTTTGTTTCTTAAATTAGAGCATGAACTGACTGTGACGTCAGAGACGCTGCTACTTAACGGATTCATCGAGGCTGAATCCTCCATGGATTTTAGGTTTGCAGACTGTTTCAGCAGGAAAGTCAGATTTGTTTTTTGAAAGCTTCAATTTATCAAGCTCACAAATAACATTTTCATCAGAATAATATTGGTCCTTTGCTGAAGTTTTGCTTATAAAAGTGTGATGATTTTCTGCTGACAATAGAAGATCTTAAATGCCAAAGGGGCCAATGTTTAAATACCTTCAACTCTACAACTAATGTCAGTAAATAGTGGATCTTAGAAGAGGGTAAACATGCCTGTTAGTAAATGGTAAAAGTAGATATTTTTAAGTATCTGCACATCGATAAAAATACCAAGACAAAAAGTACAGGCCACAGACTAAACCTATGGGGAGGCAGAGAAATGCGGTCTGAAAGATCCCGCCAAGAGCACGATGACGTGGGTCACAGCATCTGAGGTAGAGAGGACAGAGGAGGGGAAAGAGAAAGGAAGGAAAGAAATGTGACAGAAACAAATAGCTGTGGAAAAAGATGGAGAGACCACACTGTGACCCTGACAGCACACTGACACAGGCTGTGGGACGCTACACTCCTGCGTCATGGAGCTCAAACACTTCCTGTGCTGCTCCTCGGTGTGTGTGTGTGTGTGTGTGTGTGACAGGACTTCAACTCACAGTCACTTCACAACAAAAGTCCCTTTAGGGAAGGAAGCGACCAATGAAAACACTCGACTGAAACTCTGACAGAACATCAAAGGAGAATTTTAAAATACAAAAATCCTGAAACACACACACAGATACATAGAAATGCACCTATACACACATTGACAAATACACACATACATGGATGCACACACACATATACAGTGCAACTGAGGTAGAGCGGCCAACTTTCTGATCAGACTCAAGCACCCCCCCTTATATGTCTAAGCAGCAACCCAGAGAACCCCCCCACTGCTTCTGATGCACACATCTGTGTGTGAATGTGTGTGTGTGTGTCTGTGTGTGTGTGTGCACGGCTGAATGTAACTCCTGCTTGTAAATAAATGTATCAAAAAAAGTAGAAAAGAGCCAAGTATGTACCATTTACCAAATGCACATCCACTGACACAAACGTATATGCACATGCACACACTCACAAGTACACAAACATGCAGACATGCGGCACACAGCATGAGTTCACTGGGGGCCTTTGGCTGACTCTTTAATGCTTTTATCAACATGAGCTCCTCACGTAGACTCCTTCACTCCTTCTCTGACGCCATCGCCCTCCACTCGCCTTCCCCTCTTTCCTCTGTTGCTTTTTCCAAACGTCCGCTCCTCTTTAGCCTCTGTGGGGGTTTATCCACTGTCCCCGGCTTTTCCCCCCTTCCAGTGTTTGTGTTTGCAAGGGACAAAGATGTTTCGTTGGCCTGTCCCAACACAATATTTTAAAAAGATGACAGCTTAATGGAGCCTAAACCAGCACATAGACAACATCAAGGAACCCTGCTGGACTGTAAAACCTTTTAAGAGCTGCTAGTGGTTCTTGTAATAAACTAAAGGGGTTTTTATCTCTTTAGCAGAGAAACTGTTAAATCAATATAAATCTGTTGAGTTGCACTTTCAAAGTAAAATAGCCTTTTTTTCCCAACAGTGTAACCAGATCTATCTGATTTGTCCCACAGAACATTGGCGCAATAAATCTGACTCCTCTGAGAATATCAGTACATGTCCATCTCAAAACAACAAAACTTTGAAGGAAGTGAAGCATAACAGCAGCAGAAAAATGGGACACTTGTGCGAGACCAAAGCAAACAGAACAAGCTGACATTCTTCTGTCTCAGAAGGCCTTTTAATTAAACTAAGCAAATATTTGTAATACCCTTAACATGACAGAAGGGTGCACTGTCAGCTGAAATGTTACCAGTGTTGCTTTGTGAGCGGCTGCACAGTTTAAAAGCAAAACTATGACTGCTATGACCTGTTCTACTGGAGTTCCAGAAGAAAAACTCCTCTGGATTTCTAAAACATGGTTCATTCATCCCTCCTGTTTGTACTGAATGGAGAAGAGTTGGCTTCTGTTTACTCTTTGAAAGGCACTAATATCATGTCCAGTCCAATCACGAGTGAGTCTGAGTGAAGTCCAGATTTGGACGTTACCTGAATCCCTGATCGTCACTGCTCTCAAGCGCTAAACATCTGGAGACATCCTGAACTTACGTGGGAAATTGTATGCGAAGCAGGCTTGGGCAGCGATGAGCCACTCTGCTCTGGTCTCACAGAAGATGGCGATGTTGGTTTTTGGCCGCTGTCCCAACGACGCCAAGCCACCACCCAACTGAGTTGCTGCGTTGATGGCCTCCTGGTAGGAGAGCCACAGGTACTCACCCAGGACTACCTGCAAAAGGAGCAGTAACAACAGGGAAATCATGAGTCCTCAGTGGTGGAGCCGAAGAAGACAGACAGACAGAAGCTACAATGATGACACTCATACAATGCTGGTTTCAACATTCCTGACCTTTACTGCAGCTTTTTCTTTGCCTAAAAAAGGTAGTTTTACTTTCTGCTCCCTTCCCTGATCAGACCATAATCCTCATCTCCTGTTGTGTTTTAACAGGCTGCAGTTTGCAGCATTTTAACCATCTGTCAGATTCATGCCAACCTCGTTGACCCACTGTTTACTTGTTACTCGTCATACAGCTCTTTTAAACTGCATCGCCCTCATATAATGCATAATTATGTCTGATGATTGGGTCAAATCTATTTATCTCTTTTTTCTTGGTTGTGAATCCGCATAAAACAAATTCTACACAAGGATGTACTTAAAGAGGACGTTCATCTGTACACTAAAGAATTCTTCACTGATACAACAGCTTTCTGTTAAAGGACCTAGGAGAGCCTGGAAAAGACAAGAGCTGAGCAAAAAAATCACAGATGACCTGCAACAATAGACTTTTCTGAAATACTGTTGGTATGAGTAAAATAAAATCTGAAAGTCTACTTGTTTTAAAGCTTTTTTTTAGTCACATTTCATTTAAAATATAAACATTCTTGTAGTTTATTTAAAGAATGAAATACTTTTTCCATAATTAAGTCTCCTGGTTGAGCCATTTAATTTCATTAGAGTTTGTCCTCTAATGAAAGTCAACTGACTTGATGAGGCTCAAACAGAATCTCAAATCAAATGTCCCAAAGTTTGTGACAAAATAAAGTATCTAAAACGGTGTCCTAAAAACTTTATTGAAAAGGTTTTGACTTCTAAAAGTGTGAAGACGTAAAGAAAATGCATAAGATCTCACTACTCCAACTGGTTCATGCAGAAGTTTCTGGCTCCGTGTTTCTATGACATGTTGGTATAAATGTATGAACTGTGTTTGCCCCTTATGTCTGCAGAAGGGGCAGAGCTGAAACGCAGAATTGAATTCCATGTTACGATATATGTTGGTGTTTTAAGATGTTTAAATGTCCTGCTTTTGTTTTTAGAAATCAGTGTAACCATAGAAACAAACAAACTTCTTCTCCTTCTATGTCAGTGGGAAATGAGATGGGCTTCCTTCACTTTCTCATTACAAAATGCTTCTTGTTTTGTCTTTGCTGATGCCATAATGACCCCTAGTGGCCCTTCAGGGTTTGTGCAAAGAGATCACACCTCTAGAAATGAGTACCAATCTGTTTTTCCTTTGTTAGGAAATGCTAAGTGGGAGCTAAACATAACTGCTAAGCTACTTTATGTTGCAGCAACAAGTGTTTCCACAGCAGGTTTAGACAGATCAGTATAATCAGGCTTAAAAGGTTTAAGGGGAACTTTAAGGGTAAAGAAAGTTAGTAAACTCCTGAAAGTCCACATGCTGAGCATTCTGCAAAACAGAAAAGGCTGTAAGTCTTCCACGCGTTTAGTCTTAGCCATTTGTCACAGTTCTAACAACAGTACTAGTTTGCAGCTAAAGGCAGCAGTAGCTAGAAGCAGTAATTAGCAGAGCAGGATTGATTAATTCAAACTGATAAACTTCTATTAAGTCTCATTTTTACTACTTTTTTGATAATTAAAAAACCAAATTCTGGATCTCAGAAATGAAGGTGGAAATGATGAACATCTGCAGGACCATTGCTTGGTTTGGACTCTTGCAGAAGTCTGATGGAGCATGATGGAGATCCAATCTGTGGCTCTGCAGAGGGATTGTGGAGACTCTTCTGGGTTGCTTGAACTGGTGTTTTGGATCTTTATGTTCTATTCTTCTCAATATTTTCCACATTCTGGATGATTTTTAGGTTAGTTGAGTTTTTGGTCGGTCAAAGACACATGATCCTGAATTCTGATATATTCATAGTGTATGCAGGTGAGACAAAGCCCTATCTCAGTAAAGCTGCTCAACAGAAGCAGGAATGAACTTCACCTCAAGCCTCCTGGATTTCCTTTTCTGTCTTCAGTAGATGACACAGCTCATCAAACCACCACCAGCTGTTGACTGAGCCTGTTCTTTCTTTCTCCAGTCAGTAGAGCCTTGAAATGTCTAAGTATTGACTGAAAGGAGTACTTTAGACCACCCAACAGTCTTTTGTGGAACAACTCCAACATTGTCTCAAGTTCAAAAAGGCTCAACAGCAGCATACCTGGCTTGAAGTCTATGTTGTGGTCACATCTGTGCATGGTAGCTCATAAAGTCCTGACTACAGGTAGTAGATATCTCTGTTACTTCCTACTTTCAGCAACGGCCTTTTGTGCCTTTCTCTCCTTCTGTAGGAAGACCTGCAGTGCAGTTACCAGGTCTGCTGTCATCCCAATGACAGATGATTTAACGACACAGGAAACCTTCGCAGGGTTCTGAGTCAATAATCTGATCACACAAACCTCATATCACGTTTTCACAATTTTCTAAGCTTATAACAAACTGAATTTAGAGGTTTTACGAGTTTAGGTCACAATTATTAAGGTATAAAGGAAAGAAATACTTTAAAATTACAACTTAAATTAAAAAAAAAACTGAACCTGAATATAAAATATTTCAGATTTAACAGAAAAAGCAATAGTGCCCAGATAAGGGAACAGCTTTCAAAGTCAACAAAATAAGCTTCACTGCTGAACTTCATACAGTGTCATGCTTTTACAATGTGCTTGATGCTGGACTGCCTGATGATGTCTCAATTCAGTCACCAGTCGTTTACTTTCTGTAGCTTTGTCCCACTCTACTTTGTCTTTATTTAGTGTTGTTTGAAAAAGGCTTTCACTCTTTATCAGGCGTATTAGGAGAAAGGAAAGGTAAATCTTATAGTAAACGTCCTTGTTCTGGTGGTTCTTAGCAAGAAAACAGGAATCACAAAGTTCTACTGCTCCTTCTCTGCAAACTGTAAATGTTCGTAAACACATGGTGTTGTAGGACAGTGGTCCCCAACCACACTTGGCACCGGGCCGCGGAGCGGTACTGGGCCGCGGGAAATTTTGGCACCGGGACGCACAGAAAGAAAAAATAATTTCCATTTTTTCCCCCCCCGAAAAAAACGTTTTATTTTGAAAAGTGACCGGATTCTCTCTGTTCCATCCGTCACACTTAACGCACGTCAAAGTCGCGACACCAAACACCAGGTGATACACCCCACTAAAATGAAACCCAAACAACCACAATGAGCAAAAAACAAACTTCTTTGACAAGGGGAATATTATTATTATTACTAAAGAGATAATACCACCCCCGGTCCACGGTAAATGTGTCTTGCGTTGCACCTCAACACATCCCCCCCCCCACCCCCCCACCCCACCGGTCCGCGGTACACGTGTCTTGCGTTGTACCGGTCCACGGTGACAAAAAGGTTGGGGACCACTGTTGTAGGACATACCTTTAAACTCTATACTTGCCACAGATTTATCACAATAAAAAAGCTCAGATGATTGGAAGGTCTTCAGAAAATTCCAGGTAGACGGCAAAATTACAATTACAGTCAGCACACTGCAGATTCTGATTCACACATGAACTGAAGAGTGAGCGGCGACCGTGAAAAAAACAATGGTCTGTCACCCACTCATTTCTTTCTTCTGTCACACATCCTGACCTTGGCTTCAGGTTTGAAACCAAATTTTTCCAAATGGAAATCTTTCCAAATATTTCTAGAATACAGGTGGGTCTTTTCTTGACATCTATTTGGACTATTTTGCAAATAAATATATCACAACGCTGCCTGACTTCTGCTTGAACAGAATTATCTCAACACTGAATCTGTCCCGCCCTGCGGTGGAATGGCGAGCTGTACAACGTGAACCCCGCCTTCGCCCAATGGCTGCTGGGATTGGCTCCAGCAACCCTCTAACCTTGCAAGGGATTTAGCGGCTTTGGAAAACTAATGGATGGATGGCTGAATGGACAGATGAATTTGCTCAGTGTCTTTGTCTTAGATATGCTAGAAAATATATTTGATTGTTTTTATCTTTATCTCAGAGTCTGGTTACATATTTGTAGAAGAAAAAGAAAAAAAATCCACCCTTTGTTTTAATCTGAATAAATAAAAGTCCAGAACTGGGAGTTTTTTTCTGATAGCTGCATTCATCTACTTTATAGAAAACATTAAAACTGTCTGTCTGCCTCATTTTGTCCTCTACATTCCTTTAGGTTGGCATTTCTGGTGTGAAATGTTGACAGAAGAACAGAGTTTGTAGCAGAAACAGGAGCCAAGTCATCCAAATAGAGGGGAACAGCCTGATCAAACAGTGGATATTGAAGTCTAATCACCGTCTTCATGACTGTTTGGATTAACCTGTTAAAAGTCTTCAAAGACAGGCTGTAAAGAGTGACTCTTTACCTTTTTGAACACCTTCCCATTGCTCTGTCGCTCATCCTCCTCACTGATCACCTGCCTGGTCCCGAGGCAGTCTCTGTGTGGGAACTGTGTGGCGGCATAGGCAAAGATCTTATCTAAGGTATCCACTCCAGGGCGCAATACTGCCACCAGGCTCTTTGAGGCGCAGACTGCTCTGTAGGGTCCCTCTGGACATCCCAGGATGGAGCGAGACTTCATTATCTTGGCTCTGTCTTCCTCTGAACCATGACAGCCTTGATGAGCTCTTGAACCCCAGCTGAGGAGGTATGAAGGCAGGAATGTGATGGTGGTGTAGATGAAGACCATGAGATGAAAGAGCAGCAGCAGCATGGGGTTCAGGTCCTCCTTTCGCTTCATCTTGAAGAGCCTGGATAAAGCAGGGGTGATGATGATGATGATGACGGTGCCGAGGAAGGTCCCGCTGCTCTTCAGAGGCTCCTCTAAATTCTTTTTTTAGAGCGTGGACCACTGATCTTCTAGTAAAATGTCCACCTGTCTGCAGCTCTCCTGAAACACGAAGAACAACTCGTTTCAAAATGATGCATTCGGTCACCACACAATTTACGTTAAAGAAAATACTTGTTCAAAACAAACAGAACGTTGCTTTTGTCGATTTCAACTGTCAATTTCCACTGTGAGGAATATAGTGAGAAAACGGAACACCACAGGCACAGTTTAAGCAAAGGCCCGAAGTGGCCGGCCCAGAAAAATCTCAAATAGGTAGAGGTGAAGGATGGTGAGAACAATCAAACTCAACCCACAGACCAGCTCCAAAGACCCACAACGTGATCTGGCTGCAGATGGTGTCACTGTGCATCGTTCAACCATTCAGCGTAGGGTTGTGTCGATGGACGATGATGGCTGACTGACATCACGATGGAGAGACACTCTCGTGATGCCAAGCCCCCTCCACGCTGCGAGTCGACACCATTAGAAGTGCAAAATATCTCGATCGGATCAATGGTCGGATTAGAATTCAACTGTGTATTTGGGCCCAGAAAAACCTTTTCCGATTATATCAAACGTTCAAATGGGTCACACTTTCGTTCAGAATAAATCATTTGCACATGCGCAGTAGTGTTTGAAATACCGGAAGAGGAAATGAGTTCCGCTGAGAAGCTACATACATAGATAGATGGCAGCTCGGTAATATACTAGATTATCTTCTAAACGTGCTTTTATTAATGTTTCGGTTATTATGAAGCGACTGTTTGCTCATCATTTGGATTTTAATCCGTGTGGTCAGTGCTTTTTCTGTTGAAGAACGGAGCTGGAAGAAGCCAGGGTTAGAGAGGCTAACACGCGCTAACAACATTTATCCTTTGATGAACATAAAATCCATGCGTGAAATGCAGCAATCTGCATCCTGGTTGCACGTAAATATGTTGGAACAACATCATCCTTTATTTTGATGGGACACGACTGGAAACACAAATCCATGTGATTGTTTGAACGGTTTCTAAGGACTGAGCGACATTCCTGGTTTGAATAGCTCACACACACCACCCCAAAGCCGCTGTGTGAGCTGGCGGTCCGAGCTCTGCCCAGACACACACTTTTAAGGGGAGACCCGGTTCTCCAGAGTTCGGTAGCTCGTTCACCTAGAGCTGTGGGAAGTGTCCCACACATAGCGCACACGTAACAAAGCATCCTCCCTTCCCCTCAAACACAAAGCTATACATCCGTCTGCTCTGCTCAAAGACACGGTCGCTCAGTCCAACAGTTCTTTTCCATCTTTTTTTTTTTTTTTTTGTTAGAGTCACTTCCCTCAACTGCCAATTTAAGGGACATCGCCCTACCCTAATTCAGCGCATTTTGGACTAAGGTGCTGTGGACTGATGAAACTAAAATTGAGTTATTTGGACATAACAAGTGGCGGCATGCTTGGCGAACAAAAAACACAGCATTTCAAGACAAACACTTACTACCCACAGTAAAATTTGGTGGCGGTTCCATCATGCTTTGGGGCTGTGTGACCAGTGAAGGTACTGGAAATCTTGTCAAAGTTGAAGGTCACATGGATTCCAGTCAGTATCAGCAGATTCTTACAAACAACGTTCAAGAATCAGGGACAAAGTTGAAGTTGCGCCGGGGCTGGATAACAAGACAATGACCCTAAACACTGATCTATTTCTACAAAGGCATTCATGCAGAGGAACAAGTAGAATGTTCTGGAATGGCAATCTCAGTCCCCAGACCTGAATATTATTGAAAATCTGTGGTGTGATTTAAAGTAGGGTTGTCTATGCTCAGAAGCTATCAAATCTGACTGAACTGGAGATGTTTTGCAAAGAGGAATGGTCCAAAATACCTTCAACCAGAATCCAGGCCCTTATTGGAAGCTATAGGAAGGGATTGGAGGCTGTCATTTCTGCAAAAGGAGGATCTACTAAATATTGATGGCATGTTTCTGTTGGGGTGCCCACATTTACGCACCTGCCTATTTTTGTTTAAGTAATTATTGCACAATTTCTTTAAATGCAATAAACTTCATTTCACTTCTCAAAGATCACTGTGTTTATTTGCTATATGATATATGTAACTGAAATTGATGATCCAAACAACCAATGATTTATGAAGAAAAATCTTGGAAATTATCAGGGGTGCCCAAACTTTCTCATACTACTGTACATGTTTGCTACTTTGTTGTTTTATTGTATAAGTTGAAGATGTCCAAACAAGATCATTATCCGTTCAGGTGGAGTCAGCGTGCATACATGAGCTTTAATAATTGAACAAAAAGGCTCAGCACATGTCTCCCTTTAACCTCCAACACTGAATTAAGATCCCATTGGTGCTGGCCCTGCCTCTCTCAAGTGTCCCTTTGCCACTCATAAATTAATCAGACTTCCCAGCAGAGACGAGCATCTGCTCCCTGTGGGACGCGGACTCTTTCTGCTCAGTGCTGTTGTTTCAGCTGGTGTTTAGTCACACTGCACAAACGTCTGCATGTTCCAGGGTTCCATCCCTGCTGAGCCTCATTCTTCCATCCAGGCCTTATTTAGCATTTGATTCGTCACATTAAACAAGCTAACAAAGGAAAAGAGAGAAACCTGAATGACTTCCACTGCTGGATCAGCATAAAGAAGAGGACATGGTCCTGTGAACGCCTGCATTGTTTCTGGCATCATTGAACTCAATAAGACAGAACTTGTAATGAAAATTTTAAATTTGTGGGTCCATGGGTAAGACCCTTTGAGCTACTGCCTAACTATGTAGCCTTAAGGGGGCCCAAGTCTCGGTCTCCCTGTGCCGGTCCCCAGCCCGGAGAAAATACAGGGTACTGTCAGGAAGGGAATCAAACCTAAAACACTGTGCCAAAGCACCTGTGCAAATCAGTGAAGGCTAATTCTAACAACCTCACTATAAAAATATTCAACGAAGATTATTACCTTAAACTTCAAAATATATTGAGTCTTTATAATAATGTATTAGCACAAATTTAGAACTGTAATGAAAATGTGTATGAAGATATTTTGCCTGATCTTGGAGCTTTGACAGAGGTTCTGCAGAGGAAGAAACCATGAATCTGAAGCTTTTAATCTCCAATAAATTAAAAGCTTCAGTTTTACATTCAGTTCATTTTGGTCCTTTAACAGTTATTTGTTTATTGACCTTTTTTGTTTCTGTGTTCTCGTTTTTCTTCCTGTTAACCTCTAATTTTGACAAAATCAGAACTCGCATTGTTGTTTTGATAAACTGGATTATTTTAAAAGAAGATGTGTTGATATATCTTCACCTCATGTTTAAAACGTCAAGGTCTTTGACGTTTAGGGGAGACTGTGTGGCCAACATAAACCTTCAAAGACCTTTTGGTAATGTTCTGGTTTCTCTCTTTGTGGTTCATGTCATCATGAACAGTGGTAGATGGGTTCAGACACCTGCAGGAGTTCTAAGACTGTTGGGCTCTGATGGGCGCCCTAATGCTCAAGCATAGAGTTTGTAATGGGCAAACTGGGACTGTCACTAACAAACCATCCATCAGGTTAAAATCCTAATTTCTATTACCCCTCCTGGAGACTTCCAGAAGGTTAAGTTCTGTGCACTGCTGCTTGGTCCATAAGCTGAGACCACACTAAGAGACCTGTCCCCACCTGACACGATGGTGCAGGCATCCAACCCTCTCGTTCATGGGATGAACCTCCACATATGACGACTGAGCTGGGGGGCTCTAGGTAAACCCCTAGCAGCTCATCGCTTCTCACCAGGGGCAACTGCAGAGTCGAGGAGAGTTCAACCCCTCTTGATGAGTTGAGTGTCAGAGCACAAACCGTGCATGGAGACGAGTCTGACTATCTTTTGCCAGTACTGCTCAGCCTCCTGCACAATCCATCCATTTTCTTCCGCTCATCCAGGACCAGGTTGCAGGGGCAGCAGTCTAAGCAAAGATGCCCAGACTCCCCTCCCCTGCTCCTCTGGGGGGACCCCAAGCCGTTCTCTGCCCTGCTGAGACAAGTAGTCTCTACAGCAGGTCCTGGGTCTTCCATGAGACCTCCGCCCAAGCCCTCCTGGACAAGTTAATGCTCTATCCCACTCAGTGGGGTGATGTCCTACTGGTTTGATTTCAAAGAAGAATAAAAAAGAACCAAAACAGTGTTTAGCTGTTGATCATAAACAGCAGGGGGTTTTCTTTTGCCCCTTGATTCACTGGTTGGGCTTTAGGATGGGTCTGCGAGCAGCAGAAGTTGATGCATAATATAGTATCTTTGCTTCCTGAAGAAGGGGAGTGAATGGGCTCTTTTGTGCACAGATGTCGTCGTGCTGACACCCCCTCAGCTGAGCGCGCTGGAGCTTCGCTTCAACATGGCCATTGTGAAAAAAAATGAGGCTGCAACACGCGACTCTGTCCCAGAGGTCAGACGTCTGCGTTTACACTGACGTGAAGAAGTGTACAGCTAAAGAGCACACGTGTTGGCATATGTGTGTACAGTATATAACTGCTAAGCCAAACAACTTGCATGAAATAATGACATAATCAAAGCTTACAAAACAATGAAATGTTGTAACTGGACCTTCATTTAGAAAGAAAGCACAGTTGCATGGATTATGTGGATAATCCTGCAGAATTACAATGCGTGTTATTCTCTCCTGTAAACTAAAGCGTCAAACTTGATACACATCGGGTTTATTTACTTTGATACCAGAAAAGTTCATGTTGAAAATTGGATTTTTAATTTTCTCTGGTGAAGAATGAAAACACCTTAAGAGTAAAGATGTTTGTCCGTCTTACTCCACATGAGAAGGAGGATCGTGTTTGTTTTCTTTTTGATCAGATCAGATCTTCCCCGTAGGACAACAGTTTCCATCGTCTGATCATGTCTTCCAGTAGATTGTTGACCTCAGCTGTTCAGACACAACGTGAAAGCTGCAAATCAGTGTTTTTTCTGAAGAAGCTACGATAAGATGCAGGTATCATGTCCCAGGAAACATCAGTTCTTCCACTTGAGTTAAACCATGAAGTTACAAAAAGTATGGATGCCTTCATATCAGCAGCGGACTTACAGGGTAAACCTGAGGGGTGGCTTTTGAATCAAAAGGTAGATTTCAGTCACAAGGAGGAAAATCTAACCCAGGATGATAACTGACCCACTGAGGGAAAGCAGGGAGCCACGGATGCTAGAGCTGCAGCACCAAAGCGCGTGAAGCACGCGGCACCACAACTTCCGGTTCAAAAGTTTACAAAAATAAAATTAATTTCTTAGGTGCCACACACATCTTTTTTACTCAAATAATAAAGTTCACATTTAAATCTGTTTTCGTTTAATATCGTTGACTGTCGTTCTAGCTAAGCTAAAATATGAAGGTTTTTCTGGGTCACTTTAATAATTTACACTCATTATGAAATTATTCTTTTTTTCAGCGAAATTACACGACAGAAGGAAGAGGAATCCTTCCGGGTGTATAGATACACGGTTTTCCTCAAACAGATGTGGTTCTTTTTGGAGCCACTTTACCAAAACCCCCGCATCAAAACCGCCCCTAAGGAAGAGAAATCTCACCAAAAACCGCCTCCCTGCGGTCACTTTACCCAGAAGCCCTGCTGGGGATGCTGAACGTGCGCGTGCGGCCGTCCGAACCTCGCGGGGAGTTTCCTTTAGTTTTACTCCTCCACTCACCGGCTCTGGATCTCCCTCCTGACGGGAGGCCGGAAGCAGCACATGCACCGGGAGGAGGGAGTGGCCCCGCGCCGTGATTGGACCCCTGAAGGTGGCGCGTGCCTGTCTGACACAGTCACGTGCAAAAGTGTCTTAATGAACGTTTAGAAACATAGAATTAATATAAATGCATGGTAGGATATTGAATTGAGTCCTTTAGCACATTTTCTTTGGTATAAGCTTCATTTATTCCATGACTTTATGCATCACAAAATATAAGAAATATAATGAACCATTTGCAATTGCTCTATTAAGAATAAACTGTTCCAATTTTTGTGGAATCTTGTAAGTAATGTTGTTATTTGAATTTTAACATATGTAATAAAAATTGGCTTAGAGTCCCATTCCAATCATATTTTGATCTATTGTAAAAGCATTTCCAGTGGTCTTTTAATTAAGATTATGCAATTTTTAGCCAAATTTAAAAAAAACAAAAAACAACTGTGTCGTTTTCTAGAACAACGTTTGTGCAGCTTGGCAGTAGCTCATCAGAAACTCTCCTCTGAGTTGTGAGCATAGACATTATCTGCTCCTGACCCACCAATATTTGAATAAGGAAATACTCAAAAACGCAATTTTAATCTTAAATTCTTATATTTATGTCCTCCATCATGAGAAAAATGCTACAAGAACATGTTAAAACACCAAAAATATGACTTTTATTGGAGTGGGTCATGCAGGCATCATTTATTGAACAATATTGAATATTTTAGCATAATTTAGAGCTAATAATTGGAGATACAGGACTGGTTTGGAAGCAGTTTCCGGCTAAAGATGCAAGACCTGCTGCTTCAAGATAACTTCATGTTTTTCATAGACCTTGATCTTCTGAACACTCTGAGTTTTAAAAACATTAAAGAAAAATGTACATACCAGTCTGATTACATGTTTGCTAAGCATTATTCATTAAGAACGTAAGAGGATTGTCGAAACAGACGTCAGAGCAGAAAGATCAGCTCCTGCATCTTTTTTTCTGAGTGTTGTAGTAAACTTTCATTTCTTCCTTATTCTGCTGCCACAGCTGTGTATGTACACATCTACGAATTGTGTGCATTTGAGTATCTGATATGTTGTTTGAAAGTCTTTATCTTAAGAGCTTCTTTACCAAAAAATTGCTTTTCTCACATTGACCTTCAAAGCAAATGGAAATGCAACATTCTTGTCACCAACTTCTTATTTGTCCTGAAGATAAAATAAAGAAAGATAAGCAGTGGTTTATCTAGAAGCCTGCATTATGAAAAAATATTTTTTAAAAACCCACTATATCTCAAATAAAAAAATCTGAAAAGAACATTTTAAAATGAAATTGAAAAATGTTTGGAATCATAGTGGATTAAAGTATCTGCCTCCTGGAAAGTCTAAATTAGAGGGATGACAGTACTTTTACAGAAAAGGTAAAAGTATATCTTTTGGTCACATTTTCTGTAATGGTTATGTAATTCTGAACCCTTTGAGTTCCACATCCCAGTTGTCACATATGACCTCAGGTTACGGCAGGAGCGACATGGTTTATGTCTCAACGCAGAGAAAACAAAAATCGATCATCATCCCAAATAAAGCAGAAACCTCACATTTGTCAGGACCTCATGGGGTAGAAGAACAGAACAGAACTGCACCATGATGTTCCACAGAGAGTCATGTGCCAGAAAAACTGAAAAATTTGTTTTTGTTCAAACTAGAGCTGTGTCACCCTTACATCTCTGTCTGCTGTGCATTATTTTATTCCCTCCACTTCATCTTCGTATATAAAGTGGTTGGAGTATGTTTAATTCATTACTTAGTCATGCATCTCTATTCTTAAATGATAAAGAGGAGAATATTTTTAGTTTTAGATTTCAGAACTGCCTTCAGTTCTTCCGTGAGGAAAAAGGATGACTCATCTACTTCCTCTGTTTGTTGGTGAATTCTTCTTTTCTCCTTTTGCTTAATGTTAAGAGCTTTGCCTTTATTATAAGGCATTTAATTTGAAATGCGTGTTATGGATTTTAACATTTTATCTTTCTTGTCTTTCTTAATCTTACTTAGAAATAAAATATATAAATAAAAACGGGAAGAAACAGAAGACTGACAGAAAGCAATGGACTGTTTTGCACAGCAATCTGAACTAAAGTTCTGATTATACAAGAATATGATGTTCCTGTACTGCTTGATTGAATGACCCACTTTCATGTTATCAACCCCGGTCACCAATAAAACCAGACTGGATACACTGGGAAGGGAGAACTCCTCTGTGACAGTTCGCTCTGTCACAGACCGATTCTCCTTCTGCAGAAGTCTAGCAAAAACTCTCATCTCCTGTGTGGTTCTTCTCTTTATTAAGGAAAAACTCATAACCCTGACAATAAGTGTAAGTGATAATACAAGTTTTCTAGCTTGGAAAAAACGAAATTTGAGTTTTTTTGTTTTGTTTTAATTCCTAATGGTTTTCTATGGGATCAAGAACATCCCAAAGTTTAGGAAAAACAGTGGAAGCAAAAATGTATTTAGTCAGCCACCAATTGAGTAAGTTCTCCCATTTAAAAAAATGAGGGAGAACTTGTAATTTTCATCATAGGTAAACCTCAATATGACACAAAATGAGGTGGAAAAAATCCAGCAAAATCACATTGTCTGATTTTTAAAGAATTAATTTGTAAATTATGATTGAAATTAAGTATTTGGTCACCTACAAAGCATGATGTTTCCACCCCCATGTTTTACAGTAGGTATGGCTTTCTTTGAATGAAACTCAGCATTCTTTCTCCTCCAAACCTGACGAGTTGAGTTCTTACCAAACATTTTTATTTTGGTTTCATCTGACCATAGGACTTTCTCCCAAACCTCTTCTGGATCCTCCAAATACTCTCTAGCAAACTTTAGCTGGGCCTGCACATGTACTGGATTTAGCAGGGGGACACTTCTGGTGCTGCAGGACTTGAGTCCCTGGCGATGTGGTGTGTTACTGATGGTAGCCTTTATTACTTTGGTCCAGCTCTCTGCAGGTCATTCACTAGGTCCCCCGTGTGGTTCTGGGATATTTGCTCACCGTTCTTGTGATCATTTTGACCCCAAGGGGTGAGATCTTGCAGGGAGCCCCACATGTAGGGAGATTATCAGTGGTTTGTCTTCCATTTCCTTATAATTGCTCCCACAGTTGATTTCGTCACACCAAGCTGTTTAAATGGTAAATGGTAAATGGCGTATACTTATATAGCGCTTTCTACCCTCTTTTGAAGGCCCAAAGCGCTTTACAGTTACAGTCCCATGCACCCACACACACACACATTCACACACTGATGGTGGCTCCACTGCTGAACACTGGCGCCAACCTCCCACCAGAGGCAAGATGGGGTTCAGTGTCTTGCCCAAGGACACTTAGACACATGGGCGTGCAAGGCGGGAATCGAACCTGCAATATTACGATCATGGGTCGACCGCCCCACCGCTGCACCACGGCCGCCCCGTTTACCTATTGCAGATTCAGTCGTCGCAGTCTGGTGCAGGTCAATAATTTGGTTTCTGGTGTCCTTAGACAGCTCTTTGGTCTTGACCATAGTGGAGTTTGGAGTGTGACTGGCTGAGGTTGATGACAGGAGTCTTTTATATTCATAACTAGTTCACACAGGTGCCATTCATACAGGTAACGAGACACGGACAGAGGATCCTCTTACAGAAGAAGTTACTGGTCTGTGAGAGCCAGAAATCTTGTTTGTTTGTAGGTGACCAAATGCTTAATTTCCACAATAATTTGCAAATACGTTCATAAAAATTCAGACAAAATGATTTTCTGGATTTCTAGTTTTCATTTTGTCTCTCATAGTTGAGGTATACCTATGATGAAAATTACAGGCCTCTCTCATCTTTTTGAGGGGGAGAACTTGCACATTGATGGTTGACTACATTTTTGCCCCAATGTAGGTCATATTTTATTCGTATTAAATAAAGAAATATAGAAAGAGAAAATACCTCTGTCGCTTTTTCAGTTAGCAGTTAAACATTATTGTCATTCCTGTCAAATGTGTGATTTGTTTAACGGTCTCACTTTTCCAGTCAGGCAGGTAACAGAGGGCCTAACTGACTCTCACAATGAGAAAGTTTCAGAGTTTTTTTAGGGCAAACCCTATATGATCTCTTGGCATGATTTGCCTCTTGCAGAAAATCTCTTGACCTGAAAAAGTAAAGAGTAGAAAAAGGGGAATGCACTGTGTGCTTGCATGTTTACCCTAAGGTTTAAGGTGTCTTCTGTCTTCATTGCGTTTTTTGCACCTGGACCAAAGAAAACTGCAGAGGAGCTATGTTGAGGTAATAAGCTTCACACCTTTAAAAATTAGGGATAAAAATATTACATTTGAAAATATACAGAATGCATTTATTTGCATCTGTCATGTGAAACAAAAATAAATGTCAGTGTTTCTGAATAGAAATATAATAAAATTGTAGTGAACAGGAAACTCTGGCCGATCAGGTTTTTCTCACTTCTAAGCTTACTGTTGGCTGTTGCTTTAAAAACAACTTGCATAACTTTACTAATGAAAGGAAAAGACAGAAATTCTAAAAGTTTAGGCAGGGAGTGATGTTAGGAACATCAGTGCTTCATCACAGAGAGAACACGATGAATAAAAGGAGCTGTGGATGAAATCATCTTTAAATTCAAAGTTCAGGATTAGACTAACATGCAGAGCAGCTGTGAAAAGTGACAGTGGTTTCCACAAAAAACGGAAGCAGTAAAGCCAGAGGAGAAATGACATGATTGATAAATTGCTCTGCTATTGGACAAAGAGAGAAATGAAGGCTGTGATTCTGAGTGAAAGTTTGATGCTCATGCTGTGCTTTTGACATCTGGTGAACCTGCTCCCCCTGGCAAACATCTTTATGTGATGTTTATCTCACCAAGTCCAGATTGATTTAAGAGCTGTTCTGTGAAGGCTTGTGAAGATCAGTCTCATGGCCGTTTCCACCCGATTATCTGTAAAGAGTGCATGGAGTCCAACCTTCTGAGTTTAGTGGGTAAAGCAAAATCGACATAAATATGATTGAATGTTGTTATTTACCTAAAGAAAATTTTAAAGCTCCTAATGAAGCTCTAAAGCAAATAAAGGAATCTTTGAATGATGCTGTAGAAATACCTTGAACTTGAACTACATCTTCCAGTTGGCGCTGTCACAAACCAGGAAGAAGCTTTGCTCAGAGGTGAATGTAGTGACTATGGTCAATCGGGCTCATGTTCTTCTGAAACAGATGATTGCAGATCTTCTCCTGAGATCATTACAGTCATGATGGCCTTACAGTAAATCCAGGAATATATTTTTCCTTTTGTTTTGGGATTATTTTGTCTGCATTAAATAATGGTGATCAGATCTCAAACAATCTATATTAAAGCAGATTTCCATCATAAACTTCTCACAGGTGAGATTTCCTTTGACCGTTGGGGTGTGGTGCTCTCTGATTAACTGGGCTGAGTTCTTATAGTTCCGCTGGATTTCTTTTGTTACCTGGAGTTTATTTAAACTTATTTATAATATAGTGAGAGAAACAGAGAGTTTATAAAACTAAATCCATACATTTAGGAAATGTATCCAAGTCCAAAATGTTTACTGCAACAAGAAAACATGAACAAGACTGAGAAGAAATGCCACAGTGTTACCTGAGCTCCAACAGGTGAGGGCATGTTTCATGACGTCAGATAAAGTGACGGTCCATTGCTAGTGAGGTAAGGCTGAGGTCTTTGAGAAAATGCGGCTGTTTTTCATTTTTAACACTTTTTCACTGGCAGTTTTTATAGTAAACATTCTGCAGCCTTTATTTTTGAACAATTTAACAAAAAGAACTAAGTTATAGAGAAGTTGTTTATATTTCAGATTAATAAATGAGAAAAAGAAGCCAGTTAGTAGCAGGTTTTTAGAGCAAGACTGTTGAGGTATTCTAAAAGTGTACAGAAAAACCTGTTATTTTTTTCAATAAAACAATTAAAAATGAAATGACATTTCTGAAGGTTAGAAACAGTCTCATGACATCATTGACTAAAAGAAACATCCAGTTTCCAGAAAGTGTTTTATTGGCTGAAGATGGCGCCATCTGGTGGATCAAAAAAGTACCTAGGACCTCAGGTGACAAGTTTAGGACACATGACTATGAAGGTAATAATGTTCCAAAATGGACAAGCTTGTAGATTTGATGGGAGAACTTGTAAAATAGAATGTGCACCAAAAATCTGCATCTGACAAATTCCCATTTGCATGTGTCCATTTAGAGTTAAAACCTCAAATCTGAGATTACAACTGCTCAAACGGGCTTCTGCATGTGCTGGAATCTGCTGGCGCAAATCACAGGGTGCGCTACAACTGCGCTCAGACTTCTGACACATTCCTTGCGAGAAACTTGTGTCAAAACTGATCTGTGTCCGCAAGTGGAACAAGGGTGTGAGGGAGGGTTAGAGGAGGAGGGAGTCAACCAATCAGAATGCAGGACTCCGAGAACTTGACAAAGTTAGAAAGATTTTTATTTATTTATTTTCCACAAATAAGTTCTAAGCTAGAAAGTTCAAAGTTAGGAAGATCTTCACAGATTCGGACTTCCTACTTCAATAACTCTTCTGATAAATGTTCAAATGGGACAGCAAGAATCTCAATCCTTCTGTATTAACACAGAGAGTGAACTACAAATGAATTTCTAAAGAAAAAGCCTTTGTTTTATCCCAAAAAGGGATAAAACGGATTAGAAGATGAATATCAGCTGGCTTTGCTGTAACTTTTTCCACTATGGCCCAGTTTGACTGATCCTGTGCTTCATTTAGTTGAAAGAATGAGGTTGACCAGCTTAAATTCTGAAGAACAACAAACATAAGTATTTAATAACTGGCAGATTTTTTTCAAAGTACATTTGTGGACTTTTAAGTACTATTTTTAATTCTTCTCTTTCAAATACTTATAAAAAAAACATTGTTTGTTTGTACTTTTTTTTTTTAAATTGTACAGTCTGCAGGCGTTTAATGGGGCTCCCTTGTTGTTGTTGTTTTTTTCAGGCACTGCTGTAGACAGCTACGGCCAGCTGCTGGGGTCCTTTTAGCCGAGCCGTGGAGGATTAGCCACAGCCAGCATGCCGACCGTCGGGGTTAAAAGAGATATTCTGTTCAATGCGCTGGGCAGATCTTACAGTAAGTGATGGCTAATGAAAAGGACGAGACAATTTCTCAATTTGTCATTTGGGTTTTGAAATGAAAGGTCCGAAATAGTACAGAACTCGCTGCTTTGTGCAGACTCCGTTAGCGCGTCAGTTTTTACTTTAACTTTTTCTTTCTGACTAAGTGACAGGCTAATTCGACACCGCCCTCGCCTCACATTCATCGTAGTACAACAGACCTACTAATGTGTGTGATGGAAGAAACGGAAAGCCATCTCTGTTGTCCTGTCAGAAGTTGCATCATTCTCCGGCTTCTGCCGTCTTCCTGCTGGAAGAGCGGACCTACGGAAGCCGGAAGGTTCGCTGTAAGCTCATTGATATGATCAGTGATAACCCTGTGACTTCATGTGTTTCAGCCGACGAGGAGTTCGATGAGCTCTGCTTTGAATTTGGACTGGAACTGGACGAAATTGTGAGTAAACTCGAGAAACATGGCTCAGGTTCCACAGATGTAAACCAGCGTGACCGTGAGCGGCGTGTTTTTTGTGACACACAAGAGCAGCGAATACTTTAGATTTCTATAGACTGCTTTTAAATTGGTTCCCATAATCGATTTATATTATTATTTGCTTTTCTTTGTCAGATTTCCAAAAACAGCTGAAAATTTTGTTTATTATAATATAATTAAAATTTTTGTTCAATTAAAAATATAATGTTATAGTGCAAAAGCCTTTATATGTCTTTTTGGGACACAATCAGTAAAATACAAACTAAGCTTGCTCTGCATAATTTGAGTTCATCATAGATTCATTTTTCCTGATCATGTCAATAATAACAATAAATGTTTGTCTTTCAAACTCAGAATTTGTTATTTTTTATAGAAACAGAAACGGATGAAATTCCATCATATTCCTCTCAGATTCTGGTGTCTTAACTGAAACGTATTTTGCTTTACATAAACAAATCCAGTCAAAGGCACCTTTTCACACATGTAAATATGATGTCTTGCCTTTATACTTTAAATTTCATTTAAGGCGTTTTCACAAAACGACCGGTGTGAAATCGCTCAAGTTTAATAACTGGTCTTATTATTTATTTATTCTTTTGAAAAAGGCTAAGTCAAACTTTGGTGAGGTTTTCTGAAAGCACGAGAAACCAATGCTTCATGAGAAAGAGCTCAGATTTCACTGCTCTGTGTCATGTGACCAAACCTCTGACAAAGTTCTGTGTGGACAAAGCTGAATTTCATGAAAACTTCTCCTGGACAGACCTCTGAGAAGGAGATAATCAGCAGGGAGCAAGGTGACTCCAAGGCCTCGGGAGCATCAGATGTTATTTTATACAAGATCGATGTGCCTGCAAACCGCTATGACCTGCTATGTCTGGAGGGGCTTGTCCGTGGACTGCAGGTCTTCAAGAACAAGTAAGTCTTGTTTTTATCAAGAAGCCATTGTGCTTCTTTTAAAAAAAAGTCCAGATGTCCTGAAATGTAAGCGGTTTGCCCTCCGTAGAGCTGTAAGGACACACCTACATATTTATGCTTTAGGCTGGAGGCGCCCCGCTACAGCCGCGTGAGCCCCACCACCACCGGAGAAGTTCAGAGACTAATCATCACCAAGGAGGTGGGCCTGTGTTTTCCTCTTTTCAAATGGTCAAGCATTTTAGATTCTGATTGTTCCTGTTTGTTGCAGACTGCAGCAGTGAGGCCCCACGCTGTGGCGGCTGTGCTGAGGAACATTACCTTCACTAAGGAGCGCTATGACAGCTTCATAGAGCTCCAGGAGAAGTTGCATCAGAACGTTTGCAGGTCGATAGAAGATCGATACAAACGTGATCCCATTGGAAGAACCATTGAAACATTGTCTGTCTGTGCAGGAAAAGGAGCTTGGTGGCCATTGGCACACACGACCTGGACACCATCTCTGGCCCTTTCACCTATACGGCCAAACCCCCAGGAGACATCAGCTTCAAGCCCCTCAACCAGAACAAAGAGTACACCGCAAGTCAGCTCATGAGCCTTTACAAGGTGAGCTGCTGAGCAGATGGAGGAGGTCCTCCAAGCACTTCCGCTTTCTTCTCCTTCACTGAATCAGCATCACTGTTTGGTTTTTGTAGACAGACAGCCACCTGAGACATTATCTTCACATCATTGAAGACAAGCCGGTGTACCCAATCATCTATGACAGCAACGGCGTGGTCTTGTCAATGCCTCCTATTATTAACGGTGAGCCTAGATTCTGCTTTTGTTCTCTTCTTACAATCTTCAAGAAAATTGAACAAGATGGTCTTTTAGACTTAACCTGAAGACAACGTCACCTGAATGAATGAGAACCTTTACTGGCTCCTCTAAAACATGAATAAATGTGCAATCTAGCTTATAATTTAGAACATCAACCTTTAAAATGACTTCCTGAAAGAAAGTGCTCCTTTCTGTTCCAGGAGACCACTCAAAAATCAGCTTAGCAACAAAAAACGTCTTCATAGAGTGTACTGCCACAGACCTGACGAAGGTACGGACCGAGGAGGACAGTGAGATCTCCTCTGACACCAGAGAGTGACCTGCTGTGTTTTCTGCAGGCCAAGATCGTGTTGGACGTCATGGTGACCATGTTCAGCCAGTACTGTTCCCGGCCTTTCACGTAAGCTTCGGCTCCATCATGTGACAGAAACTCTGCATGCAGCTCAAAGGTTTCCAGCCTCCATAAAGAATCTTCACCTCACACAGAAGTTTGGGTTTAAAATTTAGTGCCAAACGAAATCATGCAGACTAGCGAAACAGCTGATGATGAAGGAGCTTAATGCTTTTTGTTTTAAATAGTTTCTACAATGAGGTTAAATTTGACTCTCTTTGAAATAAATATTTCCTAAAATTCAACATGTTGCGGTCCTTAAAGATCTGCAGGATGAGGTCTTTGATGGCGACTCTGTTCTGTCTACTCTCCATTAGGGTGGAGGAGGCTGAGGTGGTGTACCCCGATGGGAAGACCTGCATATACCCTGTAAGTATGGCATCATCTTCTATTGTCGTCATGCTGTCGTTTCTTATACTTTCTTTCTGGCTTGTTTCCCAGGAGCTGGCTTACAGAAAGGAGAAGTTGTCAGGCGAGTTCATCAACCGAAAAGTTGGAATTTCGTAAGTTTTTCTTTTTCTTTTCTGTTTGCTCGTTCTTATTCCTCTTAAATAAGATTTATCTGGAAAAGAAATGCACTAAAGGGAACCTTTTATTATATCTATTAATCTCCAGGATATTGATTGACTGGGCACGAAATTCAAAAATTCATTTAAATACTCAAATGAAAATTGTGTTTTTGGTGTTTTTAACATGTTCTTGTTGCATTTTTTTCACATGATGTAGAACATATATAAAGTAAATCAAGATAAAAATTTCTGTGTATTTCTTTATTAAAATTGTTGCTCTGTCGAAACTGTCCTAGATAACGACACAGGTTTCTTTTTTTTGCCTAAAAAAAATTATTATAATTATAATATAAAGAGCAGTGGGAATGCTTTGAAACTATATCAAAAGATAATTGGGGTGTGTCTTTAACTGTGGACTGTAAAAGTGAAGAGTTAATTTAAATAATGCATGCGCGAGGTGAGTGTGAGGGCAGGGTGGTATCTGCGGTATGTGCTGTGAAACTGTCACTAGTAATCTGTAGTGATTTTATGTCAACATTGGAAAACGTATCTTTTACTGTTTTATTTTTGTGTATTATTGCGTGACTAATTCTGAAAGTTTTACCATGCTCCACATGGGTTTTCTGCATGTTGGACATTTTTTTATTGTTTATTTCTCCACTGCCTACATGACCAATACGTGAGACCGGTTCATTATTATTTCAAATGAACAGATTTAACAAATACTGGTTAAAACCCTGTGCAAACTGTCTTGTAAAAAAGACAGACCAGATGATGGTGATCCAGACCAGAGAAATAAAAAAGAACATTTAAGAAAATGGAGTCTGAAATTGGCTATTGTTTGTCTTTGTGGAGTCTTTTCCTGGCCGTTTCTCTGTGCAATCAGTCACAAACTGTTGTTGTCTGCATTTTTGTCCCAAGTCTTTCATCGCTCAAAACGAAGCAGTGCCCTAATATGTAGTTAAAGTACTATTAATTGTCACATATTTGGTTGCGAGAAAGTTGTTCTCCACATCTGACCCCTCCTCTGGGGAAGCGGTGAGCAGCAAACACAGCTGTGCTCAGGAACCATTTGGTGGTTAAGACCCCCCACCCCACAAAAAAAAGACATCCAACCCCTCAATAGCTGCGGTTACGTGGAAAAACGTCATGGGAATGAATGCCTTATTGAAAGAAAAATGTGTCATGTAAACGCAGGGTTCAGAAAACTCTACCCCGATCAAACTCATTCGGATCAAAGTTTCTATCTGATCGATATAGGTGGGTAATGCTGATAATTGATCCAATCATGGGTCATCCCAGAAGTCTCTTCGAAAAACCAGTGTGCATCATTGCTCACTAGATCGGTGAATATAGACCACAATGCATTGCGTCGGAACAATTTTCTGCCCCCAAAAAATTTATTTAAATGTTTTTTTTTAATAAAACATTGTTTTTATCTTCAGAAGACAGTGGAATCATGAATAATCATCTCAATACACTCATATCAATTAGCTTTTAACTTTGTGAAATCGATGACGTCCTATCCGCGATTTAAAAAATAAAACAAAAGTAGTGAGCATGGTGTCCGTATCGCTTTTAAAAGTCAGGGCACTACATTGTGCTTATATAGTTTTTTAGTAGTTAAGGGTTAGGGTGGGAATTCAGACAGAGACGATGTTTCTTCTTCTACGCCCGTTTCCGGTAGTTTAGAGAGTTCTGGCGTGTTGAAATAATTTATTCCGACGGAAAGTGGCGTACGTAAACGTTTGTTATAATCGGAAAAGTTTTTCTGGGAGCATGTACACAGTTCAGTTCTAATCCGATCTTTGATCCGATCAAAGACATTTTGCACATGTAACTGCAGTTAATGCTTAGTGTCATATAGGAAGGCACTGGGTCCAATTTTTAGAGTTTTTGGTATGACCTGACTGGATTTAAACCTGTGACTTTCCAGTCATGTGGGGACGCTCTACACTAGGCCATTGAGTTGGTATAGGGAACGCCTAACATAGAGCTATGTACATGTTGGGTTTGTTCTTGTGTCCACAGAGACACGCTTAAAAAGCAAACGTATTTTTTTTTTTAATTTTCCAGTGAACCTACAGAAAAGATCGCCCAGCTGCTCACCAGGATGTGTCTGCTCTCTCAGCCCACCGGAGCCGGTGATGAGATTGAGGTAGAGATCCCACCCACTCGTCCAGATGTCATCCACGCTTGTGACATCATGGAGGATGCCGCAATCGCCTACGGGTTCAACAACATCACCCGTACCACGCCACGGACCTACACTGTAGCCAACCAGGTATGCTGGCTGCTTCTCTGAGCGGGCTGGAATATTGTGACCAAATCCAGTTACATGTAACAGAAATGGATTGTTTTCTTCCCCAGTTCCCAATCAATAAACTGACCGAGCTGCTGAGACAAGACCTGGCAGCTGCAGGGTTTACAGAAGCTCTCAACTTTGCCCTGGTGAGGAAAAAGGAAAATCCTTCGAAGCATCAACATTTTCAAATATTTGTTTTTCTAAGAACCAAAACATTTTTGTGACCTTCTTGTAGTGCTCTCAGGAAGACATCGCAGACAAACTTGGGAAAAAGATCTCAGACACGAGAGCTGTTCACATCTCCAACCCAAAGACGGCAGAGTTTCAGGTGAAGCACAGTTGAATGAAAACCTACTAACCTTTCTGTGGAGATTCATCAAATAATAAGATGCATGATGTGTCACCAAAAGCCTTCGGGTCAGTGATGGAGAGACGTTGGGCTGCAGAACTCCCACAGCACTTTCTCTTCTTCTTGCAGCTTCATGCATCAACTAGGTCACTTAAAGGATGAAGTTACTGCATTGCCCTCACATCATGAGCAACTTTTATTGACCATTTTTTGTAAAAAATTATTAAAAGATTGCAGACGTCCCACTCTCATGTTGTGTTGGTCCACTGGAGGGTGCTCTCCTCCCCCCTCCTAAACAGAATCATGATATCAACATATATGGCTTTTCCCCACCAGGTGGCGCGCACCTCACTGCTGCCAGGCTTGCTGAAAACCGTGGCTGCTAACAGGAAGATGCCCCTTCCCCTCAAGCTTTTTGAGATCTCTGATGTGGTCCTGAAGGATGAGACCAAAGGTTCGCACATGAAGGAGTTTAAAAGCCCTGTGGCTGTTGCATTGTGGGGATTGCTTGTCTGTTTGGTTGAGAAAGAATGTGCCAAATACAAAACATTTTATGTTGCTTTGCTGAAAATCCTAAATGTTTGAATCCATTGTTTCCAAAAATGTGTAATTTCATGTTTAATATGAGCTTTCTTTGTTTCTCCTGGAGAATGTTAGCGTAAATATATGTGTTTTATATAGATTCTCACAAGTTTAAGATGGTTGATTGCTGTGATCTGATGGATGTAATCCTGCTTTAAGCTCCTCGCCTTCTCTTTACCCAGATGTGGGGGCGAGAAACAGCCGGCGCTTTTGCGCCATTTACTACAACAAGAGCCCTGGCTTTGAGGTGATCCACGGGCTGCTGGACCGAACTATGCAGCTGCTGGAGGTGAAGGCAGCCAGGGAACAGGGATACCACATCCAGGCTGCAGATGGTGAGAGCGGAAACTCTGATCATTGAAAAACGAAGTCTAAGTCATCAGGTTTCACGTATTATAATGTGACTTCTATCTGCAACATGCAAGCAATACGAATCACACACTCAGTCAGTCACCTGGAGCACATGAACAAATTATTGATCCAATCAAAATTACTCAAATTTAACAATCTAGTAGAGTTTTATACAGCTCAAATAATATTCAAGGCAGAAAATAATTTATTCATTCATCTTCTGAGCCGTGTTCCCTTTCAGGGTCACAGGGCTGCTGGAGCCTATCCCAGCCACTAGTGAGTGAAGACTGGGGACATCCTGGACAGGTCGCCAGTCTGTCACAGGGCCACAATCACACACCCATGCACACTCACACTCACACTCACACGTATGGACAATTTAGAGCAACCTATTAACCTATGAAGCATGTTTTTGGATGGTGGGAGGAAGCCGGAGACCCCGGAGAAAACCCACGCATACACGGGGAGAACATGCAAACTCCACACAGAAAGGTCCCCCATTGATTTTCTGTTTCAGATCACCCAGCCGCGACTTAAAGCAGGGGCCTTCTTGCTGTGAGGCAAGAGCGCTAACCACGGCTCCATCGTGCAGCAGGAAAAAAATGAAAAACAATTATGTATATATGCATGGACAAAACAAAACATTAGCATTTGCAAATATGAATACATATAAAATGAGATTGTGTTATTCTTGGAAAGGAGAATTACATGAGTGTGTAGCTGTATTTACTCTTAGCTAGGGCACTGAACTTTGATAGTGGGAATACTGGGTTTAGGAATACTAATGACATAAGGTACGAGGTGGGAATTTATTTAAGATTTGCTCTGCAAGAGCGGCGGCTGATCGACTACTCTGTGAGAGTGGGGCGACTTCTGTGTCTGAAGCATTTCACATGACAGCTCAACAGCTTCCATTCGCCCACAGACACACTCCCACATCGCAAATGTCCCCCCCCCCCCTTTTTTTTTTCTACACCTATTCTCTGGTGGTGTTTTCCTGCACCGTTTCTTTGTTTCCTCGCCTCTCCTCGTCTACGTGCTCCACAGTCAGAAACTCATTCACTTCTGCAAACCAGTGGGTTTGGTGTTGGCGGAGATGGGAGGGGGGGCTTGGCTGGGAGCTTAGAAATGGCAGAAAAAGCAAAGAAGTGGGCAGAGCAATGACTGAAGACTGAAAATCTGTGGTGTTAGTCACATGACTCCCTGTAGCACCAAGCAGTAAGACAGACAGACATGTAGTCCTCAGTCATCCACCAGCTGACCAGCTTACAGCCACACATGCATACATAAAAGCAGGAACGGCCATTTTCTCATATTATCCATTCCCCTGTCTTCTCTGCACCATTAGCCTTTTACCCTCCACAGATGTCAGCGTGTCTTAACCCTATTACAAGGCTATGACCCGGTCTAAGAGCTCACCTGACACTTCCTCAAGATGTGTCCAGCAGCCAGAAGGCTGCAATTCAGTCGCTCCTGGAGAGTACTTATCGGCTCAGGCCTTCCCCAAACTGATGAGTCGGAGGATCGAGAGTGGAAGAAGAACCGCTTTACAAACAGATGTCTGAGTGTCACTTATCAACTGTGTCCAATTGAAGCTCCTGGCCCATTCACTTCAACAGATCAGTTTCTCTGGATGGAACTTGGGAAGCTGCAGCTTGAAGTGTTTTCAACTTTTTAATATCAAACAATACCTTTTGAAATGTGAGAGTTAGAAGATACTTAAAACAAAATAGTTTTGACTGTACAAACTGAGCTCATCAAAGTAGACAAAAGTTAATGCAGAGCAGGAAGAAAAATGAGATGAGACTTTCAGCTGTTTCTTCCCTTCATCATCATCATCATCAAGATCTCTGGGTAATAATGCTGCTTTCACACCAAGCTGTTTGGTCTGCATCAACTTCTACACAAATGTCTGTTGACCAGGCTGCTTTTATTGTGAAAGAGCAGATCTGCTGTCTGAACTGTCAATGTCGTCCATATTTGGAGAGTTTGCGTGTTTTGTTTGACATTCTTATGTCTGCTGTTGGGACATCATGTGATGTCAGTTGTGTCGTTGCCAGGCGACAGCAGCCCAGTGCATTCCTGGAAATGTCAGGAGACCTCAGATCATGCCCATCGTTTAGTCCCAGCTCTCCAACAGTCTCCAAAAGAGAAGAAAACTGGTATGACTTATTTGGACTTAGTACTTCTTACCTGCCGCCATTCTGCGACCAGGGGAAACATCAAGGACTCGTTAACAGGAAGCTGAAGCCACTCTGAAAGTCCGTTTTGAGGCCTTAGCTTCTCTGCGGGCCACATGGAGATAACATCAAGTCAATGGTTGGATGTGTGACAGGATCCAGCAACTTCTTCATGAAGAATGTCCTTCCCATAGAGACGGGGAGGTGTTTCTCTAAAGAACAGCATCTCAGACCTTAAAGAGCTCTTAAACAGAAGAGGACAGTCGTAAAAGTTCTGAAAACGAGCAGGTTCTCAGCAGAAAACCATGAGCTCCACCTGAACGACGCCAAGAACTATAACTGGCTTTTAATCTAATGTAGATTCACCTGAGCTGAAGATGTGCTTTACTAGATTTCAACTCCTGATCCATTGTCCAGGAGAGGTTCTGATGTTAGACCATGACCTCCCCGTGTCAGAAACAGGTTTGTGTCAGGGTTCATACCTATGTTAGGTCTCGGTCTCTGGTCTCGTAGTTTCCTGAAGGCGTCTCCTACAGAGCAGATTAAAACATGAAAACCCTTCTTCCCCAGTAATCTGGTGCTGAGCTTGATTACCGCTTAAGAAAAGCTAATGAAGGTTACTGTTTAAAACATTTGCATATTTTCACTGGTTGGAACTAGGTTTTTTTTTCTTAGAAACCATTTAGTAAATGAAGGAATGCTGAAATTCTTTCAATTGTTTCTTCATTAAATGATCTTTAATTCTGTTTCAAAACCACGAGAAACCATAAAAACCAGATCCTTGGAGGACCTGCAGAGTGGAAGAAAGATTTTCAGTGATTGAATATTTAAAACATATTGGGTTATTTATATAGTTTCCATGACACCCTGGTTGGAATGCAGATGGATGACTCTTGATCTGACAAGAACACATTCCATCAGTGTGTTCTCCTAGCAGAACCGAGCAGCTGGAGAACCAGAACCGGTTCCGATTCCTCACATGTCTGATGTTCATCTAGAGAGAAGCAGTGGGCTCTGGAACCCATTAGCAAGGCAGCATGGGACGTCCTAGTGTATTAAGGGAGAATGCCCTGTTTGTGTGAAGGGGGGTGGGTGTTGTCATAGAAACCCCTGTATCTTTTGTATATTACCATGTGTTTAGCATGGATTAAAGGGTTTGGCCCTTCTCTCGACTACACTCTTTTTCCTTCTTCCTTCTGGATGTCAATCCAGTTCCGCTGATATTTCTGTTGATCAATCTTCAGTGTCAAATATTAACTTGCCTTCTTGCTGCAGTGGTTTCCTCCTTACCACTAAGTCTTAGTTCCTGCGTAGAAGTGTCTACAGAAAGTTGGAGGTGTTGAAACCGGCAGATGTGACCTGTGTCATGGGGCATGGGTGGAGTGATGATCTGAGAGGTGTAGCACATTCTCTTCAGAGGTCTGCCTCATGATTTCCAGGATAAACTCTCTGAGTTGGAAAGAAGCAACTTTCTGCAGGAAGGTGGAGCGGTCGATATCTGTGCAGTTTTTTTTAAATGGACATCATTGGAGAACAGATGTGTTGGAAGGGGTGGTGGTGGGTGATCCCTTTAAAAAGAAAATGTAGTTAGAAGCCTTGAAATAAACAATCTGTACACCAGAAACAGGAGAACCTGGACTTAAGGCCCCTCATGGTCAGATAGAGGTCCACCTGGTGTCCTCGCATGAAACTAGTTTCTCTTATCTTCCAGATTCCACCTTCTTCCCTGGTCGCTGCGCTGAGATCTTTGTCCATGGGAAGAGTGTCGGCCGACTCGGTGTCCTTCACCCAGATGTCATCAGCCGCTTTGAACTGTCCATGCCCTGCTCCGCCCTGGAGATGGACATCGAGCCCTTCCTGTGACTCCATCTTTTCTAATTCTCTCAATAAAGTTCCATCTGTAGTCTCCTCACAAACCCTTCCAAATAAAGCTTTGAAACTTTTTAATTGAAAATGCAGCAGATGCCTGGTTCAAAGGGAAATGGGATGATTAGTTAGGAACTAAAGGACCAATCCTAATGTGGGGGGTGTGCATGCGTGCCTGCTCCTCTGTTATTGTTGGTGCTCAGCGTCTGTCTGGGTGACTGATGACGTGTTGCTCTGGTTCTTTCAGTGGCCACACTGCTGAAGCCCTCCTCACACACGATGTCCCCATGCGGGAAAGCATCAAGCACAGCCTCCCCAGGCAAGGTGACTCCCAGCAGCCTCTGCCTGCCCCCCCAGCCTCCACTAAAACTGTTTTTGGTGACTTGAAGTCTCAAGAAGGCCTCAAAGCGCTCAATGATTTCCTGGCAGACAAAAGCTACATGGAGGGCTTTGTAGCTTCCCAGGCAGATGCCGCTGTGTTCGATGCCATCCCCTCTACTCCCACCCAGACTCTTCAGCACCTCTGCCGATGGTACAACCACATCAAGTCTTTCCAGACAGAGAGGGCCCGCCTCCCCGCTACCAAAACTCAGTTTTTACTCGTAAATGCCTGCCCCTGCTCAGACCACACCAGCGATGAAGACATAGACCTCTTTGGTTCTGAAGACGAGGCTGAGAACGCAGAGACGGCCAGGATCAAGGAGCAGCGCCTCGCTGAGTACGCAGCCAAGAAATCCAAGAAGCCAGCCCTCATCGCAAAGTCCTCCATCCTGCTGGATGTCAAGCCCTGGGATGATGAGACGGACATGTCCAAGCTGGAGGAGTGCGTCCGCAGCGTCAGGATGGATGGCCTGCTGTGGGGGCAGTCCAAGCTGCTGCCAGTGGGCTACGGTATCAAGAAGCTCCAGATCGCCTGCGTGGTGGAGGACGATAAAGTGGGCACGGATGTGCTGGAGGAGGCCATCACCGCCTTTGAGGAATATGTTCAATCTGTGGATGTGGCGGCTTTTAACAAGATCTGAAGAAAAATGAATGACACCAGCTGGCATTGGAAGTCAAACGATGTTTGAAAGCTGATAAGACGGTTTTCTCTCCATGTTTGAAACACAGGAGTTTGAATTAAGGTTCCCTTTAGGACAACCGTGACTTCCCTCAGACTTCTAATAAAATTTTGGCAAGAGCATTTTAAAAGGTTTGGTTTTTTCCCCCCTCAATGAAAATTTTTGTTTTTGGTGTTTTTAACATGTTCTTGTGGCATTTTTCTGATGGAGGACATATATTAATAACATTTAGCTTAAAATGGCAGTTTCAGACTTTTTCTTAGTTAAAACCATTGCGAATCAGACGAAAGAAAGGACTTTTTAAAAAGTCTTTGTGTTGTAGAAAATAGACTGGGTGGGCCACAAACTCCCTGCTCCGCTCCATTTTGGTGCATCCATTTGCAGACAAATGATTGAAGCCCGTTTAGACAACTGTGTTATTAATTTGGCCAATATAAACAAAACAAAACTGAATTAGAATAGATCCATGTATGTTTTCGTTTTTCTCGTCTGACCTAGCTTAAAACTGCACAGCTATGTTAGGTTGAAGTTGTGAGGGGCTGTAAGATGGCGGGAGCGAATGTAAACAGATGGATGACAGGAAGAAGGGTAGGTTGCTCTGCACTAAAGGGCTTTGTTCACAATACAGGTTTTTTATTTGAGAAAAAACCCAGCATAATCATTAAAAGACCCCTGGATATGCTTTTAAAAGCTGATCGGAGTGGGACTTTAAATCATGAAACTTTATCAATCCATTGCAGGGCTGACCAATCCTGGTCCTCAAGAGCAACAATCCTGTCTGGTTTCTAGCTCTCCTTGACCATCTTTCTGCTGATTGCCTGACTCAAGTGATTCCAAATCCTGATCGACTGAACACCTGGCTTAGGTAGTCAGCCTCAAGCAATCCAGGGAGGGCTGGACATCAGGCAGGGTTGAGGCTCTTGAGGGCCATGGTCGACCAGTCCTGATCTATCGTTATATTTTTGTTTATTTAAATTTTTTATAATCTTTACTTTTTTCATCTCGTCCTTTCCAGCAGCTGAGCAAACAGATTAGAGCTGAAGGCCACTTACAGTATGTTGGACAGATGTTACTGTCACGGTAGAGGTTATGAATCTTTGAACAAATAAGGTGTATATTTGTATAAACCCCTTTTGTATTTGAGGCTAAACTTTATATTCATTGTATTTATTATTTACATTTCTTTTTGGACTGGAAGGAAAAAAGTTTACATTTAAAAGCAAACATCTGCAGTAAGTGGGCATATCTCAGAAAGGAGATATGTGCACTATGAAATGCCCAGATATGAGTGCTCCTTAATATTTTTGTGATCATGGACTCACCTGGTCCATGTGGAGCAACAGACCTGCAGGGTGATGAAACTGTCAGGATTAAGGCAGGATTCATTGAGGTTTATATAAACTGGTTTTAGTCCTAATTTAGGGATTAACTTGTCAAGTTTAGGGTGGGGTTCTGATGAAAGAGAACATGACGCTCAAACATCTTTCAATGTTTATTGAGAAACATATCCGGCCTTCAAAAATCTGCAACGATGATCACACTCAGCCATCAAACCTGTTTATTTGCAAAACTTCTTCATCTCAGTCATAGGTCAGTCACCATTGTGAATCATTCCAACTGAGCAGTTCCACTTCAAATCATTTCATATCCAGTGAAATAAATACTGAAGGTCTTATCGTACAAAGGATGACCCCTCCCTGTTGGGTCAAAGCAGCCCAAGCAGGAAAAAGGCTCTGTTGACCAATATTGAATTGACAAGTCCAACAGCTGTGTATGTGGTAAACTTAGATGGGACCTCAATCTCTTTTCTTCTCCTGGCATTGTCATCACTTTTTGGTACCTTGTACCACAAATACAATATTTGCAGGCTCAACTTTTTCATGATCTGCCGAGTTCCCACCAGCGCCACAACCCCCAGTAGAAATCTGCAAGCCCCTCGCCCCACTGCTGATGCGGTCAGTGGTGGTAGGGGTACAGGTAGAGTCCCTTCTGGCTCAAATGTCCGTCCGAGCTGCTCGTTCACCCAGTATCCCACTGAGCAGCCTGCGCATACTCCCAGAATGGTGGTCGTGTCCCCCCTAGTGGTGCTGTAATGGTCCAATTCTGGGTAGGTATAGCTGAGGAAGAGGAGCAGCGATAGCGCCACGAAGGGGGAGATCCGGCTGGTCAGCTGGAAGCGGTCGAAGGCCTCCCAGTATGGGAACGTCAGAAGAATGAGGACAAGAGAGATCAAAACGCCACAAACTACATCCTGGAATCAGAAGAAACAACACAGTTGATGTAAGCTGGTCAGTAAACTTCCACCTGAGGCAGGTCAGCTGGACATGCATAAGAACAGCTGACTGGATCCACAGAAGAGAGTTAAACTTCTGTTCGAAATAAATACAAGGAAATTCATTTTTCTTTGAATATCAGTGCAGCTGTTTGCACTAAAGTCAACACGTTCAATTCAAACCATTACCTTTGTAGTTGTTGGAAATATAATGATTACTATATTTATAGATAAAATGCCTTAAACCAAACAAAGAACTGAAGTAAAAATTATACCATGGTAAGTATGGTGGAAATTCTAACAATCTACTATATTGGAAGTCGAGGTTTTTATGTAGGGTTTGCAGCGACTTCAGATTTTCAAGTAATTTTATTTTTTCATCAGGTCTTCCTGTGTTCAAAAGTCTGAATTTGGCTTTTAGAATGAAGCTTCAGCCTGAAGTTTAATTAGAATGTAATGTGTGTTGGTGTGTATCTCTCTGTGTAATTACGTGTATAAAAGAGTGTGTGTATATGTGTCTGTGCCACTGTACGATGACCAAAAAGTGCAAATCACATTAACAAATCACTCGACGCAAAAACATTTTAAAGACCACAATGGAAGAAAAAAATCAAAACGAAATGAAATAAAAAAAAAAACAATGTTACACATTAGAAAACATACAAAAAAATGTCTAGAAACCAAAACAAAAAAATAAAAACAGAAAATGATTTTTTTAGTAAAAAAAATATATTTTCCAGGAAACAAAATGAAATGCTAAAAAATGAAGCACAATGAGAAATCAGAAAAGGTAGGAATTATGGGACATCACTGATTGGATGATGAGGTTTGGCCATCATTTAGCTGAAAGTTATTAGACATGAATCGATACTGGATTTCATCATCCAATCAGTGATGCTCCATAGTACCTACATTTACAGGTTTCTCTTATGTTTTATTTTTCTAACATTTCCATTTGTTTTCTGGAAAATACTTTTGTTTTCCAAAATGCTTTTTTGCTTTTATTTTTTTACATTTTGGTTTCTGGAATTTTGCTTTGTTTTCTAAAATGTTTTTTTTTTTAATATTCGTTTTGCTTTTGCTGGGATCTTAAAAATGTTTATGCGTTGTGTGATTTTATTTTTTGTGATTTGCACTTAATGGCCACTGTGTGTATCTGTGACTCTGTTTAATGTATCTGTGCTAGCTTGTGTGTAGGTGTGTGTAGCTGTTTGTGTGTCTCTGATTGTGTATCTCTGTCTGTCTGTGTGTTGTGATTAACGTTGTAGACTTACCAGAACTGAGTGCATTCCAGTGTAGAGTCGACTCAGACAGACTAAAGTTGACAGCGTTGTTGCGATCAGCAGACCCACCTCGAACGGGAACTGAGACAAGGAGAAGAACATTTTACTACAATCACTGATACACTCAAGGTTCTTGATATCTGAGGAACCTTCTTTGGTTTTTGGTCTTGTCAGTCTTCCTCCTTTGACATTCCTCATCATTCCTGCCTCTCTGTGTCGACGATCCACTCTGATTGGCCGACATCCTGCCTTTTTATCCTAACTGTTCCTCTGTTCCTGCCCCTCTCTCCTCCCTCTTTACCTATGGCCATTTGAAAAAAGTGAGGCTTTGAGGGTTCTTCATCTCCTCCACCCTCCTCCTCCTCCCTGCCCTACACCCTCTGTCTGCTCCTCTTTAGGAGCTGGAAGCCTCTTTAGTGGGACTTCATGAAGAGAGGGGTTTTTCATGAATGGTGACAAAGGAAGGACAGGAGGGGGTCAGGGTGTGATGGACTGTGGTGACCTTTGACCCGCTTTAGGAGTGGGTCGTGTTGCCTGAAGGACTTGCTTCTCTTTAAAAGCCTTTGTGAAAGCCTTCCTCATCTGTGGATGTGTACTCTCTTCTTTTTCTTTTTTTGAAGAAATTTAAGGCCCATGTTTGTCCTCTCCTTCCAGTGACTGTCTTGGGTGTTGACCTTGTCTCTGACCTTCAAAACTATCCTACAAAATAAAACTATCGGGCTAAAAAAAGGCCCAGCAGCTGCAGAAACCATCAGCAAACATCAGAGACATTATGTCTGAAAAAAAGTGCTCGTGACTGAGCCTTTCAGAGCTTTATTGACTTGGTGACAAAGTGGGAGGGACAAAGGGAGGAAGAGTCAGGAGGAAGAAGAGGCTGGAGGTGGACAAGTGAAGTGTCAGTCATTGACTCAGAGGGTGAAGCAGTCACAGGGTGGGTGGGGTTGATGGTGACTGATGGGGTCCTCTGCCCCTCACACAGCAGGAGTCTGGAGGACAGCAGAGGATCTCCGTTCAGGCTCCCACAGTTCACTGGTTTGATAGGAGATGAGACCAGATCAATGCAGAACCATCTGACTTTTGCATTAAAGTCAGGATGACGGTTCAGGAGCCACTCAGGTTTTGTTTCCTTCAGTTGATGATCTTGATAAGCTGCATTTAGCAGTGGAGGTTGAACCATCACTACAATCAGACAGTTTTACTAATAACCTTAAAATAATCTTTTTTTTTTTCCAACAAAATTTGATAGTTTCCTATAGTGAAAAGAGCTGCTGGACATTCACATGACTAAATAAATAATGTAACCCAATAATGTGAAATGATTTGAGTTCTTCTGTGTAAAAGTAAGAGTTTCATGAACCAAACAGGATGATCTCCAACTCTTTGCTGGATTTTGAAGCAAACAAGATGCTTTCAACCTGTGAAGTCTTTGATCTCTTTGTCCAACTGCTTATGTGAACACCAAACATGAATAAAACAGAAACAGAACCCATTTTAAATGCAATCTCTGAAATAACAGTTAAACATATATTCTTCTGAACCATAAACCAACACATGCTGATGTTCCTGTTTCTGCAGTGTCATGATGACCACTTTGTGTTGAAGCCCCACAAACTGGAGGCCAAAGAAAAGCAGACACTTTTACTTTTAAAGTCCAAATTCTGAAAATCATTTTTGTTTCCTTGTTTCACTATTATAAATATCATTTAACAGGGAGGGAGAAACTTCAACTACATATTTTATCGTATAGAAAAAATATGTGTCTGTTTTATCCAATTTGGGTGATTTAGGAGCTGCAGAAGAATTTGCCATTGTTCAGCTAAAAATATTTTACTTTTTGTAAAGACATTCTACATGAAATTACCTTAGTTTATCTTAAAGGTCCACAGCAAAGGAAAAACATGGAGTAATGAGAGAGAGCGGGCCCAAATAAGATTGAAAGGTAATCGAGGCAGTGCATAATCCTGACAGAGTTAAAGTCCCTCTGTTGTTGTTAAACATCAGATTTTTTGGGGTGAGTTCCAGTCAAAGTTGCACTTAATTCTGCAATACTTACTTTACATACTTTTCATTTTGGGCAATACTGCCCCAAACAAAAAGTTATTGAACCTGGCTGATGTTGTGAATGGTTGGCTGTCCTTGGAATGTTGAGTTGAAGCAAGTCAAACCAAATGAAAGGATATTTTTAAACAATAACTTCAGTCGGCTGAACTAACCTAGTCTGAAGGCATCATAAACATGGAACTTCAGGTGGAATCAGATAATCTAAGTTTTATTTTTTTCTTATTTCCCCCAAACATGATACAATGATCATAGTTTTACCAAACAGAATTAAAACTGTGCATCAATTTTATGCAGACACAACTACAGGAAATCACTGAAAGTTCCCCCTCACTTATTATCACCACAGTATCAAGGGTTTATCAGTATCAAGAGAACCGTTTGGAGACATTTAGGACTCACCTGTACTCTTGCTGGGGCGCTAAGGAGAAGGGTGAAAAAGATGGCAGTTGCTGCCATGGCATGGGTGGAGGGAAGTCCATACTCCGCATCCACACGGGTCTCCAGCTTCACCACGGGCGGTGAGACAGGACGAGGCAGCTTCAGCAGATCCTTCATCACCTGGCCAATGTACATCACCAGCTAAGGGAACAGGAACAGGAATCATCACGTCACATCTTCCTAACAAAAGGAAGTCTTAGCTTTCACTGTGGTCCGTTCAGATTTGCCCCCAATGGGGCTAAAAACAACAGGTGATCCAAAATGAATGCAGCTCAGGACTCGTGAAGTAGGGGGGTCATAAATGTTTATAGAACACCATACCTGATGTTCGAAATATTAATATTTGACACTAAAATATTGATTGTTCATGATTGCAAAAAAAAATAACTATATACAGTGAAAACATACATGTGTATGTAGTTTTGGAGGTCACTGTTTTCCTGTCATTGATCTCTCTTCTCTCCTTCTCCATCATTTAGAATAATTTAGAATAAGAAGCATAAAACAGGCAAGAAAAAAGGTTAGTACCGTGATAATAAATCAATGTTCTGAGGAGAACGGTCGATCTGCATTTCATGCTGCTGAGGACAAAGAAAATAACTCAGCTGACCGCCTGTCTGAGGCTGGAGGACACATGTTTTTAACACAACACCAGCTCAGGGGGAAAGTCTGAGTTTGTCTGTGTGTCCAGCCAAATCTGCTGCCTAGTCTCTGTCACAAAATCTGTGATGGCCCCTGGAGGGCAGCCTGCTGTAGCTCCAGTTTATTTAAAGCTCTGCTTTGTATATTTAATGAAAGGCTGTGTTGGTGAGGAGCAGGGAGGTAGTGCAGTCGGATGGAGAGGAACACTAATGTGTGTGTTTAAGAGGGAAAACGGCCAGGCTGTTATTACCCTCTCTGTGGACGCTGTAATCAGGAAGAGCTCGTTACCATGACGATTGAGATTTTAAAAAGCATCTATTGTTACTGTATGAGAGACACACAGATCTGCCCTCGCAGAGGAGGGCAGAGACCTCCACATCAGTGACTTTCAACACCAAAACAGCAGACCTATATATGCTGAACTTTACATTTGAAAATCAACTGGAGCATCTTTTTAAAATCTTTTTGAAACATTATTTAAATTCCCATCAATTAAATATGAGTTAAATAATATGTTTTTAGTGTTATTTTCTTTAAAATAAACAGTAACCAACAAATTCTTAAAGCTGTTTATATGAAGTTTTGGACTCATAGGTCTGGCAATATTGATGTCTCAACAGGACATGTAAAAATAAAATAATTTTTACCCCAAAATGTGGATAATTTAATTCTGTATATTGTTAAAGAAACAGTTCAAAACTGAGGTTCTTTTCAAAGTACAAAGAAAGAAGCAACAACAACAAAAAAACTTCCAGCAGAAATTTGTTCATCGTTATGAGTCGGTTCAGTCCAGATCATTTCTACTGAGATTGTCTTAAAAATATATTAATAAACATCATAGAACTTCCCTCCACATGTAGAATGCTTTGCTTTGTGAAGGTCATCAGATATTTTTTGATGTTTTGTGTCTGAGTTTGAACAAAGACTGAATGAGTTTATATTCTGCAGTTTTATGAGTGTCCTCTGATCAGGTATTGTTGATTTTGGTAGTATGAGTTTGTTAATAATTCTCCAGTTGCGGTTATTGGTCATGAATCCAAAGGAAGCTGCCACATACTTTAATTTGATCCTTTTCTGTGCATAAATTGCTATCCTCCTACCACACTGACCTGACAGCTGATAGCATAAACATAGTCGTGTGTTCCTGATCAAGCCCTGTAGATCAAACAACACTTTATAACTAATGCTGTTTTTTTTTTAAACTTAGCCAACAAGTCGTGCTAACATTAACTTCTGTGGAGTTCTGTCTAAGCTTAATAACCAAATAAATTACCTGTTATCAGTTCCCAACAACCTTATATGTTTTAGGAAGTTATTTCTGAAAATCATGCCGCTCTTTTTTTAGAACAAATTTTTGGCAGATCATTTTGCTATCCTTTTAAAACGGAACTTAGACCTGTGGACACCAGAGCAGGAAAACAATTTTATGATTCAAAACTTGTCTTTATTGTTGTTTATGTTATTTCTTCTTAAATTTTTACAATACTTTATCAAGTAGAGGCTAAAGAACAATTTACTCCATCATTCACTGCTATTTCTCATTCTCTGATTGTCAAACTTAAACACGTGTTTTCTAAAAACACAAAACAGCTTTCTAACAAATGATGACCAGCTGTAAAATGAATGTAATAAATGTAAAGGTAAAAGAAACCAAACATTAAACTGAACTGACGCAGAAGCACAAAAAAGAAGTGTTTCCCTGTTTACAGTTCCTGTTTGGCAACAGAGTTAACAGATCTGAAATCAAACATAAAAAAAATCCATCAGATTAGAAATTCACCAGTTCAGAAATCCAACATGAAAATGAATCAGATCAGAAATAATATGTAAAAAATTATCAGATCAGAAATTAACTATAAAAACTAAATTAGATCTGAAATCAAACAAATCGCAAACCAAGCAGATCAGAAATCCAACATAAAGATCAATTAGGTAGGCCAGAAATCAATCGGTTTATTTCAGCCTTTTCACAGAATCTATTTCATAAATGCTGCCCTTTAATTGTGATGTGACTATAAATACTGACATCAGGTTTTTCACATCCACTCACTTTGGGGATGAACTCCTTTAAAGAGCAACATGTTGGTCTTTATCTTAAAGACCTGATCATACATGACTATTAAACATTAAACTGCTTTTATTACAGAGTCTCCAGTTAAGTCAAGGGCTACTACAACCACAGACTGATTTATAGCCTGAGAGATCCAGTCAACCATTAACTTGTAAATCCTGTTCTTCTTTAAAAATGCAAGCAGTAAAAAGGCATGTGGCTTTTGCCAACAGGCTCCTTATATCACCAAGAATATTTTCAACAAATGAATAAACCTACATATGTGTTATAAAGAACACATATAATAAAACTGACACGAATAGGGACAATTCTTTTGCAGGAATTCAGCCCAGCAGCTCATTAGTTTACAGACCTGTCATGGATGGCAGAAGGTCATTGTTTACAAGCTTTGACAGTTGTAAGCTAGTAGCTGAACTGGAATCCACACTAACTGTGAGTTCAGAAAGAGGCCATAAAGGGAAGACCCTCTACACCCCGTCTTCACTGAAGCTGCTCTCAGCATCCAAACAAAAATCACATTCAGCCGCCTCCAGGGAGGCCAATGCTCCACTGGATTGTTGGTGCCTTTGTGATCCTCACATCAAAGCGGCTGACCCAGGGACAGTCTGGACACATTAATGGAAGAGTTAAAGACCGTCTGACCTTGTGAAAAACTATATTGATCAAGGCCAAAGAAGCTCTAGACTTTGCCCTGTCGATATGTAGACCAAACTGAGTGTTATCGAGTAGGAATACATCAAGAGATGGGGACGTCCAGAGATCTTTTGTACTTTGTAAAATCAATATCTTATTTGTTTTTTCACCCTGAAGGTACATGTTAGTAATTAGTCGATGGAAACAAATTAAGTATAAAACAAAGCTGAAAAATTAGTATAGACATAAATGAATGTATATTTTAGCTTTACTTACAGTATAACAGATAAACCTACAGACATTAGGAGTTCTGGATACACCTGGAAGAGTAATGCAAACTGATGACCCCAGTAGAAATGTTTAGGTGTGGCAGTGAGCTTTCACTTTTCTCACTGAGATGATGACTGAAAAAAGAGGTCTGTTGTGTTTCCTATTAGAAATAATCAATGTGATTATGAAGAGTTTGAAAAACAAACTAAAGTCACAGAAGAACACAAGTCTAGTTACCTGGTTGAACATCAATGAGAAATTTCCCATCAAGTCCAGTAGAAGAAGAAATCAGATTTTACACTAAGAAGGAAAATATTTACAGTGTGGATTTAATTCTTTTTGATTAATAATAATACAACTTTTTTTTTCCTATTTGCTGTAAATTTTTTACAGCTCAAACTTTGGGTTGGGCCGTTTTTTCTCTTGATTGGCATCTGTGAAGACAGCCCTAGCGCAAAACATTACTTTGTGCCGCCCAATAGCAGTTTCCTAAAAGTGAGGTGGGCGGGAAAATACTAGTCAACTTTAGGCCTTATTGTGGCATCCTGTCTTCACACTCAACTCATGCGTCAAATTTGCCTCAGACACCTCTCTTTCGACCCATGTCAATTTTGCTGCTGGACTCTTCAGTCGCATGGGAGGAGCTACCGCCTAAAGTTTTTAGCCTCATCACTATATGGACCCACATGCCAGTTATAGGCCAAATGCTGGCTATTGTTCTACAATCAGAAATCATATATGCAAATGGAAAAAAAAGAACAATTAGTCCAACTGAAATAACTAATCACAACAAGTCGCGACTGTCAGGCACAGTGGTGGAGTGGTAATGATCTGGGCTTGTTTTTACAGCAGTAGGACCCGGGGCAGACCTTTGCTCTGGGATTTGATGGTCATCGTCTACTATGAGTTTCAAAAGTGTTTCACTGTTGCTGTATCTCTTAAAAAAGGCAAACGGTGATCAACAGAAGTCAGGCTGAAAGCATCCCAGCTCCTAGGACAGACCTGGAGGTTTTAACATTAAAAGGACAGGACTCAGACATTTTGACAAACATAGAGTGGCGTGTTTCTGCTGCAGTCTGCTGTCAAACTAGAATGAAAGCAAGACTCTGTTGCGTTAAATAGTGCTACTTTGTGTTTGACGTCTAGAAAAAAAGAATAAAACCCTTTGAAAATATATTTTTTCACCTTTTAGTCTGTGGCAAAAGGAGATTTATTCATAATGTTTGATGGGGTGACTCTTCGGTTTCTAATGTAAACTGCTGTCTTTGCCACGTGATGTCTGTCTAAATCAGGGGTCTTCAGTTTTCAAGCATTTGGTTCAGTTTCTTACGGACCAGAACAGAACAGCAAAGAACCTTTCAACCTTTTAGAAAAATACATTTTATTTTTGTTTTTGTGGCCATTTATTTATTAAGTGTAGTTTTTAAATATTTAGAATAGTTAAATTATAACAGTGTTATATTTTTCTGTTTAAAATTTTTTTTCCCTTTCAAAGTAAAATCTACCCTGTGTCACATAAAATCCCCCTGCTGAAGTAGATTTACTTGAATTAAAGATGCAGAAGAATCAAACATGACATTTTCTATCATAATGAGTTTTGATGCACCTTCATCCTTTTTTATCCTTTTACTATTGAACATATACATGATAACACTGAACTCTTAAATGCAGTTACACACTTTAAGAACTGTGTCTCTGAACAGCAATGTTGTGCAGCAGCAGATAGGAATATGGGCTTTAGGTTTATTCTAATAACAAACCACTGTGACAGCAGATTAAACCTTTAGCCATCATTCAGTTATATGAAAAATCAAAACATAAATGAATTAATATTTAATGTGTATTCATTTAATGTGTTGTTATTTGTCTTCAAAGCCGAAGAGCCACAATGAAGGGCTAAATGAGCCATGTGTGGCAAAGGAGCCTCAGGTTGCAGACCCCTTCTCTAACAAATAAGCATTTTCTAATGGTAGCTATTGATCTAAATATGACAGTTATGCCACATAATCATAATTTAAAACTTTTATAGAATGATATCTTGCAACACAATAGACCAGGTCTTCATGTAGTTCATGTCAAGTAGAATCATTCTGAGATAATTGTGTGTCTGATCAGACAGCACAAATACCAGCAGAAGGAGACAGACCAAAGGCTCTGTCCAAACGGTCAATAAAACACCCATGTGGGGGGACAGGGGGAGAAGGGCGGAGTAAAGCTGGTAATGTCTAACTAGAAGGAGGGACTGGGAGTGTTTGCAAGGCGACATGGAGAGCATGAGCATGTGTGTGTTGGCGTTTATGTGAGCATCTGAAAGGAATTCACATGGGGGCATGGATTCCAGAAGAATGCTATCTCCTTCCCTGGGGGGACAGACAAGGGGTTCAGACACAGGGCAGCCACCAAGCACAGAGGGCGAGGACACGGGGGGCACAAAAACACCCCCACCATTACACACTGAGGATGCACAGCTGTAGCAGTGTCCCTATAAGTGACTCCTTCTGAGATCTTTCTGACATGTTTTTGCTCACTCTGCGCCGGTGTCGGTCAGAATAAACATCTAAAACTGAGATGGCTTTTTACCAATCATGACTCTGCGTCTGTGTCCTCTTGCTATGTCAAAGGCCCAGGTCAAGCTGGCCCCTGTGTCCCCCTAGGCTCTGGGATATATGGAGCATGTTGTCAGGGAAAGGTCACTGGAAGTGTGAGAGGATGAAAGGAGGTTGAAAGGTGACAGAGAGGAGACAGAGCAGTGGAGAGAAGAGGGGTGGCATTGTCAGGAAGATGGACATCAGGCGAGGATTAGCATGTGAGCGTGCTGAGGTGGACCGACACAGAGACCCTGTTCTCCATCTGGACTTACGGTCCACATGTTGATGAGGCGACGGCAGAGGAAAGGGTCCAGGTTCCAGTGGATGCAGGGCAGACAGGTGATGTAAAAGATCTCATGGCCTAAACCAGCTGACAACAGGAAGAGGAAGTGCAGCAGCCAGTTCCTCACCTCATACTGAGGCCTGCTGCGGTCCTGCACGGAGGAAATGCATACAAATGCAAAACAGACACAGGGCACGGCGACATTCAAATCTGCATGTATCTGTAACATCTGACAATGCAAAAGATGCATACAATGATCTGAAACCTAACTGGAGAAAACTGAGGACTGACAAGAACTTCTATCTGTGATATAATATATAAAGGTTTGATAGATTCTCAATGCAACCCTGGACAGACATTCACACTTTACACACATACTATTCACTGAATATTAATAAACTGTCATTGTAAGTCTCCTTTCAAAGATATATTTTGGAATCTCCGGCTCATTTCTTCAGAGTTCAGGAGTTCTCTGCACTAATCTCAATAGGATTTCCATAAACATGTTGGGAATATTTTAAGTTGCTTTCATCCTTCACTAATAGGCTATAGTACTTATATGTAAATATATGCATTATTTAAGTCAGTCATTAGTTAAGTCAGTTTTTTTTCTAATAGAAAAGAAAAAACAAAAAGCTGGTCAGGAAGCAGAAGTCTCACTGAACTCGTCACGCTGCAGATGAAACCCGGCAGCAGCAGGTGGACCCAGACAAACGGGAAAAGCCTGTCATTCTCTGTCAGTCTACTGTAAACCCAAACTTTAGCTTCAGTTGAAATGGGTTCTTCAATCGGACCAGGTTCTGACCTGTTGCTGCTCCTGTAGGATTCTAAAGAACCAAAAGTCTTCTGTCGGTCACTGATCGCTCACCAGAGGACTTGCAGCGGCCGCTCCTCCATTCCCGGTGTGTTTATAGTTGCAGTTCCGGTCCTGGTGGTTCAACCTTGCCTTCAGCTGCCCTCGCGTCGTCTCTCCGTTAATGCGGGTTCCGTTCGATACAGCTGCTCCCTTCTCTTTGCCGGGAGGATGCGGGGCTCTGACAACAAGGAAGAGCCCGCAGCGTCTCTGAAACCGGGCCACGAGCTCCGGGTCCTGGAGCAAATCCCAGAGCCCCCGCATCTCAGGTGAACCGGCTGAAAACGGTGTCGAGCGTAGAGGGGGGGCAGACCGTTCCGGTCTCCAGATCTGGTAATGCTCTGAGGTGGTTCCAGTAGGACTAGACGCATCCTCCTACGTCCAGGTGCGGCTGCTGCGTGTCACAGGTTAGTGCAGAGGGGCGGGGCTAAGGCAAACCTGAACAGGTAGTCACGGATTGTAGTATGTTTATACAACCTTTACACTGGGAGGGGATCAGATAAACTGTTCTGCTGCACAGATTCTAACGCAAAACTCTTTGATTATCTGAGAATTTCTTTTTTTTTTTTTTTAAGATAAATGAATGTTTGACCATCACTGACTGAGAAGTTTCACAACACAATCCATCTGTTATAGCACATTCATGTTTTGTTTTTATCAAATCAGAGAAGAAACCTTCACCCCGCATCAATCCTTCACCAGGAGCTTCTGTGTCTGAACTGCAGAACACTTCTATCCCATTTCACATTTTTCTTACCTGGACTAAAGTTTCCTCAGGTGAAGGACCTTAAATCAGATGTGCTACATAACTTCATAAAACGTTTGAAAATGTTATTGACTGCTTGATCTCATAGATGTTCATGAACCTTAGATGTTTGGTGGAGGAAACAACACTGTCAGCTCCCAAAGGTCAATAATAAACACTAAACTGATCCAGAACGTGATGTTTGATGAAATCATCTGAGAATCACAAATATATTTTTGTTCTTATCCCAGACTTCAAACAAACACAAAAGCACAAACTCAAAATGAAATAAGCATGACTTTCATGAGACATTGTTTTTTTTTTTCCCCAATAAGGACCATCCATGCACCCCCTTTACATGGCCACCCTGATTTGTGGGGATCATGAACCTAATTTCTTTCTGTGACTATTTCTGGCTGCAGGAACAGTGATATGTGCTCATTGCATGTTTTATCAGCACAAAACTTTAACCCTCTGTAAGTGAAGGCTCTTATCAGGAAGCGTGACCAGCATGTGTTTATAACTTATATTGTTCTTAGCAAGTGCAGCTGACAGACGTTCATGCTTTTGTTTGCTAGCTTGAATCTAAATTGTGGAATCTGGAAGAACTTTTAGATCATCTGGGTTCCCTAACATGTTTATTTTTGTTTTCAATCATTTCAGTCCAGGTTTTTTTGGTCTTCCAGGTGATCTTGAATCTTTAGAGTTTGAACCTGATCTTCTTTTGTCCAGATTTCATCCGACACAACACCACTGACTGAGTCCTCAGGTGTTTCTGCACTCTTCAAAACTTCATCCACTGCTTCTATTCTCTGGTCTTCTGCCAGAGGCCTGGGAGCTTGAGGATCCTGCGCAGGATCTTCGCTGTTTCCAGTGCTGCACTTTTCTAGACTGAGATGTTTGGGGTTTTTCAATTGTTTGCTGAGTGTGATGTCACCCATCTAAAATGGTTTATTTGACTCCAACCAAATGAAGTAAATACAGTCACCTTTTTTTCGTAATATGGACAGCGTGATGTTGGAGCCAGTCAGTAAGTCATGATTGGTCCGAATCAGTCTGAGCCACTGTTTTTATGATAACCATAGATAGTTTATAACTTAAATAACTTGAGCTAGGGCTGCACGGTGGTGCAGTGGTTATCGCAGTGGTTAGCACTCTTGCCTCACAGCAAGAAGACCCCCAGTTCAAGTCCTGGCTGGGGGACCTGAAACAGTACAGCAATGGGGGACCTTTCTGTGTGGATTTTGCATGTTCTCCCTGTGCATGCAGGGGGTTTTCTCTGGGGACTCCGGCTTCCTCCCACTGTCCAAAAACATGCTTCATAGGCAACATGCTTTCATTGACAACTCAAAATTGTCTATAGGTGTGAGAGTGAATGGATGTGTGATATGTGGCCCTGTATCAGACTGACAACCTGTTCAGGGTATCCCCTGCCTTCGCCCGTAAGTGGCCGGGATAGGTTCCGGCAGCCCTGTGACCCCATAAGGGACAAAACGGAAGAAGAAGATAATTTGGACTAAAAAAAAAAAAAAAAGAAAAACAGAGAATTATCAAGAACATATTTTAAAAACTGTATCAGAGCAAGAATGGTTATTCAGACAAATAGATTGACAGAGTAACAGCTGTTTATTTCTCTGTAGAGGTTGCCTTCCTTCATTTTGGCGGTTAATGGTAAATGGCGTATACTTGTATAACGCTTTTGTACCTTCCTCGAAGGCCCAAAGCGCTCTACAGTCACAGTCCAATTCACACATTCATACAGTGATGGTATGAATATAATCTGCTCCAAATATATTATATCATCCTCCTTTTTGGGTTAATGCCCTGAATGTTTGGATCACCATGGTCACCACTGTCTCCTTCACTTTTAGCCTTCTCCAGTTCTTCTATGAGTCTCTGGTATTTCTCCAGTTTCTCATGGTCTTTATTTCTAATGTTTCCTTCACCACATCCACCACAACAGCTTTCCTCTGTTCCACCACTACCATGTCTGTCAGTATCTGGAAGTAAAGTCACACAGATAACTTTACACTAAATATACAAATTCACTGACACATATATTCACATATATTCATAGAAGCGCCAAGTCCCAAGATATTAGCCGATCTAACATAGCCAACACCCCTGAGACACTTTTGTGGGCCTCAGTGGGAGCTCAAGTCAGTGAGTTGATGGACCCACCAGACCCAACAGGACCCACAGGTGCACCCTACTGTTTGATATTATTGAAAATAAGATATCAGGTAAGATACTTTATTCATCCCATACAGCAGGTGTACATAAATGAACACAACAGAAAATGTGAGATCTGACAGGTTGGATTGAACATACAGACAGCTTTACATTCACCCATGAATGCATTTCTGGGTTATCCTTTTAATCAAATTTAATATATATTGTAATCTAATCGAAAGAAAGTAGTTGTGAAATTCTGCTAGTGGGGATGACCCCATCTTTGCTCAACAGCTGAGATAGGCTCTAGCAGCCCTGTGACCCCAAAAAAGAATCAGCAGGGCATTTTGCATGGACGTTTTTCACAGGAAATGTTACATCACCAGAGCAGGCTATTTCAAATAACCATTCTGGCTCTTGTAATGCTAACTAAGGCGCTTTAAGTATTCATCTCAAGAGTCTGAAATGCGTGATGAACACATAGCCAGACATTAAAGTGACAAAATGGCACAGACACAAAAAACAAATACTGTGTTGATGAGTTCAGTGGTAGGTTCAAGTTCCAGAATGACGCAAGGTTTTTCCTGTTTCCTGAGTTCTGTGGAGGATTTTAGTTCCACAGTTCCACAATGCAGTTCAGTCTTGAGTGGTAGTAGAGGTAGTTGAAGAGGTAATTGAATCCAAAAGGGGAATGGGGGGGGGGGGGGGGGGGACCTAAAGAAGGTCAGACATCTTTGATTTTGGTAAAGTCAGTAAATACCTGTGGATTTCCAGATATTTTTATAAAGAAATCCCAGAACAAACAGCAAAGTTGTTGAAAAGGTTGTTGCTCGCCTGACACCTTTTAATTACTAAAGTGATTCCTGTAAATAAGATGATACCTGACATTAAGAATCAGCAACACCCTGTCCTCATCCAGGATCTGTCTGTAACCTCAGCAGCCACTTGAAGGGCCATGATGTGTTTAAGTCAGTTTGCTCCTGACCTTGAAGTGCCACAGAAGATCAGTACTTCCGGTTGTCTGCTGCATTGATTTAACGTCGTTCCTGCTCCCCCTGTTGTTGTTCAGGCTGTGAATGAAACCTGAATGTGCTGCAGTCATGATGTATTGAGTTGTGTGTTCATTCATTCCATGTTTTGTTGTTACAGTCAGAGATTTTTCTTGCTCTTTGTGGAAGGAATCAGGGACCCGCTGCCCCCAGCTGACCGCATGAGCGCATCCTCCTGCTTCTCTCTGTGAGAGAAACAACAAGCTCCATCTTTCTTTCTCGGGACTTTCAGAGGCGGCTCGTCATCAATGCGTGACCGTGGGATGCTCGGGCAGCTCCCGCAGCGGAATCAAAATTACATCATTCTTTCCCACGCAGCCGAGCCTCAGAGGAGCAGTAAGATCGGTGCTCTTCCGCGGCGAGGAGTGCTAAAGGAGCGACTGCGTCTGCGGGAGAGATGGCGCTTCGGTGAGGCGGTGGGAGGGGAGACGTGCTCCGTCATCAGCATCTGTCCGCCTGCTCCCTTTGTGTTCACCGGAGAATGTGAATGGCGAAAGATGACATGGCAGAGGTAGAGTTGCCATCCACCGGAGCGGAACCCTCCGGCGAGGCCTCCTCTGCGTTTCCGTATGAGGAGTACGAATGCAAAATCTGCTACAATTACTTCGACCTTGATCGGCGGGCTCCGAAGATCCTGGAGTGCCTGCACACCTTCTGCGAGGAGTGCCTGAACACGCTGCACCTCCGGGAGGAGCGGCCATGGCGCATCAGCTGCCCCGTCTGCCGCCACCGGACCCCCGTGCCGGATTACCGGATACAGAACCTGCCCAACAACACCAAGGTGACGGAGGATTTTCCGCTCTATATTGACTCGGACCCCCTCCCGCAGGACGCCCTGCCGCCTTTCCCTCCCCCGCTACACCCAGCCCTCGTCGCTCTCCGCCGCGAGGAGGCTTCGGGGGCGTCCAGCGTCAGCCAGGCGACCCCGTCCACCACCGTGTCCACGGCCACGACCCTCTCCCAGGACTCGGTCCGCTACGACAGCTGTCAGAGCTGCAAGAGAGTTGCGCTGACCACCGGCTGCGTGTGCGTAATCTTCTCCTTCCTGTCCATGCTGGTGCTGCTCTTCATGGGCCTGATCTTCGTACACAGCCACAGCATCCCTCCGTCACCGGCGGGGCCCATCTGCTTGTCGGTCGCCAGCATCTTGGCCATGTTCTCGGTGGTCGTCACGTGGCTCATCTGTTGGCTCAAATACAGACCGGATCACGAGACGGGCCGCGCATCCGCCACCGGTAACTCCCGGAGGAACGCCTGACTGACGGGCCGGCTGCTGATGCTGCGCTCTGATGGTGGAAATTCGGGATCCCTTCACTTTTCCAGGGAGAAATCTCGCCTATAAAATGGCCTTGTACCTGTAAAGCAAACACCTGAAGGCCTTCATGGGGTTTGGAGCAACAGGCCGAAGATCCTTGATAATCATTTCCTGAACTTATGCACTTGACTTGAAGAGATCTGCACCTTGAAGTTCAGGCTCTGACCTCCTGTTGCTGGTCAGCTGGTTTGTTTTGATGACTGAATGTGAAGTGCTCAGTCCGGGGGGGGGCGCACCCCCCAAAACTAATATGCATTCCTCCTCACTCTGCTTCTCACTGTATTTGTCCATGATGGTTCACTCATAGCCCCACTATAAGCACTAATGTACAGAACAACTGAACATCTTCACCTTTTCGTTTCTGGATGGGAGGGGTTTCAATTGCATTACAATGGAAATGTGTAAATAGAATTGGTTTAACTGATGTGTGTTCTGATGTGAGCATTTCCTGATTCCTGTGCTTTAACTTCATCCCTTTGGGTGGGACTGTTATCATCGCCACTGAAAGCTTCACTTTTTCAAGCAAAGATGAAACAGGAAGTAGCCTTTTGATTGTTTTGCTACTTTTGAGCACATCTGGCTCCTGAAAGGTCCTATTTTTTTCGGATAGGACGCCCGGTGTCGTTGTTGTGCCTCTACCTGTCTCCTAATGAAGTGAAGCTGCTGTCACCATGGAAGTCCTGCACAGGCCTATTGCCACAATGGGTTCTGACAGCTGCCATTCATTCTTGACCTTTTATTTTGAAACCGTGTTAAATATGTAAAGATAAAGCAGGGTTACAAACAGCGAGCACCTTCTCACACCTGAAACATCTTTTTTTTTCCCCATTGGACTACATGGAAGGATTTCAACTTCCGCTGCTTCAGTCTGTTGTTTGTCTTCCTTTGAATGAATATGAGCATCACATGTCTCAGTACCATCAGGAGTTCACTCTGAAACTGTCCTTTCTCCTGCAAAAGTCAACACCTGTGTGGCTCAGAAAGAAGATGCTGAACAGCTTGACGTGAGGGACAACTTCTCTGCATCTTTGCTGAAGCAGTCCTTCACTCTGAAACATTTGTAGAGCAGAAACAAGTAGATCAGCATCCAGACTAAAGCGTAATTCTATGAAAACTTTTGTAATGGTGGAAAACCAATTTATTTCCTCTCCGTTGACTGTCAGATTTCCAGGAGGTTTGTTTTGAAAATACCAAAGTGTTGGTTGTTTTTTGTACCTGCTTCCCCTGTGCACTTGCAATAGAAAATGCTTCTTAAACTGTCTCACCTGAACCGCTTTAATCATCAACCTTAACAGGTTGAATATGATGCACTTTCACTCTCTTAGTTTGTTGGTACGGGTGTTAACCTTTGATCTGTGTCAGCGTGTTTATTTATTCAGAGGACCAAGACAATGTTTTTTTTTCCTGATAGTTGTAGTTGAAGTACCAAATGTATTTGCACAGAGAAATGTTGCATATGTGATGTTTTACATATAGACACATTTCAGGAATAAAGCAAACGTGATTCCCGCTGGTGTCCATCATTTGAACCAGCAGCTGATGTTGGAGCTCTGATCGGTCTTGCTCTTATATAATGACCCCCTCACAAACGGAGTCTGATCCAACTTGACACATGCAGGTCCCTGCTGTGCATCAAATGTGCCCCCTACTGGAATACGTTGGGCATTACATCCTTAAAAAATCCATCTGTCATTTTCCTCACATTTGCATTTCTGCTGAAGTTCTTATGCAAACTTCTGGAGGCCTCAGCCTGATTAAAAGCAAACAGTTTTTTTTTTTTTTTTTTAGCGCAGGCAGGATGCTAACCACCTTCACATGACAAACCAGGATTGGTCAGACATGTTCACAGAAGGCTTCTTTTTAGTTTGATATAAATGAAACCATTCAGAAACAAGATTTTTTCCCCCCTTAAACGAACATTTGAAGAGATGAAACCAAAGGCGTACCATTCTGTGACGCATATCTGAATGTGCAGCTTCAGCTTTGGACACTTTTTCCGTAAACTCTCAGAACCAAAGTCTGAATATTAAACTGTAAAAGTGGTCGGAATAGACTGAGGTGCTGACTGGAACCCGCTTTAAGGTCAGGTTGATAATTTGAAAGTAATTAAAAAAAGAAGGCAGTCTCATAAAATCAAGTGTTTTTCATTTCATGTCAAAAGTTTTTTCTCACTTGCTACTGTCGTGCTGAAAGACAATAAGAGATAAATTATTTCTGATTAATAGTATTTAGCATCTGTGTGTCCCAAGGAAGCTGCTCCCTTTGATGGAACAGATCTGAAGCTAATGATCTGAAGTTCAAATATTTTTGTTTGGATCTAATTCCGAACACTCATATCCATTAAATTACAATTTGACCACAGTTGGACATTTCTTTTCAAATGTTCTGCATTTGTCACATGTCGTCAATATTTATAAATGAAAACGTGTCATCTGTGACTTGAAGATATTTAATATTAAATATACATTTAAATATTTGAATTTTAAATATTTAAATACATTTTAAATTCAGCAGCCCGCATATACCTTCAAGTCACATGTAACACTTTTATAAAAGGTGACAGCACAAAAAGCAATAAATGTTTAAATGTGATCAAATTGTCAGTTCAATGAGAAAAACTTTTACGTTAGGCGCCTCATACAAACCAGCCTGTAAATGTAAAGAGGATGAAGCATCAGATCTTAAAGCTTTTCGACCTTAGGCGGTAAAAAAAACATCAACCAATAGTGGATGGAAACAAATAGATCCACTTTTCAAACAGAAAATTGCATTAAATGTGTAGCAAACCTGCAGATTCTTCATAATTCTTGGCCTATTATAGTTACTGATTAAATTGTATTTATTGAATACAATTTTTTTAATACGAACACTGCTATTTTAAGTATGGATAACTTTTATAGGCATAATTATTTGGATTTGCCATCTACTTCCTCCTGAGGAAGGTTCGGTGTGTGTATTTCTTAAATAAATTAGACGTTGGGCAGTGAAATTATGGGATGTTCTAACCTTTAGACGTAAAGCCACACCTCTCTTGTTGAGAGGAGGCCGGAGAAAAACAGGGTTTGAGAGGACTTTCCGTTGAAATGTTTCCATCCCATCAAATCCATTCGTTTACATTTGAATCATTACCTTTGATAAGATGAAGTGATCTCAAAAGGACGTGTTTTTGAAAGCCGTCCACAGAAAGCATTCAATGTAACTCATTTATTTCTCATCAGGAGACATTTCTGACTTTGTATTTCGTCCCCGGTAATGGATTGGACACGGAGATTCAATGTCGCTTTAAAAGAAAGCTCCGAGGTATGCGCGGTGCCTGTCTCTGTTTCCCATTTGCCCCCTCCATTTTCTTTTACTCCGTAATATCTAGTTTCAAAAGAATCACTCTCAAATTGTCACGTTCGTCAAGTCGCTCTGCGTCTTGAGGACGCGCGCTCTCAGACCTTAAAAGTTCTCCACTGATGCGCAAAACCAGCGGTGAGGACTGCACCATCTCATTAATAAAAGCATTTCTGTTTTTCTCCAAATGTTCGCTCTTTTATGCTTTTGTAGAAAACCTGAAGGGGTCTTTCATTTCACAATTCCATCTGAAGGAGAACCCGAACTTAACAGGTGAAGATCTGAGGTGCTCCTGCTGATCTCAGCCAGCGTTCTGCGCGCTTCTGGAGCAGCAAAATATGACATTTTGGAAATGTTTTGTTTTTAAATAATTGCAATAGAAGAAAAGGAGAGTGTTCTTGACAGAGATGTTCAGGGCGAACTATAACAACTCAGTTTTAGCTCGATTGTTGGTGTGAAAATTGCACACTCACTTACCAATTAACGTTTAAAATTCTTTCACCTGAACTTAGGCTCTTGGAGATGTTTTCCTTCAACATCACAGATTTGTCTCTTTAAATCTGCCTCTAAATTCTCAACATATGAAGATGTTTAATCAATTAAAATCTTCGTTTAAGAAATCTGGTCTTAACTGTCTGATTGTGAACCAAAGGGTGCTGTGACCCGCGACACATCTGCCATCCTCCACATAAACGAGTCATTTTGTCTTCAGTGAAGATATTGATTATTAGACATGGGGAGGCGTTAGTGCGGGAGCTCCTCATCAGGGGGAGCGAGCTAGACGAGCTTTACGGCCGCTCTGGCGTCGTATCCTGCTGTGGCGCACGTCCCCCCCCCCCCCCCCCCCCCGGACACTCTTCACTAGTCAGTTCGCCATCTGAAGACCACAATAAATTCCTTGTAGCGCAGCTTCTTCAGCACCTTTTGTGTGACAGATACATGTGGTGGCAACAAATTAGAAGTTGTGCGTAAATGTCTGCATCATCGCTACGTTACGGATAATAATAGACCCAGGAGAGGAATGTTTTCTGTCATATCTACCAATTAAAAAGTTATCTATTCAACTTTTACCAGGTTTTGATCTTCTCAGCCCAAATTCTAAATTTCAAAGGAACTCAATGCGATGCCGTATTTCTGATAAATTCACACAGGAGCAAATTAAAGTTCTGATAGTTCTAGGAAAGTGGTTCCGTTTAGCTCAAGACACAAAACACAGATTTTAATGACTTAAACAGTAAATATTTCAAATGTCCAAACTACCTTTTTGTCAACTTTTTATCATTATTGTTTTTTCACCTAATTGAATTTGAATACATTTTCCCAAACAACAAACTTAAGATGAAAAATAAAAACAATTAAAAACAAGAATAAACAAAGTCCAAATAGATAGTGAAAATGAAAAGGCCAACTTTGTTAAGTTTGCGACTCTGTTCTTAAAAAAGGGGAATATTTGTAAACCCAAAAGTAATGAAAGTGATCGAAAGTTGGGCAAATTGATTGAAAACTTCAAAAGTATAAATGTTGATAAGTATTCTGACATCTAATTAGCCTGCAGACCAACTAAACTGTTGCAATGATCCAACGATCAGCGATAAAAGCAATAAAAAAAGAAGAATTTAAATTAAAAAAAACATTTTTAAATTCTCTTATTTGCACATTTTGATGTTTTCTGAGATTTCTGTTTTTTGACGGTTCGGACGGTCGCAGCTCTGCTCTTTAAGAATGCTTCTCTGTTCGACAGCAGAACCAACTGCGTTCGTGATTGGATCAAAGTTCCCGAACTCGTCAAATCAGCGCGCCCCACTGCGTACCGTCTGCATCCTCTCGACCAATCAGATCCCGGAGCGCTGCCGGGGCCGAGGAAGGCTCCGCTCCTCTTCACGGTGTCTTCTCACTTTCAACCGAGTGTCAACAAACAGCAGCATCATTATCTCCGAACTGGCAGTCGAACGCGGCAGCGCTGGCAAACCGGACCAAAGCTACCGAAAGAGGCTCCTTTAACGACCCGAACCGTAGCTCCTCACCTTTAGGGTCCGCAGAGGGTCCCGGCTGTCCCGGGACACTGCTGTCTAGCCCGGCTAACCGAGGCTAACTTCCAGGGAGCTGTTTCTCCTCGCGCTGCAGGTCGGTGCTGCTGGAGCGGGCTGTGCGCGCGGCGGCGGCGGCGGGGCGGAGGCGGGATGACTGCGTTGGCGGGGTCGGTACCCAGGATGATGCGACCCACGCTGGCCCAGAACTACCCCCGCAGCGGCTTCCCCCTGGAAGGTAAAACTCTGGGAGGATCTCTTAACTTTTTCAACTTATTTTAAAATTAAAGTCACGTTCTCTTTCAAAATAAAATAAACAGATGGTGCCAACAAAATGAATTGACAAAATGTTCCTTTGTTGGCTGTTTGGTTGCCTTTGAGCTGCCTTTCCTCTTTTCAGACTGACATATTTGTGTTTTTTTTTTTACACGACCCGCTTCAGCTGTTGTTGTGTTTACATGTCTGCTTTTAAACGGGGTCGTGAAACTTTTATTGCCCCCAACCCCCCACCCGTGAAGTTGGTCTGCTCCTAAAGAGTTGACGTGTTTTTGGATGCTGTGATTGAACGCAGTGTCCACCCCGCTGGGTCAAGGCCGAGTCAACCAGCTCGGAGGAGTTTTCATCAACGGCAGACCTTTGCCTAACCACATCCGACACAAAATTGTGGAGATGGCCCACCACGGGATCCGGCCGTGCGTCATTTCCCGACAGCTCCGGGTCTCCCATGGTTGCGTGTCCAAAATCCTGTGCCGGTACCAGGAGACGGGTTCTATCCGACCCGGAGCCATCGGAGGCAGCAAACCCAAGGTACATGGAGCAGAGAGGCGGTAGATGTAATCCCCAGCACCATAGCAAAGACGGCCATGCCAGTTCTGATGACGCGCAACATCAACCTGTGGAGTGAAGGCTATGGTGCCAATAGCACCAAACTAACCCGAACTCTGTGTGCTTTAAGCAGGGAACCCCACCGGACGTGGAGCGGAGAATAGAAGAGTACAAGCGGGAACACCCGGGTATGTTTAGCTGGGAGATTCGGGATAAATTACTGAAGGATGGGATGTGTGACCGCAACAACGTTCCTTCAGGTACAAACGGGACCGAAAGAACACGGATCTTTTTTTAGTGTTTAGAGCTTTAAAGGCTACTAAAAACACATTTGATTTTAAAACAAACCAACAAAAAAATCAGTATTTTGTTGACTTTGAAATATTTAAAGCAAAACAAAAAAACTCTAAAAACATTTAAAAACAACAAAATAAAATTAGATACTCATAAATTGCTATTATATATAATTTTTCCATTCTCTGTGACTTGAAGATTTATGTTTCCCTTTTCTCTGAATCAACATCACAGTGAGCTCCATCAGTCGCATGATGCGGAGTAAGTTTGGGGGGAAAGGCGATGAAGAGGAAGACGAAGAGGAGATGGAGAAGAAAGAGCAGGAGGACAGCGAGCGGAGGACCAAACACAGCATCGAAGGGATCCTAGGAGACAGATGTGAGTCACCCCCTCCAGCTGTTGCTGTGAGAGCTTCAGGCCGATGTCTGTTAGGTCACTGGTGACGTTTCTGTTGAGTCTCTGAAACGTGGAGATCTTTCGATGGATTTCCTCGCTGGTTCTCTTCGGTGCGCCGTGGAGCTGCTGGATGTGGGTGGAGGGTTCTTGGCTTCTTGTCTTATGATTTTTTTTTTATCGACTGTATCTCAGTGCTTTTCCCATGAGGTCGTCCCGTAAATCAGGCAGCAGGTGATGGCTTAGTGCGGGAAAAAGGAAATATGCATGTGCACGTGTGTGCGTGCACGTGGTTTAAAAGCAGGAGATGGATAAACGGAAATGTTACAGTGAGTAGGAAATCTGCAGCTTTACTAGCACTCCACTCCCTCCTGTTCCTCTTAGTGTGATTGGTCATTTTAAAAAGTTTCTCTGCGCGCTGACGAATTCCGAACAGTCAACAAAGAAAAGGTTTTCATTTATTTTCTAAAAAATTCTAAAGAATTGCGCGGCTTTACACGTTTCCTGCTGTCCGTCAAACAGAAACCCACTTGGAGGAAAGTGATGTAACCTTTTCTGATGATCATTGCATTAAAATATTAACCTCATTTGGACCTCATCAGGATCTCATCACTTCATTTTTCACTCACGTCCGCGTGCCAGCTCCTCGTGTTGCGCAGTTTTCGTTCAACACGTGGCTGATTCGCTCGAAAGTTTATCATTGGTTGGAAAATAGATACATTTACATTTTTGTTCTTTTTCGTTTTATAAGTTTCTCAGCAGCAAACCATGGAAAAACTTAAGTGATGAATAAGTGCAACAGTTTTTAATCTCAAGCTCGGTTAAATGTGTTCACTTCAGGGTTAAACATTTCCTAAACAAAACATTGTCAAACTTTTCTGCCCAGTTCAAGCCGCCCAACGCAAACATTTAATCCACCTTTTCCCGCGCCTGGTCAGTGGGGAGAAGAGATGAAGGAGTCCAGTTTGAAGAGACAAAATGTCCCCCAGATGAGTTGATCAAACATTTGTTCAACGGTTTCCATCTCCTCACAAAGACACGCCTCGCGCGCACAACGGGAAGCTCAGGGATGAACTTGGGAGACAAAGGAGCAAGAGTCCATTTGAGGCTCATGCTTGGGCTGCGCGCGGACAAAAGGCCAGCTTGGAAACAGCTTTGGCTGCCCTGACAAAAAGACGGCGACCTGCTTAAAATTCAGCCCGAGAAAAGCAGGAAAGGAGAGGTTCACTTTAGGGGGGAAAAAAAGCCGCGCGGCGCATTATGAGGTCGCATGGAGGGATGAATTATTCAGGCGGCGCTCCTGCGCGGCCTGCGGGCCTGTGGGGACTGGTCACCGACCGTTCTCACCTACAGATTGAGTCAAAGGTAGCAACTGCCAGTCCTTATAGGGACTAAAATATTTTAGAGTCTGCTCACGGAGAGACGAGGACGCGCGCTCGTCAGCTAAACTCGCACGCAAAACGGTAGGAGAGAAAATGTCATACTTGAACAGTCTTTCCCAAAATGCGTCCCTAAAAATGATGCTAACGCGGATCTCTCTTTGTCGATTCTTGTGACTCTCTGGTCAACCCCCCCCCCCCCTCTCCCCCGAACAGAGGCAGCTGTGAGTGGGCTCCAGCCGAAACTCGTCCCGCGTGCCGTGTTTGAGTCTTTGATGAGCCCCGGCCTTGCCCTCCCCAACATTAATAATGTCCTCCAAATGATGTCGATATTGTGCTATGCCGCAGTTAACGACAGAGGGAGTATATTAAAGAGTGTTTTGGGTGAATGAGGACCAATGTTCTCCTCGCAGAACCTCAGTCTGGCCTGGAGCGCATTTTCACAATGGGGGCCACCCGTCCCGCCGCTGCGCGCGGATTGGAGAGCGCAGCCGCATCAAACCCCTTCCACGCACCACCCCGCTCGTTCCGCAAATCTCCCCAAAGAGATTAAATCGACTCTTTTATTTCATCCCACTTTCATCTGCTGAGCGACGCCGCCCCTCGGCCTCCGGTTCGACTCTTCCTCTCCGTCCCGCGCAACCCGCGGGCTCCTTTCAGACCACATCCTCCATAGCGCGAGGGGCCCAAGACGCTTATCAGCAGAACAAAACCATTTCTCATCTGTTCAAAAATATATGTTGTTCCAAAAACTAAATGTACTGAATAAAACCAACATTTATCAGTTGTAATGAAACCAACGGGTTCTTTCCTCCAGACAGTTTCAAACAGAGTAATTTTGCTTCTTTTCCATGTTGATTTGGCTGCGGGTTTGTTCCTTAAGGCCTGTTGCTGCGCTTTTCCCTCATGTCAGACCCCCCCACCCCCACCCCCACTCACAGATTTTCAAAGTGCATCTTTCTGAGCTGAATGAAAGTGAAATTATCCACATAATACAGTGGAGCCTTGTTGAGAGCCAATCCTTTTCCATTTAGGTTAGCTGTCATGCATACACAACCATGTGCGCACGCTCACACGCTGCACTCTGCAGTGCAAACAGTCGAAGGGTCACTTTATTTTAGTGAAAGAGGATCCTGGAAAGGGCTAATTGAATAAGCCCGGGATCTTTGAAAAAGCCCTTCCATGGTGAGCGCAGTCATCATGTCATAATTAGGTTTATTGAGGTGCATTCCTTCAATCTGCCTCCATTCTGCTGGGGCTCATTGAGGGCCAGCGCTGGAGCCGGCGGCTGGGGGACAAAGGGGGACCGCCACCAGACAATACATGAAAGAGTCACCAAGGTTTTGTCAAAGAAACAGAGCAGAACTTTGTTTGTGTAAATAATGTGAGTCAATGAGCTTCTACTGCTGCTTTGGCCCAAATGTTACATGGCGGCACTCGCGGGGGTGGGTGGGGGGGTTGTGAGAAGGAAAAAGCTATTGGTTTGAATCCCAGAGAGAGGGTTTGTGACAAAGACAGAGCAGCATTTCCTCAGTCACTAACAACAGGTGTGTTTCAACTTTCTTGCTGGTTTATTCATTGAATGACATAACAGGAAAAAAAAACTGTGAAGATGACATTTTTTAGTTCCTGTGTGAATCTGCCACGTGTCCTAAAATTCTCGTTCCTTATTTTTTAAACGAAATTGATTTTAATTAGTTGTTTTAAACCATAACAAACCAGACAGAACTGCGACCTTTGTAACCTTAAAACTGTGTTTTCAGCACCTCAGACTCCAAATACCAGGGTGAGCAGAACATGACGGGGTGGTGAAAATGATGGATCTTATGTGAAAAGTTGCTTTTTTTGTCTCATCACATCTGACAAAGACAGGACCAAAACGCACTCCTTGGATCCGATAATAGCCTTTGACTGTCCCCGGCCTTAGCCAAGTGTCTTGTGAAGAGTCTCTGTGTGTTCTTTGTCAGAATGAATGTGTCACTCAGTCAGTCCATGGGCACGAGGGCAAAGGGGGGCATTAGGGACAAGTGGCGAGCACCAAATCACTCTCCTCTACCCTGGGGCTCTGCTGTCGCTCCCTCCTCAGCTCACACTCCACCCTCTGTGGTGGGGTTTATTTCTGATAAGCCCATGCATGATGACTATCCAAGCATGAAAACATAGTTATCTGCAGATGAATGGCTGCTCTATGCTTCATTAAAGCCTCTTTTTCTTTTCACACTCTTATTGTGACCCTCTGATATCAATTCAAAGGGCAATTAATGAATGCACACTAACTTTGAAGTCAGAGTGATCTCTGTGAGTCCGTGCACATGTGTGTGCATGCAGGAGTGTCCCCCCCCCCGCCACCCCTCAGGACTTGCCGTGGCAGCTCAGCCTTCAGCTGTGATGGAGCAGCCGCATTGAGCTGAGAGAAGCCCAAAGACGGTTTGAAGGCAGAGAAAGAGTGAAAAGGCTCAGCGAAGGTCAAGTAGAATGGCTCGCCTTAGAATAAGGCCTCTCTTTATCTGCTGCAAGTACGCACTATAGGCACAACAGCTGGGGGGTGACGGGGGGGTGACGGGGAAAGAGGTTGTTTTTTAAAGTGTATGAGTGTGTTTTTGTGCTTTTCTGAGAAAGTAAAGAGGAATGTTGGCGCACGAGTTTTCCTCTCATATATCTGTCGGGCTCTTTCTCAGCATCCCTGTTTTAGCTCGCGCACATGTGTGTGCGTGCATGTGTGTGTGTGTGTGCACAGCAGGGTCAGGGTTGAGTGTCAGAGTTTGCAGAGGTTAGCTAGAGGCCAGTAAATGCAGGGCCTTTGCGACTGATGGGAGGACAGGCAGCTGTCAATCACCCGTCTGATGAAGCCTGACTTTCTTTAGAGTTTAGTTAACTAATTAACCCAACGACTTTGCAGTGCGACGTCTGCACACAGGCTTAAAGAGAGGATTTATTCTGCTTCACCAGGGAACCTTTTTTTCACGTCTCTGCTTTCAGATTTCAAGCATCAAGATTTGAAATTATTTTGATTGTGTTTTTGTATCTTCAGCTACAAGAGGTTGTTCTCATTCACCAAATCCTTTGTCCAGGGTGTTCTCACTTTGAGTGTTCCTTGGCAGTTCTACTTCAGGTTTTCTGAAGTTTTTCCTCGTGCTTCTATTTTCCCATATTCATTTGCTTGTTTAACTGATAATGCAGCTGGAACAATTGAAAATGTGCAAAAGGGAATATATATATATATATATATATATATATATATATATATATATATATATATATATATATATATATATATATATATATATATATATTGAGAGAGAGAGAGAGAGATAGATTGCACATTTTATAGATAGATAGACCTTTAATTGATGGGGAAATTGATTTGTTACCATAGCTCTGAAAACAAAATGATAACAAACAACAGATATTAGAATCAGAGTCAAAATTACTTTATTGATCCCACACATGGGAAATTTGTTCGTTACCATAGCATAAAATAAATGACAGCATTGTAAAAATAAGAACGAAAAAAGAACAAGAATAATATAAACAAAAAATGTAACATAAATGTAAACAATGAGGTGGTAAAATTAAAAAAGCTATTTACAGACAGTTCAGGTAAGAAAGAAACATTTGCAAAAAAGAAAGAAAAGAAGAAAGAAAAGATGTGCAAAGGTTATCTGTTGCATTGTGAGTTATTGTACAGTGTTATGGTATGAAGGATTTCCGGTATCTGGCAGTTTTGGAGCGTTTTGGAGTTTTGGATCAGAGCTAAAGGGCTTATATTATGCTAAATCACATTTTTGAGCTTTTAAGTGTTTTATAATGGATGTAAAAGAAACCCCAAAGTGGTATTTTGATCTGTTCACACATTTCTGAGCATTCTTTTAAAACCTGCGATCTGAGCACCAGCCCCCCACCAGACTTTGCATTAATCCCTTGTAATCCGGAGCATTTTGGACGTTTTTTTGTACTTTAAAATTTGCTCTTGTAATTTTTCTTTAAAAACTCACTCTGATGAAAATGGTGATTTTGGTGTTTGTAACACGTTCCAGCATTTTTCTAATGATGGAGGACATATTTAAAGAAAATTAATTTTAAAATGGCCTTTCTAAGTATTTCTTTGTTCAAATCTTGGTGAATCAGGAGCAGACAAATAAATGCCGTTTGAAAAACATCGTATTTGTGACGTAGAAAACACACTGCATTCTGATGCACCTATTTGCAGTACATCTTTGTTTTCCTCGTCTGAGTTGTTATCTGGTTCAGAACTGTGTGGCTGGATAGCTCCAATATTGCTCACCATTTTTGTTACACTAGTAAGGTTATGCTGGAGGTGTGAGGGGCTGTAAGATGGTTGGTGAGCATGTACAGATGGGTGACAGAAAATGGGGGTAGGGTCATAAAACTCAGAGGTTAGCTTGTAAATAACTACTACCACTCTGTAGAAACTATGTCCTGAGAACACAAGTAAAATTTACTTGTTTTTTATTTTGGCTAAAAGACCGCCGGGAACACTTAGAAAATAGATCAAACAATGATTTAAGTGGGACTCAACTTGTTTTAATTTACACAATAATTCTTAGAGACAAAATATATATATATATAAATCCAAAAACAAAGCAAAGGCAAACTCAGAACAATATGAAAAATGTCCAAAAACCAGCCAAAGCTCCACTGAAGTATTTACAATGTTCTAAGAATGTATTCTAAGGGGAATCACAATTATCTATCAGAACCTTTATGTTTGTTTCAATGCAAACACGTCAAAAACCTTCACGTTAAATTCTGAATGAAAACTATAATGGGGGGGAGGGGCATTCCTATGTTACTGACATGAAGCAGAAGAAAAGAATAACTTTCTAACATCTGACAGTTTGTCATATGTGCGTTCAGTAAAAACAAAATATAGAATCAAGATAAACATTTTTTCGCGTTTCTGAGCAATACGACTTCCCGTGATGAGTCATCTAAACATCATCCATCAATATGCTGCATTTCCTAAAACCTAAAGCTCTAAAAAATTGACCAAAAATCAGAAAATATCAGTAAGTTCAGAGCAGAAGAAGACTGCAGGTCTGAAGGACAGAGAAGGCCTGAAGGGTCGACAGGCCACAGGGGGTCAGTCGGAGCAACAGGAAACAGGGTTAGATACACGTTTAGCTACAGGTGACAGGTAAGCACTTCCTCACCCCCCCTCGCTGAGTCTGCTCAGCTTTTTTGTCCACAACAAGACTTTGATTGATGAGGTTTTGCTTCTTTTTCTCTATTTGACTCACATGTGCAGCTTTGGCACAGGCAGCTGAGAAGGTTGTAGCTCTTTAGCAAGTCAAGTGAGTTTACACCCCCCCCTCCCACAACAGTCAGACACCATGTTTCTCCCACCCCAGCAGAAAGAGCCGCAGATGGGTCCATAAGCTGTCAGTAAAGCCATTATCTGAGCCGGCATCTGCCTGCTTTGACTTCTATATACTGTTTAATGCAGTTGGCCAGTCACTCAGTCCCACAGCTCCTGAATAGGAGCGGCGTGGTCTGCCCGCCCAAATAAACGCTGCGTTTGTCTCCTCTGCCTTTTGTTTTGTGTGTTTTTTTGAGTGGGATAGGTGGAGGGGAGGGAGCACAACATGTCAGAGCCACGATTTACCCCTCGCTATTAACCCCAACCCCAGAAGAGTTATTGGGATGTCCGACGAGGGATGTAAATAACCCACATATGGTCAGTTAATTCCCCACAGCCCCTAAATCCAGGTTGGACGCCTTTGCTCCTTCTCTGCGTGCTCCTGCTCGGCTTGTACTGTCTCAGCGGACGTGTTGAAGCTTTTGTGTCCCCAGCAGACTGCGCCCCCCCTGCAGCTATGCTGAAGTCTTTCCAATAGACTGTTTCAGTAAAGTCTTCTCCTCCTCTTTCTGCTGGCTTCTCTCTCGTCTGGGATGGCAAGCATGGTGGGAGCCATTTTGTGTTTTCTTGGCCCTGGAGTGGTTGTTTTGGCTCGGAGCCCCCCCTGCACTGTGTGCCATGCCTCTTAGGGTTTCAGTTTGGTTAAATTAAACAGTTTTCTTTTCTCCTTTTAACCCCCAGTCCCCCCTTTTCACTGCTGTTCTTAAAGTTCTCCATCTCCCGGGCGGGCTGCCTCTTGAAGGCCTTTTTGCGCTCTCAGGTTAATGTTTCTGTTTTGCTGAACTGACAATAGCAGGGCTCACGTCTGTTACTCTGTGCTCCCCATAGGCTGAGGTGAAGGATAAGCAGTGAAGTCAGGTGTTAACAGGGGCAGCACGTTAAGGTGTAGCTTGTATAAACGTACAGCAACCATAGGGATAATTTGATTAACCCAGGCTATAGTCAGTGCCAAAAAGATAAAATCAGATCTTAGGGATAACAAGGCAAACAGAGCACTCAGAAACCGCAGTAGAGCTAATGTATGCACTAAAGTTGATTTGACATTTTATGTCTCCATATTTCCAAAAGATCGCACATTTTCTCTGGGTTTGGGTTTGGCTTCGCGCAAAAACAGAAAACAAGGGACACAGCTTTAAATGCTTGTAGAAGAAGAAGAAACCTGGAGTTTTGAACCAGCTTCATGTTTGTTCGCCTCCATAAGCCTCAAGTTATGAGGAGAGATCCCCATGGGTGCATTTACAACCACAACAGCCCCCGTTGCCCCCACTTCTCCACCGACCGCCTCAGGTGCTCCTACAGTTCCTTCTGGAAACAGAGGCGTTTTTTTTTCATTTTTATTTAACAGTAAGACTTAAGGAGGGGGGCACAATGCCTAAGGCTATGCCTCATCTACCCCACCCATCCCCAAGCTTTTTGCAGAGCGGCTTTATGCACCCCCCCCCCTCAAGGCCTCCCAAGCTCCCCCATGGGGCAGGTGACAGGCCTCCTCTGTGAAGGGCTGAGGGAGCCATGACGGATTCCACAGATGGAGCGTGGAAATCGCCGGCAAAGACCTCAGCTCTGTGGAGCAACAAAGAGCCTGAGAGTCGCAGAGAGAAATATGAGTGGAAATGAGAGCGATGGGGGGACGGAGGACAAAGAGAGGGTAGGAAAGAGGGAGGCTGAGAGAGAGGAGGGAGAAGAGAGAGGAGAAAGTAGCGCTTGTTTAAGGAGAGTTGAGTGCCAAGGCCAGGAGAAGGTGGCAATGTGCAGATCCTCTCAGAAATCACAATCATTTCAGCTCAGATCTGCAGATCTTCTCACGATTTGCAGTTGTTGGACTCCAATGAAGTTACATGACTCTAATGAGCGATGCTTGAGAGGGGCCACTCTGTCGCTTCCTTTGAAAATGCGGGAGAAACCCTGGTTGCAGGCAGAACTGATAGGTAATTCCAAAGTGATTAAAGATTTTCCTCATTCAGCTTTCCCAAGGCCCCAATCCCTGTGAAATGCTGAGGAACGTGCATGCTGGGGATGGGGGGTTAGAAAGGGGGAGACATTCCTCGTGGCCTTCTTTCCAGAAACTGGAGGGGGAGACTACAAAAGGCCTCATCTCATCTTTTTCAACCCTCTAAAGCCCCTCGCTGCACACCCTGAATTCCTCCTGCCCCATCTTCAGCTCGGTGGACGTTTTAGTGCTGATCTCATCAGAAAGAAATACAAAACAGCTGATTTTAAAGCCTGACAGCAGTGGCTCTGTTTTTCTCTCTGCTCCAGTTTGAGAAGCTTCTCCGGAGAGCAAAGACGACACAAATATTCTGTGAAAAGCTCAAGGCAATGTCTCAATTTCTCGCTCTCCCCCCTTTTGAAAATATTTCAGCTATTGGCTCCCTCATGCTTGAATGTTTCTTTACCAATTTGCTCCTAATGCATGTTAAGTTGACTCCCACTGCTATTGGTGCTGTGAGGAGAAAATCGCCAACGGGGGGAGAAAGGATCAGTTTCACATGAGGGGCCCTGAGCTATTTGGGTTCTCTTGTATTTTATTGTTGCTTCTGAGGGGGGGGGGACTAATACAGTGTTGCACATGAAACTTTTCAAATGTTGAAGGGGAATTAATTAGGTTCAACACAAAAAGTGGGTGCTTTGGCCATTGGTGAACCCAGAAGCGAATCAGTGGAGTGTTTGAAATGTCGCGGGTTCAAGTCAAATCCAGGCAGCCGTATCATAGAGTGGTCATCACTAAGGCAATATAACTAATCTGACAGAGATGCAAAAAAAGTACATATCTATATATATATATATACATATATATATATATATATTTTTTTTTATATATCGTCGAGACATGTGGTATCAGAGGCTCAGTCAGCCGGAAGCAAAATCTGTCCATATTAGACAGGAAAACAGATTTTAAATTCTTTAGAATCAGATCACAAGCTAGTTTGATTTGTCATTCAGCTGCTGCAAATAATTCTTTAAAGAAAAGTTTGTAATTGGCTCAGGAGGATTTAGTTTCAGCTCTGCCTTTTTTGCAGAAAGAAAAGGTTGGAAGTCTTTAAGCTGGAGCCCCTGTAGGAACACATTTGAAGGCTTAGTCCTCTGCTGTACAGTTTCACTTTTATTGGTTTTTGTTTGGTTTGGGTTCCATTGAAAGAGGCTGAAATGTGCAGTTTTTTAGTTTCAGTTCAAACTTTACTTTCGTAACATTTCCAGTTGTTTAGTGGACTTTATCACCTAAAATATCTTTAAGGTTTGGAGTGTTCTAAAACTTTTTTCCAATAGAGCCAGAACACGGTCTTTTGCAAACTCTTTAGTCCTTTATGTCTGACTTTATTTTGAATTATAGAAACAAATATTCCTCAGTGTTCTTTCTGTTCAGGGTGATGCTAAATTAATTAAAGTCCTGGATTTAATAGTATGTTGCGAATTAGCGACATATGGTTAATGGACTGTAACAGGTTGAAAGAAGTTGGACACAAAATAAAGATTTGCTTCATTTTTCACTTGAAACCAAACAGAAAGGATTTATGTGTTTGACAATTGCTTATTGAAAAAGTAAGGTTGTTTTCTGTACGTTTTTGGTATCACAGTTTACAAAGCCCTCTGAGAAAGGAGTTGGTAACTTTTCACAAACCTTCTATCTGCGTCACATAAAGAATTCTGGAAGTTTGGAGACAAATCCTGAAAATCTGTGATGAGTTTCTTCATTTTCCAGAGTTTTCATCTTGTTCTAAATTTTTGTTTGTGATTGACAGGAAATATTTACCAAGAGTTCATTGCTGCAAGACCAATGCAAGTGAACAATTTTGCAAATTCACACATTTAGTTAAGTGAACTACTTTAACAGCCTTTAATTTCCTGTTAGCTTCCAGGTTCTGGTCATTTGCTTCAGAGCAGTCTACTTTTCACACTCAGAAAAGGTCAAAGGGACCGAATTGGACTTTGAGTTCACGTTTGTCAGGTCCAGATCCTGAGGAGTAGTAGTAATAGAAAAGCTTCCATTGAGCACTGGTTGAGAAAAACATTTCAGAGAAATGATTAAGTCTTTGTTGAACATATTAGGAAATTCTTTTTTTTCTTCTTTAACAGCCAGCCATTCAGATGACGGTTCGGATGTGGAGTCAGAACCCGATTTGCCTCTGAAGAGAAAGCAGCGGCGAAGTCGGACCACATTTACTGCAGAGCAGCTGGACGAGCTAGAGAGGGCCTTTGAGAGGACACACTATCCTGACATCTACACCAGGGAGGAGCTGGCTCAGAGGGCCAAGCTCACTGAAGCCAGGGTGCAGGTACAACAGCAGACGGAAGATCTATGAATATGAACACACTGACAGGTGTAAATGATTGAAAAGATGTCAAAGTTTTTTTTTTTTGCCATGAAAGCGATGAAAAAAAAACACCTTTTGAGTCAGAAAACATGCCTTCAGTCCCAAAGTGGAGCTCTCTGTCTTTAAAGGCTGCCTGCTGATCCCAGAAGTCCGTCCTGGACTGTCCTTGTTGTGTTGTGGAGTTCAGTAAATATTCTGAGGGCTCCATATATTTGTGAAATGTAACCCCCACACTACACACACAGCCTGACACAGGTGTCCAGCGGTCATACTCCTGCATTTTTCAAAAACGTCCTAAGCTGATCCGTTTATGGGGTTTTGTTCTATGTGATCTTTTTTCCAGGTTTGGTTTAGCAACAGAAGGGCGAGATGGAGGAAGCAAGCAGGAGCCAATCAAATGATGGCATTTAACCACCTGATCCCAGGAGGTTTCCCAGCCTCAGCCATGTCCAGCATTCCACCCTACCAGCTCTCTGACAGCACCTACCCAACCTCATCCATTGCACAAGGTGGGTCCACATTTCTGAATGATCCACTGAGATGAGAAATGCAAAGACATGTTGGTTAACGGTTACCGTTACTGTTTACTGAAATCATGCATGAATGTTTTCTGAAGATAATTAATCATTACTAGGCACTGGAATTTGTTGCTTGAAAAGAATCTATCTGAACAGAACCGGCTTACAAAAACTATGTGAAACTATAAAATTAACTCAGTAGGGGTGAGATTAAATAAACGCACTTCTTTCCACTCCTTTTCAAGCAATAAATTAAGCTCTGCTTGACTTTAGTTAATGATCACTATATTTGATTAAGCAAATATGATTTAAGTGTCTTTTTTTGTTTGTTTTATTTTCTATTTTTTTTTATGTATGCATTTCGTCAGAAAGTTGTGAAGAAGTTAAAAAAAATCAAAGAAATAAAGGTATATGATTTCATGTTTGGTAGCTTCAAGTTTGTAATAAAAGTCTTTGAATTTTTTTTTTAGAAATTTGTCACAAAAAAAAAAGTTAAAAACTTTTCAAAATTTTAAATCAAATATTCATTTGTGAGTAAAAAATATCTTCTGGGCAAAAAGAAGCCAAAGTTATGGATGTGCCATGTCTCCCACAAAAACAAATGTGAAAAGCCACCGGTGCAGCAGCTGACTCCACTGTCTGCCGCTTACCAGTGGAGTAAACAGGCTGAGGCTGGTCTCTGACTTTTTCTTTAATATCCTTTGGGCCCCACATGTGCATCTCAGTAATGTCAACAATGCTGCTGGTTTGAGTCTGACATTCGTCTTTTTAGATGTTGCCCTTCAGGCTCACAGGTTTAACCCGTCTGGCTGCGGTATGATTACATCCGTCTTCTCTTTGGAACAGTGTCGGAGCCACCCAGCACAGTGCACCGTCCCCAACCTCTGCCCCCCTCCTCCAGTCACCAGGCCTCTGCTGGTGGAGGTCAGGGAGAAGGAGGCTCTGCCTACTGCCTCTCTTCTGGACGCCACTCCTTCTCAGGCTATTCAGACAGCTTTGTGAGCCCTGGAGGACCAACCAATCCCATCAACCCCGCTATAGGAAATGGACTTTCTCCACAGGTGAGACACAAAGACTTAAAATGTTTGTATCAGAGCAGATTTCTGTGTAAACATTTGGGCAAAAGAGTGAAAAGAAGAAAGTTAGAGTTCACTAAATATAAGGGTTGGAAGAAGACTCATGTCCCCACCATTGAGCACAGAAGATGTCTTACTGTGTGACAAACGAGAAGCCAAAAGACAATTAATGTCCATTATCCTGGCATGAAGAACCAAAGTCTCTGCACTGAAGTGAAAGGATCAGCAGGAGAAGAAGGACTTACGAGAGAAACAGGCAGAAAATTTGATTTCAAGCAGACAAAGTGGTAGATTTGTTGAAGAGTCCAAACTGTCTCACATTCAAGAACAAACATTCCTCACAAACATCCAGAAGATCAGCTGTTTTCACTGTAGCGTTCCATCGCTAATAATTTCATCCTCTCCCTTTGCTGCTTTAAGGAAACTTGCAAGCAGAGGTTGTCTTCAGACGATTGTGCCCCCCTCCTTAAGTCTTACTGTTAAATAAAAAAAAAAAAAACGCCTCTGTTTCCAGGCGATTCTCCATGTATCGCCGTGGCAACAATATTGTTAAGGCACAACCAGTTAGAGCCCTATCACATGCATGTCTGTGCTCAAAATGTTGGCTTTCCAACCGGAGTGGAGGGTAGCTTTCCAAGATTGCATTCTTAAAAAGTGCCCCCCCCCGGCTTTCATTTATTTCTATGCATCTCATAGTGCCGGAATGGGCAATCTAAGATTTTCCACGGACATTCCCCCCTCAGACTGAGACGCTCCAATGGAGGCTGTCTGGAACGACGGTAGAGTTTGGTTTTGGATCAAGGCACACTTTTCCAGTTAAAAATTTGCCATCAGGATTCAGGATTTCTGATAACGCGTGTTGTAGCTGCTGCTAGCTTCACCCAATCCTGATGGAGGTTTGATGCGATCCTTTCATAAACAAAGGTGGAGAGAGGCACGACTCCCCTCTTGAAGTCATCTTGGACTCCTCCACTCACCTTTACTGCTTGGGAAATGATTTAAGCAGGACCATGTGTGTGTGGATGTGGAATTATATGTCACTTAGAGGACGCAGAGGGCAGCGTACCTGCTTCTTATTAGAACTACAAGAACCTTCAGGCCTCTTCTCTGTTCTGGAGAAGGTGGAATAAGATACATTTGGAGGTAACAGATGCACTAAGTTTGTGCTTGATAGAGTTAGTTTTCGTCTTTTGAACAGTTGGTCCGCCTCCTCCATGACGACAGGTGAATTCAGAGGCTATATGGAGGTTGTTGGTTTGTTTTGAAAAACACTGACCCGGGGCTGTTTTCCGTTCCTTCCAGGCCAAAAACAGTTCCCCAAATTTGATTATGTGTCTGCTAATAAGGACCAGGAAGATTTCTCAAACGGTTTGGGCACGGGCCCCTCTCATGTGCACGTTAAGATAAGCCGTTATCGTGTACCAGGACTTTGTAGAGAAGGAATCTCTGAATAAGTGGAGCTATGGATCTGCGACAAATTGCTTAATTCCTCCGTTACGCTGTTATCTTCATCTTGAATAGACTCGCTGTGAGCCTTCTGATGTCAGCGACGGGGGATTTCCTCAGAATCCGAGTAGATGTTTGTCCCCGTGTTGGTGTAATACTTTCTTATTCCCTCCTCGGTGCATGGATGCTGCTCACAGATGGAGACCGACTCACATAAATCACAGGCTGTTTTTTTTTTTCAATCAGGTGATGGGTCTCCTGAACCCCGGTGGGGTTCCACATCAACCCCAAAGCGATTACGCCATCTCCCCCCTGACGGGCGGCCTGGAACCCCCCGCCGGCATGGCTACCAGCTGCAGTCAGCGTATGGACCACATCAAGGGCTTGGAGGGTCTCACCAGTGTACCGTCCATGTCAGCTCTACCCTCCCTGCCCAGCTCGCAGTCTTACTGCCCCCCTTCGTACAGCTCACAGGGCTACACCGTAGACCATGTGGGGTCCTACCAGTACAGCCAGTACGCACAAAGTAAGGTCAATAGTCTTCAGCTTTTTTTGCTTTCACTAGTCAATCAAAAGTCTTCAGTCACCACCTCTTCTTTGACAGAAGGGACTGTAGGACCATGAAGCTTTTTCAGCTTCATCTCACAGTCACACGAACAGAACCAAAACTGAAAATTTGGACAAATTTTAATAAGCTAATCTGTTATTTCCTATTAGTCTTTTTATAGAAATGAAAAAAAGTTATCCTACCTGTCGTCTACCTTGTCTGTTTGTTGAGGGGCAAACAAAAACCAGTTAAAGAAGCCGAGCTCTGTTTGCTGCATTCATGACTCTATATGTTAACAAAAACAAATGCAATTGTGTTCGTAAAATCAAATATATAAATATAATTTTACCCTTTTCTGTTTGTCCCACCTGACTTGCTGTTAGCAGAAAGCTGTCAAGATTTTTTAACATTTTAACTGCCCGCTTCACCAAATGGTTGAGCATATTTGTAAAATATATTTTTAAAGCATCGATCGTGTGTTTTACCTCCCCCCCCCCACACACACACACTCCCTCAAGGTAATCAGCGATTGAAAAAACTCTTTTATTGAGTTTGTCTTGGATAAGTAATTAAAGTAAGTAAAGTTATTATTACTATTTTAAAAAAATCTTTTGTAACACACTCACTTTTCAGTCCAGAGAGACAGCTACACAGTATACACAAGAGCAGGACAATTAAATTACTATGAACATTTTATATAATAATATGATACATTAATAAATTAAAATCAAAAATATAAAATTAGGTAATTTCTTGTAATTATTTAATAAATAGAAAATCATAATTGTTGGCTAAATATTTTTCTGTAAAATATTTACAAAGAAATATAGTTTACATATAAATATAAGTAATAATAATAAATAATATAAATAACATTTTTGCAGGGAATTAATATTTAATTGATCTCACATTTAACTTTTAAATAATTTAAACAGGTAAAAGACAATGAATTCTGACCAACTGTTGTTTCAGAGAACATGAGAGATCTCCAGTAAGAGAAACCTGACCTGCAGGTTTCCACAAGTTCAAACTTCCAGATCTTTAGGAGGATCAAAGACGAGGTTCAATTCTGATGTGACATTATGTTTATCATGTGGAGAAAATGATCAAGGTTTTTACTGATGTGAAAATAGAATCTAGACTCTGATCATTTTTCCTGATCTTAATCCTTCTTTAGCTCAGGTTTTTTTCCTGTTTGTTTTCAGGGACAGAAAGTGTCAATATTGAACCAATTCTGGTCCACTAATCTAAGATCTGTGAGGATAAACTCCACTTTTCTCCCTCAGTAGAAAAACTGCAGCAGTTTACTCGTTTTCTGTGCTGCATGCTCTCTGAAGTGTTGGAGTTAATTGTGTGGGTCTGATTCTGTTTACAAAGGGATTGGCCTGGACTTGAACCGCGCAGCAGAACCAGGTCCTACCACACTGTGTGCCGGTTCTCTTCTGCGTCTCTCTGCCTTCAGGGAATACCCGCAGCAGGAGGCACTTTTCATTTCACATTACTGTTACGCTACGAGTTAAAAGCTACTTCAAACAAATCTATGTCCAACTTCGAGGGGCAGCGGCGTCCCCCGTCACACCGTGATTACAGCACGGCTTTTTCAACTTTGGTCCACAGGGGGTTCACCAATCAGGTTCACCCACTGACCTTGTTATGACCTCGAGACAATCCAGAGTGAAAGGTTCTCTGATAAGTCCAACTTTAGCCATCTCTGCAGACCAGCACGTACAAACATACGTCTACATTAATATCACAGAGCTGCAAATATCCAATGAGAAGTTTTTTAGTGGACAAAGCAAAGGTCATGACCTACTGCGAACACACGTGGACACGGTACCCAATCTGAGGCCGAATGCTCCATCTTGATGTGATTAATCAACCCGACTGGAGAGCTGGTGGGTTTGGAGCTGCAGAGGAAAGGTCCTTTCTGGGGGCGGTGGACAGATCCTAATAGCCTCTGGCAGGGCGGCTATTAGAAACAGGTGCCTGGCTGAGGTCAGCTGGGGAGGCAGCGCTGAGTGGAAACCGCTTTGTCTGACGACATGCAGCTTTCACTGGAAATGATGGTGGGGGGGTGCACAAACACCGCTTTAGATGACAACTCTGATGTTCAGCAGATTCTGTTGTAGGGTTTAGCTTCGAGGGTTACCTGGTTTCACCTGGTTGGGGGCTTTTCTTTATCTATTCAGTTGCATCCATTGACTGTATCTGAGAACTTGTCACTCTTTGACGTGTGACGCCATCCAGACAAAATTGCTCGCTTTGGGCTCCAACCAAATGAAGTTGATTCAGTCGCCATTTTTTCACAATACAGACGCCACCATGTAGGAGCCAGATGTTGTCAGTAAGCAGTGATTGGTCCAAGTTGGTCTAAGTCATCATTTTTCCATGGCAACAACTCTCACCAAGGAGTGAGCTTGGTCATTTTAAAACTTGAATATTTTGCACTACAGAAAAATTTTAATGAAAAAAATAGGATTATCAAGAAAAAAGGTAAGAAAATATAGCAGAAAAGAATGCTTATCCTGACAAATACAATGACTGAGTAATAGCTATTTACTTCTCTACAGAAGTTTGTGGGATTTTGGCTTCTTATAGCGGTTAATTCCTGTTTGGAGGACAAACATACTGATCACTGAACCATCCCCCCAAAACCGCTCATCTTAATTTGAATTCTTCCATCTTTGTTATTGGTGGGACTCTTTACAATCTATCACTTTTATCTGTTAAACCTTAGGCATTTTTAGTAAATTCATTAGAATCTCGACTGGTTTTGTGGATTCTTGAGGTTTACAATCTCCAGATAATCTCTCTGTTGTCCTATGGTGCTGCATTAAAGATCCATAAATCATTATTAAACCTTACTTTTTTAAACTGGATATTCATGTTATGGTCAAATAGTGACCCATTAAATAGGATTTTCTTTTATTTTTGTTTTTGTTTTTTACAAATATCTAAATTTGCTCTACTTGTGGATGTTAAAGCCTAAAATCTCAGCTCTAATCAGAATAAGAAAAGCATTTCTTTGGCACTTTTAGGAGAATTTTCATTGTTTTCTACTGTTTCTGTTTAGTCTCCTTCTGCAAAGCAACAGCTGATCTACCCACAAATTTCCTTTCTCCTTGATGATCTTAACTGTAGTTGATCAGTGTGTTTCTTGCAGGTGCCCTTCCTTATCTGAGGCCTGAAATCACCTGACCAGCAGCTCCACTCTTCACAAAGGGACGTGTGTTTGCATGCTGACGTAAAAAGTCTTCATGTCTGGACCAAATTTTGGCGTGGTGGATCAGCACACATCCTCTGCCGCAGGATAAAAAAATACAAGGGATCACAAGAAGGAAAAAGAGGAGCAAGAACTACAAATTGACTGTGAATGTTGCTGTTAGTTGTGTAAATGAGATTCCAGCGCTTAATAAGCTCATCTTTGGGGGGGTGACCATCTACTGTGCCACAAAGAGGCACTTTCCACAGTGACCCAAAAGCGGCTCTGCTTTGCAAAGACATTAAACCCAAACCTGTCGCCTCAGAGGAGAGCCGACAGTGATGTGTTTACATGTGGAAACACCACAGTAAATTCCAGATAACTTCAGCATCATTCCAGTCTGAAGACGAACAGAAAAGGGCTTTTTGTTGCTTCATGACTTTTGTTTAAGACTTGAACGTTCCACACATGAGGAGATATTCCAGAAAGAAGGAAAACAAACGTGAGCTGATGAGTGTGCGGGTTTTATTGTATCTAATGTACACCCCAGCTGTTCTGTAGAGAGGGATCATCTAAACAATCTTCCCCCTTCAGGCTCATCTCCAGCCTCTCAGCCCTTTTGCCTCATTCATGTCTCGGACGGTGAGGCAAAGATCCCAGCCTTTTGTGGCTCTTCGGGGCAGCTCAGAGGAGGTCAAAGGCTGCGTTCAGGGAGAGTGACAGATGAGAGAACAGCAGTGGAGGGCGGCGAGGAAGAGGGGGGGGGGGGCAAGCAAGATTGATCACAACATGAAAAAAAGTCTTTAAAGGTCTTCTCGGCTAGAAGAAGCCAACAGGTCACAAGTCACGACTGAGAGACACTTGAGATCCAAGAGGAGGTCAAAGATTGCCCAGTTGCCCACCTGAGCAGAAGTGCAATATCACCGACCCAACAGTCAACAAAAGAAATCCTCAGAAAAAGAAATCAAAACAAACATTCATCTGAATATTTTCAAAAGAGAAACAACAACAACCTTCACATCCCATGAGAAAGTGGAAGCCAGAAACCTTCCACCAGGAGAACAGCTGTACAAAGACAGAATAATAAAGCCAAATTCTGACTTCGTCATCTTTTTGGGACCTTTCATTCACAGGAGATTTGTGTGTGTGTGTGTGTGGGGGGGGTTCTGTTGTATTCATTGGTGCCATCACGCTGCTTCTATATGGGTGTTCCTACCATTACACTGCATCTGTGGGGGTGTTCCTACAGTTACATTACATCTGTACAGGCTTTCCTACAGTTACATTGCATCTGTGGGGCTGTTCCTAACTATTACACTGCGTCTTTGGGGGTGTTTCTATTGTTACACGCATCTGTGGGGGTGTTTCTGCCATCACACTGCATCTACAGGGGTGTTCCCACCGTTACACTTCATCTGTAGGGGTGTTTCTACCATTACACCACATCTATAAGGGTATTCCCATTGTTAAACTAATTTGTAGGGGTGTTTATTTCATAACACCACATGTAAAGGGGTGTTCCTCCTGTTACAGTGTGTCTGTGGGGTTGTTCCTAGCATTACACCAAGTCTTTGGGAGTGTTTCCATTGTTTTACACATCTCTAGGGGTGTTCGTACCGTGAAATTGCGTTTGTGGGGGTGTTCCAATTGTTACACCAGGTCTTTGGGGGTTTCCTACCAGTTGACTGCATCTGTGAGGGTGCTACCACATTACATTATGTCTGTTTTCCTACCATTACACTGCATCATTGGGGGTGTTCCTCCTGCTACACCACGTTTATGGGGGTGTCCATTGCATCTATGGGGATTTATCTAACCATTACATTATGTCTGTTGGGGTGGTCATACCATGACACTGCATTGTTAGGGGTGTCCCTACTGTGACACTTTTTTACAGCTGGGCGACAGGGTGCAGAAAGAATTCATCCATCAGCCAGGGGTTGGTCTCCTCCCTCCATTTTCCTGATATATTTTTTGTATTCTTTGACGAAGCGACGTGACATAAGGTCATGTGTATACGCGCATTATCATTGCTATTTATGATCTAATAAAAGCTCTTAAAACGTTTTTGTTTTAGTCTCTTCTTTCCCTCCTCATCCAGGGGTGATTAGAAAAATTGAGTCTTTGTGATTATTTTTGTCCCAAGTGCAGAAGTCGAGCGCAGAGCGTCTGTGATCCACTTAGCAGGAGAATGAAGTGCACTTGGAGACAAATGTGTACTTTTGAAGGGGCTCATGTGAACCCTCCAACCAAAATAGGCCTGACCAAACAGGGATCAGCAGACATTGGATTTGAGGGTGAACACAACAGTCTTCCTCACAGACGCCTGTAGATGCTCAGACATCGGCATTGGTGTGTATTAAAACCCCCGCCGGCCCCCCATTGCTGCAACAAACTGACTTTTGTTTCTCCTATGAAGAGAGCGCGCCTTACAGCGTTTTGCACAAACAGCCCCTCCCAAAGGCCTGTGCACGCCGTCCACCCGCTGACACACAGCCCCCTCTGTGTTTGTGCTGCACATGCATGCAGACTTCAACTGTTGATTCTGTATGTGTTCATGCAGCCTTGGGCTATTCTGCCTAATTATAACATTCTTCTGATTAATCGAGTCTGCTCGCCGGCCCATGCCCTTGCTCATGCAGCCGGACCACACACTCTATAAATAAAGCTTTAGTCAATAACAACGTTCAGAATCACTCAGGGTCTCCTCTGCTCCTTTTGCTGAACCAGTGCTGAAGTCATTCAGCCAATGACAGCAAGACACGCACACATCCACAGATCTACACACGTTTGCACCACAATGCACACACACAAACGTTTACATGCACACACACATTTACTCACATATTTAGACACAAACACAGTTTTACAGTCAAGACAACACACACGTTTAAACACAGACACAAGAATGCACAAATGCATGAGCAGCATAACACACACATCTTTACATTTACACATCAACCCACACACAAAAAAGACACAAATATTGACAGACACACACACTGACAGTCAGTCACAAAGAAACCCACATTCATTCATTCACATCCGCCTTTACAGAATTACACCTAAACACACACTCAAACACAGACGTTTACACATTTTACACTCAGACACATTTAATACACGTACACGTTTACACTTTGGCACATAAAAAAAGATACTTCTTGCATTACAACACAACTCAGACACACACACTGTTACACATTTACGCTTAATGACACATGCTTTTTACACTACAAACATACACACACATTGAAACATTTACACTCAAGTACATACTGTTACACTACACTACACACACACACGTTTGAAGATTTATACTCAAATAATACTTTTAACACTACAACACAGACAGACACATGGATGTTTTTAGATGTACACTTGTACACACATATGTTTACAAAATGACACAGACACATAAAAATTTACACATTTAGATTCAAAGGCATACTTTTTACATTACAACAGAGAGACACATTTACATTCAAACACACACATGTTGACATTTAGACATACCCACATGCTTATACAGTCACAAACATTTACACTACATCACACAAACACACACCCCAACACACACACACATTTACAGTATACATTTATACTTAGACATAACTGCATGCATAAACATTTATACACATAAACTCTGACAAGTTTACATTAAAAAGACACACACATTCAAATACACACAGAATTAAGGTAAGCATTTGGACTCAAGCACACATACTTTTTACACCTTAACACCCACCCACACATTCACACACATATTTACAAATTTGCATTCAAGCACAAACACACTTAGACACAAACACGCCACTTCACACACTTTTAAACACTTTAACACAGATACATACACACTGTTACACACACTCTCTCTCACACACACACACACAGACTGTTTGCTTTCCTAATCAGTCCATACCATTAAAAGATGAAGACAAATCACACCTGCAGAGTTCCAGGACGAGGACATTACTTTTATTAATGATCTCTCTGCAGCAATGAAAAGACCATTATTGCTTCAATATGCCCTGGAGTGTTGTCCCAGGAACTATTTTAATGACATTTTCATACTGCTGCATAATCACAACATTTTTAAAAGGAACTTTTCTGCTTCAAGAGATCCACATAAAATAAACTGAGTTCCCTTGATATAAAAAAGAAACATTGTTGTTTCTCTATTACCTCACTTCAGCTTTTCCAAACACAAAGTGAACCAATTGTTAATTTGGGTAAGTAAAACAGAATTCCTGTTTCAATTGATTGTCACAAAAAGTGAGAAGCAGAACCTGAAATTTGCTTCTTTAACTTTAAACAAAGTTCATCTGACTTTCCATTTTTCATGTTGGATGGAAATAAGAGTTTAGTAAAGAGTTACACACAAAGTGGAATTATTTTCCTGTTCCCAGGAAAACTTGGAGGGAAACACTCACAGCCTTGTAACCAGCATGTGATCCAGATACTCACATCTCCAACAACCCCCTGGGTTAAAGCATTCTTTCCTCTGCACTGTGATCGAACATGACCTCCCGATCAGGGCAGCAGCTGTCTCTGTCATTCTCACAGTTAGATGTGTGCCCCCTTCCCTGCTGTTTGTTTTGGTTCATACATTTTCCGTGCATGTTTAGAAAATGTAACAGAGAAACGAGCAACTCAGCTTAGTGATAGTTCTGTCCAGATGTTTGAGTCACCTTCAAACTGCAGATCCCCCACACTGAAATTCAACATATGATCAAATCTGCTTAAAAAAAATCTGCAACATCTGTTCTAACATATAAGTGATGCATCTAAATGTTCAAGATCTAACACATGAAATAAAGAAGCAAAAATTTGCACCAGTTTGAAACTCCTGTCTCCCATCCTGTTACTTTTACCTTTTTTACCTGTTAGGATGTTTAACCTGCTGAAAAAACAAAAGACTTTTTTTCTCTTTACCTGCCTTGGCCACTGTGCGTGCCAGGTGGAAGGAAGTCTTTCAGAACTTCTTACCATGCAGCCTCTGAACACACACTTAACCCCTGACACCCCCCAGTGTTCACACACTCTGTCATCACAGGTCTCGGCTGCTGTTGACCTGAGCACCAACACATGCTGGGGACAACTTAACCTCTGGACCTCGTGACAGAAAAACACTCTGACAGAGGAGCAGGCCAGCATCTGAGGAGGAGGAGAAGCAGGGAAGAGAAAGTAGGAATTTTTGGTGAAAATGAATCTACTTCGGAGTATTTTGGTTGGATGTGACTTTCAGTCAAGCCTCCAAACTCATAGAAAAATCTCAGAATAGCACAAACTGATCTTTTTGTGTTAAAATTAAAATGTATCTTTCCATTTATGCCAACAACTTGACCTACTAAGGTTCAAGAAAAAGTCAAATTACTTAATGAATATTCCACTAAATTAAGCCCAAAGAAGTAGATGATGAATAAGAATACAACTGCTTTCAATCAAAATGTATAATTATCATAGAAGTGTTTGTTTAATGCCTTGGTCTATACATTTTTAGCAGGGCTGTTGCGTTTTGAGGGTAATTTGATGTGTGCTTTCGGCAGAGGGTCAGGGCTTAGAACTTGGAATAAAATGATCCATTTCATATAAGAAGGATTTTGTATCTGAACTGCTTGATGGTGTTTTGTTTGCTGATGACATCACTCTGTTTTATTCTGGAAACATATTCCAGATGCTTTGAAGGAGATAAATGAGAAACTTATAAAAGTGAGAAAATGCCATGAAATAACTAGATAAATGTTTTTTTAATAAGAAGATGAAGTAAATTTTATTCAATGACAAAAGGAGAAAATTGATGTCAACAAATCAGGTGAAAGTAAAGTTGCTTGAGTGAATGGAATAAAAGTTTCAGATCATGACTGATGAAGACCTAAGCTGGAAGTCACACATGAGAAACACAAAAGGAAAAACAGCTAAAGCCATTGGTGGGTTACAAAAAGTTAAATATTGTATGAACAATTTAGCATTTTTGACAATAAAACAACTTAATAATTGTTTTATGTTTTCTAACCGTGGAGTCAATTGAGTGTCAACATGAAACTTACAATATTTAAAGAAACATTTCTGAGAGTTATAAAAACATAAATCATTTAAACTTATTATTTATTAGGTATTAGGGATTTGAAATCTCTTTTTTTTCTCCACTAGAAATGATCTAGAAATTAAACAACAAAATTTCACAAAGAAATATTCAGCAAAAGTTTAAAAAAAGACTGAGTTAGTGTAGTCTGAAAGGCATTTTAAAGACATTTTAAAAATATGATGGAACAGAGTTTCCAGTGAAAGAATAGTTTTTTTTTTGGAAAAGTGTTAAAAATTAGATTAAAGAATCAGAAACAATAACTGTATTTAAACACATCTATCAAATCAAACACACAAACTTGTGATGAAACAAATGATCTAAGTGACAATTCTTGTAATGAATTCACTTGTGAAGATTGTGTTACTGTAACTGTGAGTTGATGCTGTTAATTCAGACTGAACTGTTCAGATGACAGAGCTCCAGGTTTTTGTGTTGGAAAGAAGACAGATGTTAGAAGATTTGTTCTTTCTTTTTTTTTATGTAGGGTCAGATCAATTTTCTGCGCTTTTTAAAAAAATTAAGAATGAAACAAAGTTAAACTGAAATAAGACAAATATTCTCACAGAGTACCAACATTGTCCCCGTCATTACAGAAGAACATAAATGCACTGAACACCAGCTTCAATCAGTGAGAGGAAAACATTTAAAAAGGAAAACCCCGGATAAAGATCCATTTTAGAAAGACGTAGGTTATTTTTCTTTGCTGTTTTGTGATGTTTTTTACTTGCAAATATTAGTATTTAAAATCACTTATCATGAAATTTAAGCTGATTATAAATTCAAAGGGTGAAACTAATTAATTTTTTAAGCAGCAGCTGATAAAAATTGACCTGAATGAGTTTGTGTGACTTGCATCATTTCATGTTTTATGGACTCACATGATCTGAGCAAAGTGGTGAAGGAGACCAGGGGACTGCACAGCAGGGGTTTGAGTGTGTTTGTGTGTATGACAGAGTGTATAGAAGCTGTGATGATTCCTGCACATGCTTCCCCTCACAGAAAAAAAGACATTTGTGTTGTTGCAGAGCAGCGATGCAGTTGGATCAGACACTGGTGGAAAAGTGATCTTCTGAAAAACCTGCAACTGAACACAAACAGAGCTGCTCTAGGAGGCTTTCCTGATGGACACTCTTAAGAGTTAAAGAACAGAACCTGCTGTGGACTGTCAATCCGTTTTGAGACTTCTATATCTGCATATCTACAGTATATATAATAAGCTCAATTCTGCGTTACTGCATGCTGCAGTCAAACATGGGACAAGCAGGTAAATGAGAAATCCCCCATTTGAGTCACGACCTCTTCACAAGGAGGTATCTTTTACCCTTGTGTTATCCAAGGCACATTCATGTTGGGAGTGGGGTCATCTGGAACCCACAAGATAGCACAAGGGGTTAAGAAAACGTCCAATTTTTTTCAAAAAATGCCAAGACTTAAGAAGAACAGCACAAACTGAGCCCTTGAACAAGTGGAAGAAGACAAAACCTGCAGTTAAAACATTCTGTTGTTGCAGCTTCTTTATTATTCAAACTTACTTCAACTTTTTTTTTAAACAGTTGAAGTCCAGTAGGGGTCAGTCAGTCCACCGGTCTTCTAACTACAGCACCCATAATGCTCCAACAAGCTATCAAGCGGGGCGACCTTGTAGTTTGCCAAAGTTGAACATTTTGACAGATTTTTAGTGCCATGTACCACAGAAAATCAATTTGAGGTCAGTAAGCACAGCCAAAAGATTAAGGTTTACCGGATTCGAAGGAAAACTCTCTGTTATACAGTGTCTTTTTATTTGGAAAGGAAGTCATATGAATCTCTTTCAAAAGTTTCAAAGAAAAAAAATTCTCTTTATGTTTTATTTATGCTGAAAACAGTACATTATTCACCTTTATTACATGCAATACAGTGTTTCATTTTTGTTAAGGGTGAAGTGAGACCTTGCAGCTCCTGCTGGGTTTTAGTGAGTGAGAAATTGAGCCAAATGACTCCTTAAATGTTGAATTTAAAGACCCTTGGCCTATTTGCATCTAACTGTGATCTGAGGTAACGGGAAAAACAACACTGATTTAAAATACAAAACAGGCAAGCACAAACAGTAGTTTTTAAAAAATGAAATGTACTTTGTGAACTTGTCTTTGGTAATAAAGACCAGCTGATCAGAAAAATAAAAACAAGTTTTAACCCATAGATTCATGGTTTCATCCAGAATTAATTCTCCGTTTCCTTTTGTAATGCATGTCTCTCTCACACAGCAGCATCTTTGTAGGTACCTCCCACCATAATTGAATGTTTCATAAAGTCATGTGAGGGAACTGGCTTCCATTCATTTCTTCGGGAATCCCCATTTTCTCCAGTGTATGTCTGCAACTCCGCCTTCCTTTTTTTTTCTGGTGGTGCAAAAAAAATGTTTTTACTTGGAGAGTTTTTAGAGAGATTTCGAGAGTGAGAGTTCCCACATGGATCTGCATCGACCACCATCTAAGAAAATGAACCAACAGTGTTTGAAACGACAGAGAATGTTGTGTTTTGACATTAGTGGCTTTGATAAAAGAAGCTGAAGAAGATTCTTGTTGCTCCTCCCAATCTAGACTGTTGCCGCAGTTCTGAGTACATAGTTTTGATTTGACTTTATTTGATTTATTGACTTTTTTCAAGCATTGTAGTCAAAGTAATAAACAATGTACACAGATTTATCAAACTCATTAGAGAAATAATGAAACGCATAAATAAATAAAAAAATTAAAAAAAAAAAAAAAACTTAAGTCACATTTGCTTAATCAAATATAGTCATCATTACCTAAAGTCAAATAGAGCTTGACTTGTTGCTTGAAAAGGAGTGGGAAGAAGCTAGTTTATGTAATCCCACCCCTATTGATTTAATTCATTTTATAGTTTTACAATGTTTTTGTAATCCGGTGCTGATCAGTTTATAAAAATGCACCTGGTGTGTGTGTGTTGGTACATGTCATCTGGTGTCGCCTCACCTGTGCATTAAGCTGAGTATTAGCTGATGTGGTCAAAAGGACGGAATCAGAAATGCTCATTAAAACTAATAAGCTTTTTCAAAACCTAAAATGTATCCGTTTCAGATTAAAGTTTCACTTTAGACCATTTTTCATATGTTTTGACTGTTCTAGTTTACAAAGTTAAGCAGAATAGTGTTCTAAACCACTATTGTCATCACATTAAAGCACTTCTCTTTTAAATACAAGGAAACAGGAAGTTGATGGCATGTTTTTGGCCTGACGCCAAACCTCTGTGTCTTGAGAAAAATCCAGCGTGGCGTTCATAGGTTCGGAGCATTTGAAGTGGAGCTGCTGCACTCGGATCACTGTAATTGTATTAGACAACTCCAACGTGACGCACGGCCCCAATTATGTAAATGTGCTCAACGCCAAAATAGCTTTCCGTACAACCCCACCTCACAGGCAATGCATTATGGGCATTAGTGGAGCGAACCCAGGAACAATTAGTTTGGCACCAGGTCGGTTCGTTAGTAACAAAGCCGATCTTGTGGCTTCAGCCAGTCATTCAAATGACATGACGTTGACGACTGATTCAATTACAGAGCTTCTTAATAAAAGTACAGTTTATTTAATTTAACCTGATGAGATTTTACGAGGCAGAAAAGCAGCTACAGGATCACAAACATTACGTGAACTCTGAAATTCCTAAACTAAACAGGTTCATTTGATTATTGCCACTTTTACATTTAAAACCTCTAAACTCTTATTTCATTATTTGCTCCCCTAATTGTTAAATTACAATTATTCAAACTGGGAGCAACAGTTTCAATTCTAAAAACTGGACATATTTGCTGTGTGTGCATTTACATGGGGGGCTGAGGGAATGCTGCTTTCTGCAGACCGTGCTGAAGGTCAAAGGTGACCGTAGTTCCTTGAAAGGAGGAAAGGCAACAATCAATATCATTTCATAATTCATGCTTTCACTCGGCTGTGTGTAATGGGCTTGTGATTGACAGGTGGAGCTCCTGTGAGCTCATACCTGAGACTGCTGCATGCAGCTCCACACTGCACGTCTTCAGAGTCAGGCCGTGTGGTTTGGCCTGCAGTCTCGGGACAAACCGGCAACTCTGCGGTTGATGAACTGACGAGTGTGAAAGCAGAAAAGACAAGGAAAGCAAAAGGAGCCGTGGAAAACGGGTGGCAGTTAAATAAAGGAGAAAGACGAAAACAAGCAGCCTGTGGAGTCCGTGCACACATCTTTTAATGACGACGCAGAGGATTAAAGTGAATATTTCCCTAAAAGAAAGAACAGAAAGATCAACATGTAGAAAGCACAAACAGCACAGATGGACAGAGACAGATGGAAATGTTTCACCGAGGTCTTTACCTTCTCAGTGAAATATTGTGTCTCTGCAAAGCTTAGCAGGGTGTGGGAGAGCGGAGAGTTGGGAGGTATGCCGTGTTTTTGTGCTGCAGAAACGGGATAGCAGCTGAAGCTGTCCATCGCTCATGAATCAGGCTGAGGCACCGTGAAGCTGCGGCCCTCACAGGAGCCAGATGGGCCCTTGGCTAAACACACATCCACAGACAAGAGGAAAACAACCAGCTTCTATATCCACTGAGGGAAAATTGGCAAATTCTGACTTCTTTTTCCACATTTGGCTCATTGAAAACATAAGAAGGGTTGCAGGAGATGATTTACAGCAAAGTTCAGCCTCAACAGTGACAAAAAATCGATTGTATAAAAAAACATAATTGATTAAATCAGTCCAGACAGAAACATGTTAAATTATTGATTATTTAAAAAATTTGTAAATCAGCAAATCAACATCTAGATAAATAAAATGTTTCCATCAGTGTGATATGGGGAAAAAAAACCTAAGAATTTACAGAAAACATTTTTATCTCAAACGGAAAACAACTCTTACATTTTCCATCATAAGTAAAACAAGGATTTCCTTCAAAATAAAAGCCTCCCTTTGCAGCCTTTCTGTGGACCTGTAATAACTCTTGATAAAAGCTTTGTCTCAAACAAATGTGACTTTTTTCACTTGATGAATTTCAAAATATGGGAAGATGTGAAATGTTCTAAAGTCAGCTCTGATGAATGATAAGGATCTAAAAACCTGGAGACAATAAAATGTGATCCCTTCATTTATTTTGGTTTTTAGCAACGGTTGTTTAAAAATAAAAGCGATACTATCCATAAATAACCTTTTTGGACATTATTCTACAGGAACCTTTACGAAACAGCAGCAAAAAGTGGCTGATTAATTATTTTTTAAAGGCATCTCTGTTTATTAAACCTAATGTGACTTTTAAGTTACTCTAACCATGCATGTTCTGTGATTTACCTGCCATGCATGTCACATCATGGAGGTTGGTTGCTCATAATAAATGCCAGATAAACTCTTCCAGCTGATGACTAACAGACTGAAACGTTGAGCAGTAAAAAGGGCCAAATGAGGCCTGTAGCTCCAGTGAGGCCTCAGAAATGAGCGTGAACTTCCTGGTTCCTTCCATCCCATCTCCTCTGTCCGGCCGACTCAACGGACAGACGGGGACTGATTTCAGCTCACAGTGAAGCCAGAACAAACACAAGTTTGGGCCAAAATTGACTTGAATTGAGTAGAAAGTGTCTTGCTCATGGAATAGGAGAACTTTAGTGGTTTGTAACCAACTGAAACTTAAAAAAATAAATAAATAAAATAAAAAATGTTAAATTGTTGTTTATTCATAAATGTTGCTGAACTCTTCCATCAGTAAAAACAAACTTTCTCGTTCGTCTAGAAGGACTAGTTACTGTATTTCAAATCAGATATGTTTCATTATAATTGCATCTGGGTATATATTGTATAAAAACTGAACTTAAGTCTGTGTTAAAACCACTTCTGGATCGACTAAATAAACTCATTTTCACCGTCGGCTTACTTCAACTCGACGTCTTGTGTTTAGTTACAAACAGCATTAGATGACAGTGAGACTCTTTCACATCTATTTGTGTCAACACAAATAAATCAGTCAAATCCTTCCAAATAAAATGCAAAGTCTACTTTTCTAAATTTTTTTTAAAGACAGAAGTTTAAGGATTCAAGGATATTTTGTTGTCATTTCACCACAGGGATGAAACAAAATTTGTAACTCTGGTCCCAGAACATCTGTTACAGTGCGAGCATGACAGGAAATAAAAGACATATCAGTGTGATACACAGGCATTGATACTGTGAGCTGTGCTGCACAGACAGCCTGTAAGTTTATGAGGTGGATGACAAAGAATGGAAGTCAACAGAATGAAAGGATCTTAAATGGGTGTAATATCAAGAACAACATAAAGGAAAAGTCAGAAAGAAGAAATATATAATGTAAATGATTACAATTACTGTAAAGTAAACAAACAACAACTCCAAAACTCCAGAACATTTTTGAATCACATTTTCTAACTATCTATCTCTCTTCAACATTTTCCTTTCTCCATCTTTAGAATGATCCTGACTGACTGCTGTTCTCGGGTTTAATGCACATTAATACAAAATGAATACTTCAATAGTTTTTTGGTTTGTTTTAAATATTTAAGCAACACTTGACTCAGATTTCAGTTTGACGTGTGACATTGCAAAATACCATGTTCTGATTTCAGTATTTTAAGATCCCGTCTGTTTCTGACACAGCAGTAAAATGGTAAAGTCCAGTCTGACTGTTGTCCATCAGGGAATTCTGAGCAGAAAAAGATTTCAACTGGTGAGTAAACAGGAAGTATTTGACTTGAACAGACCCTCTTTAAATAAATGGAATACTTTCAGCTCCATTAGGACTCTCTTCAGCAGCTCATAACATTGTTTTGACACATCCAGCAGCATCTAGCATGTTTTTTCCCCTTTTCTGTTATCTATCGACATCATGTTCTTCAATGAACTCTGTGAAGTGCAGACAAACAAACCAGAGACTCGACTGGGTTTTAGAAAAGATGCTTCAGGCAAAACCATAAACTGAAATTCAGAGTAAAGATTTTACAGTCAACTAACTGCTATTTAACATCTGTTTTCAACAGTTTGCCAGATTTAAAAAAAAACATATAAACATCAAGCTCTTTAAAATAATAACTACATTAAAAATGTAGTTATTATTCAATCCGACAGGGAACAAACTCAAAAATTAAAAAAACTGCCGATTTATAGAGGTATTTCACTCACTCTGTGAACACTTCTGAGACTAGAGTTGGACACAACCACTTGAGTTTGCCTAAGAGTGAAGGTAGATTTGCTTAGTGTAATAGCGCCACCTAGTGCCTTGAGTGATTCTGACCGTAGAGAAAAAGTGGATCAATGTTCCTCACAAAGTCCGACTTTTAAGAATCCTTGGTTATGAACGATCAAGTGTTTGGTGATTAGATCCAGAAAAGCAGTCCAGACTATCATTACTGAGTTTTGGAAGAGCTGCAGATCAGTGAGCTTTTTACAGAAGAAAGTAAAGGAACAATGAAGGTTTTGAAGTTCATCAAAACCATTTACTGTAGATACATTTATATTTGTAGCCTCTAATAGAACTGTGTTTCCCCACGTGTGTTAGTGATTCCCACAGATGATTTGGCAGAGGTTTTTTTTACACCAGATGTCCTTCCTGACACAACCTTGTATTTTATCTGGGCTGTGTCGGGGAGACCCAGACTTGGGCCCACTTGTGGGCCCCCCCAAAGATAGGCAGTAGCGTGAAGTGTCTTTCCTGAGAACCCACACTGGATAAAGCTCATGGGAAATGAGCCGTTTTCCCATGTGCCTGTAATGCAGTCAACTGAGCTATCCACCTGCAATAATAAAGGGACAGCTGTGATCATTTAAATCAGATTTGGGTAATTAAATGAGCTAATTCATCTTAATTTTTATTTTATTCTAATTTATGTTAAAAGACTATTTTGCCTATATTTCTTTGCTGTTTTATTTTATTTCATTTTTTTTTTGCTGGTGATGTACTACTAAAGGTTTACTTCAGTGATCTTTCCCTGTTTTCATGGTACACATATTCACAGAACAGACACGCTTTCCTGATAATCCACTAGATGGCAGTGTAAGTCTGTGGATGGTTTGGGTTGTGAACCCATTAACCCCCGTTCCCCACACCCCTCGCCCCCAAGAGTGAGAGAATCCTCTTATTACCAGCACTGCAACATGAAAATGGGGCAGTTTGATGCTTTTTACAGCTGAAGCTTGAATGTGAATGTCTAGACCTGCGAGAAGTTCAGGATGGAAAGATCTGAAAAAGGCTTTTCCTGCTCTCCTGTCTTTCCTTGCTGCATGCATGATTCACACCTCCGCTCCGCTTGCTGTCAGGTAGAGCTGGGTGTTCAAGTGATGCTAAAGTCCCCTGGGTGCTGCCGCCCTGCCCAGACTGCTAATGCCCTATCTGCTCCTCATTAGAATGGCCCGTCTGAGGGCAGCCATCTGCCCCAGCTGGCGGCTAAAGTCTGTGCCAGCCGTTTGATGTTGAGGAGGAGCTCTGGAGACGCTGGCGAGGACGTCAAAGCGAAAAACCACAAACTACAAAGCAGCAGGTAAAGTGAAAATAAGGAAAAGTCCAGACTCCTTCACACTGAGGTGAATTGGGAAGGCATGAACACCCCCCCCCCCCCCACACACAGTCTGACATGGGCCTGATTTGTTTCAGCAAACACGATCAGAACAGGGAAGGGATGAGGGGGTTGGTGGGAAACAGAGAGGAGGCAGCAGAACATCTTCCAGGGGCAGAAGCCGGCTCTGCTAAAATCCACATCAGTGTTTGATATGGAAAATCAATACGGAGCAAACTGACACAAACATTCAGATGTTTGTCTGACTCATCTGTGGATTCGCCTTCTGCTGATTCCGTCAAACATTCTCCAACAGACACATTACCATGCTGAGTTTTTTAGATGAATTAAGGCCAAATGAAAATTAAGTCATCAAATAAAAACAGAGCCTCTGTGGCTGGTTTCGTATGGCTCCTTCTCTCTTACTCTTCCTCAGTTCCTCATCACAGCCTCTTCATCATTTCAAACACTTTATAAAAAGAACTCTGGAGAATCAAAATGAGCAGCGAGATCACTCCGCTTCTCCAAAATTCCTCCTTTGCTCCTCCAGATGTGACGTGTTTCTTTGAAACAGTTGCTCCTTTTTTCTCTCCTCTGCTGCATCTTCCTCTCTGCTGCTCAGTCTTCCCTCCAGCGCGTCGCTGTGATGCTGACCCACTTTATGTGACGGGAGGATGAGGAGGCAGGAGAATCCTGTTTTCTCTTTTCCTTCTTTACCTTTCTCCTGACATCACATCATTTCGAAAGTCAATGTTTTTACAGCAGCACTTGTCAGAAGTTCTTCTGAGACTGGCCCCCCAAACAAGTTCAAATATTCATATGCCCCCCTCATCACCTCTGTATGTACTTACCCCCCTTTTCAGTGTTTTTCTCCCTCACAGCTCGTCATTTTCTGTCACTTCTTCAGCCTCCACTGCTCCACGGCACTGTGCCTCAGCTCCCCAGGTCCATATGTTAGCATGTTCTCTAAAGCTGGGGGAGCATATGTGTGGCACGTATGGGCCTCGCTCAACATGCAGGTAACACAACAGGTAGGAGGGAAACGCACAGCACTGACTCTGTCGAATATTTCAGCAGAGTCAGGTGAGGAAGAGGCAAAGGAAGACTTCCCTGAAGGTCTACCATTCATTTCTCCTCAGTCACATGAGGATGAACCTCGCCACACTTCCTGGTGTTCATGTTAAAGCTCTGCTGTTTTTGAAAAGATCTGCATGCCTCATCTTCATCCTCAGGGGGGACTCAAATGAAGATCTGAGTCTGGTTACACTGTTTGATCTCAAATAACTCAGATCTGCTGTGGAAAACCTGCTGTAGTTTTCATGTTTTTCTGCAGATTTTCCACAAAAACATTGTTTATGTTAAGTTTCATGCTTCCACTAACCTCACACAAATGTTCTGCTTGTAGATGCATTTATAATCATGGTTCAGTTCAAGACTTAAGATATTAAGTTTAGGTCCATACAATTAGTGAAATGTATTAATAATATTGTAGTTAAAGTCAAGTTTGTCTTTGACTCATTTAGAGTTTTATCATCTCGCTGTATCTCCTAAAGATCTCCCTTGAGTTTCCTGTATGTTCACAAGAAGCTTTTACGTAAAAAGATTTTGTGCCACCTTCACTTTTAACAAAGTTTAACATTTATTCACACCGACTCTTCAGAGTTGACTGAAAGTAAATGATAGAATTTAGTAATAAGACGTTCCCCAGTTTAAAACTTGAGGAAACATTCAGCTTTGGCAACAGTGAAAGGACGGAGGGTCACATCCAGCTGAAGACCACAAAAGAAGGTGACACGAGGAGGAGAGCAGCAGGAGATTAAAGGGGCATCTGGAGATGAAGGGATGGAAATCAGATGGTTGGTGGAGAGAAAAGCACGAAGAAAACCTGCCTCTCCTCTCCCACTCTCCATAAATATTTGATGTGAAAGACTAAAACCAGCGCTGCCAACTCAGAAGAAGTGTGACGGCTGAAGAAGCTGCGAGGCGAGGAGCTAACGGCTGACGTCCACAAGCAAAACGGACATATTTGAGAAGCAAACCGCCAGGCAAAAGACATTCCAAAATGCTCACTTGTCATAGTCTGTTTGATTTAAAATATAGACTAAAGTCATGCAGTCAGCAAAATCTTAACATATAATTTACAGCTATTATCATTATGTAAAACACTAGGAATTGTGTTTGTAAAACAGTCATATGGAAATGTGCAGGAGTTGTAGCGCCACTTCTCACACTAACACACTGTTGGCAGGCAGACCTGCTGAAATATTGATGGAAACCCTCCTGTTGCTGTAATGAAAAATCGCCTGCCGATAAATGTTTCATCCCTCCAGATGCATCACCTTCCCATTTTTACCGGATGAGGTAGCTCGCCACAGAAACACAAACACTGGGAAAAGGGGCTCACTGCCAGTTGCTACCCTCAGCGCCAGCCAAGAGAAAAACGGAAGGAGCTCCTGAAACAGAGGATGAGGAGCAGTAGAGGAAGAGCTGTTCTTCAATGACCCAACTTTCATCAGAAAAAAAATGATGAGAAAGAGATTTCCTGATGTCATTGCTTTGATGCAATATTGGAAGAAAGAATGACATCATGACTCCACCCTCATGATCTTCAGCAACAGAGAAAGTAAGAGTTAGAACACAGAATTACAGGAATCCTCTTGACCCTTTTGTGCTAAGGTCTCATCTGTGGCTGAGATGACCGTGAGAGCCTCCAGGTGGTGACAAGCCACCAGAGAAGAGAACCAAGCTGCAAGTTTGATTCAAACTGACCTCATTTTCTATGATTGGAAGCTTGAAAGGGAAGAAGTTCAACTGTCTAATGACGAAAAGCATTAAAAGTAATCGTCTTAATGGATTTCATGTATTGATTCAAGCTGTTATGCCTTTAAAGTGAAATTTTGTCAGTCCTACTTGGTGTTCTGCATTGATCCTAACCTCCTAAATGCTCTGTTGGATTCTTTCCTGGTTTCTTAAACCACTATCATCACAATTTGCCACTTAGCCCACAGCAAGAACAGCCACAAAGATGCAAATCCTAATTTAAATGAACATTTTTTCTGATTTATTACATTTTTCACCTTTGAGTCAATTGTATTCATGTGAAAAAAACCATGTTGCATACACAGTGTTTAGTAGAACATAAAGACTCATTCGGCTTCACTGGAACAATCTTCTCTTGGAAAACGTAAAAATTATTTTGTCTCGAATCAGAAGCAGAAAAAACTAAACTTCTGATAAGGATCATGATTTGACTGATTAAACCTGCTGGGTGTCAGCATCCCCTCCATGATCTATCATCCTCATCAATAGGATCTCCAAGCAACACTGGTCCTGGATGAGCTGCATCTACACTATTACTTCAGGGGTAGAATACAGAGCTCCAACATCTGATAAAAAGTCAACTAAAAAAAAATGGTAATTTGTATTTATTGAAATGTCAAGTGAAGGTGAAACATGGTACTCATCATTCATGTTTAAGCCTTAGTCCAACCTGCCCTTACGGGTAGATAAAGGTGGCCTGTAAGTAAAAAATGGTCAAACCTGTAGAGGGCATGCAGGTGACCCACGCAAAATATCAATGTCATACACCGCTCAGCGAACCTGAATAGAGAAAACGATCAGGCACATTTTTTTCGACGTGCATGCTGCGAGCGACAGGTTGTAGTGAACACTTGTATGGCACGTAAGGGTAAGTAACACAATTAAATTCAATTCAGTTTTATTTATATAGCCCAAAATCACAACAACAGTTGTCTCAATGGGCTTTGTACTGGTAATTGTGAAGTAAACGTAAAATCATAAGGATCATGAATACATAAAATTCAATTGGAAAATTCTAAACTGAACTAACTAAACAGACTGAAATAAACTGGGCATCCCTGCGCTTAGACCCTTCTTCGTGGAAAGGAAAAACTCCTAAAAAAAATGGATTCCAGAAAAAAGGAGAAAAAACCTCTAGGGTGTCCACATGGGTAAGGGTGAAGTGGGTGAGACACAGGCATGTTGTACAAATTTTTCATTTTTTAACCCCCCGAAATCCTTTGGAGTCTACAAGGAGCCTGGTAGTCGTGTTCACTTAAATTCAAACTTGTGGAAATAAAGCGGATGGCAAAAAAGTCATCCCCTTAGTGTTAAAAACTCAGTATCCACCAAACGTGAGAGTTGCTTGTTATTCCATTGTGCATTTCTCCCTTTCATGCATGAGCACTGCTGGTACAGGAGAATGAGTAACGAATGTCTGGAGCCACCTCTGGTTTTCCCAAAGGGCTCTTCCAGCCGGAAAGCTCTGTTCAGCATCACCCCGCTGCAGCGCTTCAGTCTGACAATACAGCATTGGCAGGCTCAGACATACTGACACACAGACGATAGCCTTGTTGGCAAAGTGGTTTTCATGCCCACATTCCAGTTCTCCTGGTAGAAACCATATCTGTGACAGCTGCCAGCTGGGGCCCTGGGCATGATTGCTGGCATGCCTTGGCCTTTTTACTGCTGGTGTAATGAGTGTGTGATTGATTGGGATCACAATGAAGGCTCATGTACTCAGACTGGTGTACAGCGCACACCAGGCGGCTGGCACTCTTGGATTAGTACCCCCCTGGGTTCCCAACCAGATTAAAAGGATACATTAGACAGCATGAATAAAAGATTGAAGTTATTCTCTTTGGAAGAAACCCACAGGAGAGAGGATTGGTGTGTTTATCCTTCCGAGAGAAAAATTCTTCAGATCGCTGTGTCTCTTTATTCCTACTGAAACATGAGCTTGCATTAAACATCTCTGGATCTGAGGTTTATGAATTTGGACGTATGCAGAATTTAAATATGCAATTACCGGCAGCAAATTGTACAAATGGGACAGGCGGAACATGATTATGTCAGTGTTAAAGGTTACCTCAGTTATTTGGAAAATTGCATTTACATGCTAGTGCATGGACTCTGCCTGCACAGGAGAGGATGTGAAGATAGTAACATCCCCAACCAAGCTGTCTCACTGCATCAAGACCTAAATATGAACTCACAAGCAAAAAAGATGCTCTCAGGCCTTTTCATGTAGTCCAGGGAGAGTATTAATGCTCCAGGAGTTTGTGAGCTCTGTGTGACAGGATGGGGCAACTTAATCAGATAAATATGTAAATGATGGGTAAACGGGCAAAACTCACCCCCATGTGGCTCTAACTTACCTTCAACTGCTCACATAACCAAATGACCAGGCTGCTGACATGTGACCACAGTGATATTTCACACTTTTTTACCAGCCCCATAAATTTTACAGCCATCCCCCCAGTCCTCCTTACTGTGATAATTATTTATTTATTAACACTGCAGCTCAAACTGTCATCTCCAGACTTCCATTTATTCTTAACAGCAGCTGATACGGAGTTTCTCCAAGACTTTCAGGTAAAAAAGCATCCAGATGGTAAAAAGTTTGATTTAATATGATATCAGGGAGAATTGGGAAATAAATGTGGCCTACTGCTGCTGCTTGAGCCAGGATTGATCAAACTGTTCCATTGATCTGTAATTCATCAGTCAATCCAAGCGGAATAAGATTTGGCTCTGGGCTCAAATGATGACTTTGTCTGAGAATAAGGAGGCCTCCCTAATCATTGATGGCCAAAGGAAAGAGAGTCAGTTGAAATGCCATCTTTGCCTCTGACACAGGCTGTCCAGCTGAATGTGCAGGTCCCAAGGGACCCAGAGGTGAAAGGGTGATGTAGTCAGGGATTTTAGTGCCCTGAAGGCTCAGTGACTGACTTTGCTGGAATAAGAGACCACGATGGGGGGTGGGCGGATAAGATGCAGAAAGATTTTGTTATCAGTCAGTTCATCAGTACAGACGCAGCAAGACCACAGGTGCAGCTTGGCAGGGGAGGGCTGGGAGCAAAGAACTGAAATCAGCAGTAGCATAAGGCAGGATCCTATTTTTGTTCTTTTTTTTTCAACTACTGCTCCAGCTTTTTGAGGGTGAATATTTGTGGCTTTGATATTTCCAAAACTCAAACTTTGACACATGATATATTTAGGAAAGGTTTTCATTATTTTGCAGTCATTTACAGAAAGCCTTTCAGTTGTTTTAGCTCAACTAGTGAAAATATCCTTAATGCAGAGACCAAACATGCAGTCAAACCAGTTGGTTCCTCTCTCCAACACTAGTCCCGGCTCAATGTCAGGTAAGAAAACAGGAAATCATGTTTGACTTGGCAGTTTTGTCTGACATTTCTTCTTTGAAACCCAAAGGCAGAGAGAGATGGACGCCATAAAGCTGTCTGTCCACCAATCATTTAAACTTGCTGTATCCCTTTTATGGCCACAACTTTGCTGGAGCCTATCTCAGCTCTTGTTGGGAGGAGGTGGGGTACACCCTGGATAGGTTGCTGGTCCATTGTAGGGCCCATAAAGCTGTGGAAAAAATATACCTAACCAGAACTAGGCTTTCTTCTCCCCTTCTCCAGCCAAACCAGAAGGCATAAAACACCATGAGACCTTTGACACTTTCAGGCTGTCAGGTTTAATCTTAATGGAGCGATGTTCTAAACTACTGATGGATGTGAGAGTTTACTTACACAAATCAGACTAAAGTAATCCCCAAGTCAAGGAGAAGAGTTCATGAGTCAAATTAGTGGGGGAAATCTCTACTTTCTTTAAAAACGTCCTGAAGAGGAAGTTGAGGGGATTCCATCACAGTTTAAACAAATCTGCTCAATTCCTCCAGTCCTTCATCCATCCATCCATCCATCCATCCATCCCTCTGCTCACCTGTCTATCTATTTATCTACCCACCCTTTGTTTCTTCCCTCTATCCATCCATTTCTTCAGGATGTCAGTAGGGCAAAAACTGCCCCATTGTAGCAGATGGTGGGGTGCAGTTTTATATCTTTGTTGGTGCTGCTTAATTGATTGACTATAAGTGCAGCTCACTGCATTTCAGAACCATTATGTTGATTTATTTTAGGTTGCTCTTCAATGTCACCTTTCACATTTGACCTTTCATGGTCTAATTACCTGTCTCTGATAAGAAGCACAGAATGCTTGTAGAAAAACAGTGATCAATCTGGCCTGTGCAGTCAAAGTGTAAATGTTTAGATGTACAGCTGGGTTACTTCCCATGTTCACTCACAGCCGTTTCACTGAGCCAGCGAGGCTATCTTCACTCTGACCTGCAGAGTCTTTATCAGTGGGAGTCACAGCACCTGGATGTGTGTTCATGTGCTTATGTGTGTGTGTAAGTAAAAATGCTGGAGTTCTGTTCAGAAAGATGTTTTAGAGTCCTTATTATATGTATGCTAAGCTGTGACACCCACCCTGACTGCTTCTGATTGGTTACAGGTCACCCTGGAAGAAACTGTACACATCCACACACGGCAAACTATTTGATACTTCTAAAGATTTCGAACCTTGTTTTTAGACATTTGAAACATTTTACCAGGTTTGAAGGTGATTTAATTTCTCTTTGCACTACACTCTTTCAAGCTTTTTTCAAAATCATCATGGCCCAGATTTCTTGTCCAACCAAGAGCTCAGATCTAGAAATAAAGACATTATTATTAAAATAAGTCAAAATCCTTTTGTTCCATAAACTAAGACTTAAAAAAAACCTAAATGCTTAAGATAATAGTACTGGGATTTTTGTTTTAATTTTAAGGATGCTACTTTAAAGTTCAATAAATACTAGACTGCCATTCCTTATCACTATTTTGGAAACGAAAATCTAAGAAAATGTAGATTTATTTTCTAATTATAAGTGTTCAGATTGTATAAGGATTTGTTAAGATGGTCCAACTGGTACTAACTAAGATTCTCATTTTGTTCCCATTTTGTACTAAAATGAGTAGTTTCTACTTATTACACCAGTTTTTCCCCCCGTAATTAAAATTAGCTACAATTAGGTTCACAAAAAGTAAAAAGAAGACAAACCATTTGCTTAGAACTCGCTTAAAATGACTTCTTATTGGACTGTAAAACATTTAATTCGAAGTAATTCCATCTATTATTAATTCCATCTAACAGTTAACTTTTGAATGCTTGTGTGGAACTCCTTGTTTCTAAACTTTGATATACTGTTAAATTATTTTAAATTACTCCCTCCATGGACAGATAATTTGATTACTTTCTAGAAAGTCTTTTCCCATTTTTCGGCTACCTCCTTTTGCAGTGTTGTGCATATGTGCGCACGCACACACACACACAAACACACACCTACACACATACACACACACACACACACACACACACACACACTTTTCCCTGTGAGGAATGCTATTTTTCAACTGGTAGGACTTTCCTGTTTGAATTAGAGGTGCAAACATCAGGCTGCCTTGATAAATTATGTTGATTCAAGGGCAAAGGATCAAGGTGGTTGTAATGTAGTGTATATTGGTAAAGAAACAAAGACAACAAATGAGACTGAATTAAAACCTGATCCCCTTAACACTCATGGCTTTGTGTTCTGGAGTAAGGACACGAAAGATGAAGAAAGAATCTGAAAATGGATGATGGATTTTCAGTTTGGTCTGCGAGGAAAAAACAACTCATCACTCTTTACTGTTTCAGTGAAATGAATTCACACAAACACACATCAGCAGCTGAATAAAGATGTGCATTATCATAGGGTTCCGTTCTCCAGGGCATCTGGATGTTGATCTAAGGTGTTTCGCTGCATCTTGGCTGTAGAACTGCATCCAGAACAGAACCCTCTAGTAACATGAGCTGGACCACTGAGACTCTTCATGATCGAGACAAAGAAGATACACAAAAGCAAACCGAAGAGCTATTTAATGCTCCAATGGTTTGGAGGGAATCTTCAGGGTGAATCAGCAGCACATGTGTTAGCTTTTGTTCTTTGTATACTGGTGGGTGCCTCCTGTGGCTTCTATAGCTGTGGGGGTGGGTGGGGGGTGGGGGGCATGCGGGAAGAGACACCCACGCACGTCTTCAATCAAAGTTCCCCGTCCTCCTACAGCTTCTGAGCCCTGCAGCTTTGTCCTTCCAACTGCACGGATCCTCCTTATCAGTGTGAAGAGTGAATGCATTCGGTGGAGGTGGTGGGGTGGGGGTTCCAATACCAAGCAGCAGGGTGTTCCTGGACCACGCCTGGACAAAGTCCGGACAAAGCATGATCAAGCCAGGGAGCCTCAGAAACGTGGATGGTTAGCAGGGATTTTGATGTGGACATGGGAGAAAATGTTGCTTTGTTTTTGACAAATAAAGTTAATTTAAACTAGTGTGTTTTCATGCCAATATTTTCAGGTTGAATATGAAACCTGACATTGAAAAACAATGTATGTGATGTTTTTCTCACAATTTGCAAAGGTTTCCTTTTGTTCTTTGTAAGAAAGTTTTTATAAACTGCCTTTCCTTATGACTCTTTATTTATTTATTAAAGTGGGACACATTTTCATCAGTCTAAACAGCAACCTCCAAAAAATGCTTTATCATTTGCAGAATCCTATCTTCCAGCTTTTTTTAAAAAATTGTTTACATGTCTAAAACACTTTTATTTTGTTTCACATAAATTAGTAGCTCAGAAAAGTTACTCTGTTGGTATGACACCAGTATTAACACTCCCAAAGAACAGGTTTCGTCCATCCATCCATCCATCCATCCATCCATCCATCCATCCATCCACCTTCAGAACCCATTGAATCCCTTTTCCTTTCGTTACTATTACTCACAGTGAAGGTGAGGTTTAGCTTGAAGAGGTCACCTGTCTGTTGCAATACCACACAGTTGCACAAATACACAATTATACACCTAGGGGCAATTTTAGAGATACCAATTATTCAACGAAGCATGTATTTATACTGAAAAACAGAGAAAAAGCTCAAATATGAATGAGGAGAACATGCAAACTCTAAACAGAAAGAACCCAGCTGGGAATCAAGGACCTTCTCACTGTAAGGCGAGAGCATTAAACTACACCACTGTGCAGCCAGAATGAATATTATTGAATACATTTAAAATTGTTTGACAACATTCAAAACATGGAAGCAGTTTCCTTAATGTTTTTCTTTTGTTAGTTTGACATTTTGAACCTGCTAAGTGTTGCTGTTTGCAGCTGATGTCTTTCTCAAAAAGTTTTCAGAATTCTTTCATTTCTTTATTTCATTGAAGTAAGAACAACACATTTATTCAGTTTCATTTTCTTTGACGTGGTCTGAAAATCTTCTAATTTAAATTTTTCTAATTGTTATTTATAAAACATAAACAGTAGAAATAAAGAAAAAAGAACGAACTTGGAACATTCCCTCACATCCTTGAACATCCACCCACACACCCCGGCTGACCCACAGTGTTTAATCATCATCCATTAGTAATTAGGATCTGCTTCCTGAGTGAGTATCCAGAGGCTTGCTGAAGAAAGGCTTTGGAGGAAGCAAAAATAAATAATAATCAGACCAAACCAATTAAGACTGATTAGCTTTTGCGTGGCGTTAGGAGCTGCTCACAGCTCCAGTTGCACTACTCATGCTCTGTATTTTAGAGCTTTGCTCTAATACGTGAATATTTATGCACAGCACTTTCCAGGAAGAGTGCTCACATGCACACTGCTGGGCTCTGGCCTAAATAAAGGCAGTTCTATGCTTCACCAAAAGGTGTAGCAATAATTGGGAGTCTGCTAAAACCGCTCCTTGTCGGGGGTCACCCTGACAGCCAGACCTCTGTCTTTCAGGAAGACCCTTAAAGTCTGAACACAAAAGCTGTGGGGCTCAGAGAGGATTAGTAAATGGGTGGAGAGGACTGACATCCCAAAACGTGATTAAGCATTTGGTGAGTGACTGTGAGAGGGGCTTGTCAAGAAAGTACGCGCTGAGGACGCTGGGTCTTTTCTGATGTTAAAATGGCTGGGGGACGCAGCTCGGGGGGGTGAGGGATGGCGGTGGGAGTAAGATGCCGTAGACATCAATAAGAAAAATTTGGCTTCTTTTGTTCCTCGGATGTCCTCAGGCTAGCCCACTTGGAGCTTTCACTGCACAGATGCACTCATGCTGCTTTGTCAAACACTTGAAGAGAAGATCCAGAAAAATCTTTACTTCTTTCAGTGTAAACAAACATTGGGGGGGGGGGGGGTCTCCTTAAAGATCACAGAAAAGGATATGTTCCCCTACACGTTCAGGAGAAAGTTACAGTGATTCATCTGTCTCCATGCATGTGGTTTCATCAACCACTTTTCAATAGTTTGTCATCCAGTAGTGGCCCGTCTACCCCCACCCACACATGGCAGCTTTTGAATTGACAGCTCCAACCTCTCTATGAGATGTACCATATGGCAGCAGTTTATTCTGACATATATACAGGTATGGTCCTCATGGGAGGAGAATGACGCAAACTGGAGATACAGTGTATGTGTTTGTGTATTAATGTGTTAAATGGGGTGCATATGTGTGCATTTGTATGTTTGTCTGTGAAGTACTTGATTTTGTAACTTGAAAATAATCTATCTGATCCAAACCAGATTACAAAAACTATGCAAAACTATAAAATGAATTAAGTCAGTCGGGGTGGGATTATAAGATCGCTTCTACCCACTCTTTTTCAAGCAATAAATTAAGCTCTACATAACTTTTGTCAATGATCACTATATTTAATTAAGCAAATGTGACTGAAGCGTGGCCTTGTTTTTGTTTGTTTACCTTTGCATTTCATCAATTCTGTAATGAGTTTGATAAATCTGTGTGATTTATTTATTGTATTGACAGCAATTAATGCATGAAATAACAATAAATCAAATCAAATATGTGTGGGATTCCATCTTAGTGTGTGTTTGTATGTCTGTGTGTTCTGTGTGTTTGTGTATTAGTGTGGGTGTGTGTGTTTGTGCATGTGTGCGCATGCTTACAAACAAGTGTGTATTTATGTGTTTACGTGTATGTATTTGTCTCTAGGTGTGAAAAAATGTAGTACCTATTCACCAGAAGTTTAAGACAGTTTTAGATTTTATTAGACCTTATTTAAGTTGATGCTGAGAACAAGAGTAGTGTTTTTATTGCTTTTCTATGCATCAGAATCCGCTGATTTACGTTAATTGTATAAACGTACGAGTCCTGCAGGTTTTTTGGGTTGTCCCGGTCTCGTAGAGAGAAGCAAGGATCAACAAGTACAGCAGTCAATTATGTTCTGTTGCAGTTTCTGCTGAACCCTTGTGTTATCCTGTGTTACATTGACGTGTTATACCTACCATGACAAAGGTGGATAAAGGTGGAGAGGATTTCATGTAATCCATGGACACCAGTGAAGGTCACAAATCATTGAAGAAAAAAGGTTCAGTGCACTGTCTACTGGGTCTAGATGACCCCACTCCCAATGTTAAAGTGCCTAGAATAGCACAAGGGTTAAACATTAGTGTGATGGAAGAATGGTAAGTTTGAGGGAGTTTTGGGGAGAGTTCCAAAGCTCCCTTGATGTACAGGTGATGCAGTTGTACGGTGCCCTTACGTCACACTCTAATCGTTAGTAAAGTGGGAATATTGGCTCCTTACTGACCAGATGTGAATGCTTCATGCATGTTACATGTTACAAGTAAGTGCCCTTAGGACGCCTGGAGGATGTCCACACAATCTATATTGATTGTTTAATTTCTTCATTTTCAACAGTCAAATTGTATGCAAGGAGCGCGCACTTATCACGAGAACAGTTCTAACGAGCTCCTCGCTCAGTCCGCTGGATTTGGGGGGATTGAAAAAATGAAAAACCCGTACAACACGCTTGTTCCACTTACTTCACCCATACTTACTCTTACGTGTTGTATAAGTGTTTACTATCACTTGTTGCCTACAGCATCCCCGTAGAAAATAATTATATATGCATATTTTTTGCCTTATGGGCCTACCGGGTTGTCTACAATCTTAAGATTTCCTGTGGGCCACCTGAGGGGCCCCATACAGATTTGACCATTTTTGCACACGCAAACAGTCACCAGTAGGGCAGTTGTCACTAAGGTGTATTGCCAGCGACATCTCTGGTGTTACAGGGTTAAGGATAGCTGCATTTGTTGAGAAATGCAAAAATGTGTGATAGAGTACATGAGCTTGTGGGTTTTGATTAGAATTTGTTGAATGACTGTAACTCAGTATAAAGTAATGGTTGCAGATTCATTTTATTAGAAAAGTAAAACTGATAATGCTGACAAGTTTTATTTTAGCCAGTCAAACATTGTGCAGGCAGTGCTATTATGAAGGTGATTAATGAAACAGAGTTTGCCGACTCTTGACAGTTACGATAACCGCTTCCCTCCATCTTCCTGTCATTGTCCCTATCGGGGTTCAGCATATCCTGTTCTGGATGCAAACGCGCTTATCTCTGACTCTGTAACACAACACATGAAAAATAATCTACAAGTGACACATTACACAAACTTTCCTGATTAAAAAGGGAGGTCATGTGATAATATGATCTACATTTAGAGCTGTGCAAAATCAAAAACCTGCAATAAAATAATCTTCTATTCTAAATCACCCAATGTAGATCTTTCATGCTACTGGAAAAACAAACAGAGAAAATTGAGGGATTAGTGTTTGATTTGTGTCCCCTGAACATGTCAGGTGGCTTCCAGAGAGGACCCTGACTGTTCTGTGCAGCCTGAGCCTCAGCTTTGTAAGATGAATGGGATCTGTCACTACAGGACAGGGTTTGGTGCCATTCAAGGTTGGAGGGCATGCTTTGTTTCAGAGGAACAAGACGGGTCTGGTAAATGACTCTGACCCTGGGAGGGGGTTGGACCATCATTAGCGGCGGCACAGCGCTGTTTTACTGTCTTCAGAGCTCCAACCTGCAACTCAGTGTGACAAGGACATGAGAGCCTGAGTTTTGACCTTGAGTCTTTCCAGAGATGCTGGGTTTGGTAACCAGCTGCTTGCTTGGGGTCTTTTCTGTCCTCAAAACTTCCTGTGTGTAAAATTATTGTCTGTAAAGACAAAAAACATTTTTACACGGTTTTACACAAAAAAAACTCCCACTCCTTGTGAAAACTATTAAAATATATCTGTGATGATAAGAATTATTTTTGAGAGCTGTTCTAAATCTTACAGGCCTTGTTCACAATGCAATTAAATTTGGTACATGTTTTTATGATGAAGCAAAGCTGCAGTTCGTTCTGGTTACCCTTTGACCTTCACTAATAAGAGAAAGGTGGAAATCCTAAGTGGTCCTTATTGGATCCTCCTTGTTGCCTTCCCCCTTCTACAGCACAAGACACATGGACTCAGCAGCAGGACCTGCAGGGACAACACCATGCCACAACTTTTAAGTAAAAACAAAGTCAGTTGTTTTTCTGTCAGGCTCCATTTTTCTAAAATTTCCTGAACATGCAAACATTGTTCCTGATACTGATATGGATGTGATGGTTTTGTCAATATCCTGAACAGACTTTGTCAAGAAACACATAATTACAACCAGACTAGCCCTGAATATGATAATATGTGAAACAAATATGTGAGAAACATGATATTACCTTGCAGAAGATTGCAGGTGTGCAAAACCACCTTCATAATAAGTTGAGAAGAACTTCCACTAACACTGAGTTGTCAGTCTTTAACAATATGGAGAGGGCAAAGAGCTGAGAAATTGCTTGACAGTTCAATTTTTGCAGTAATGAGCCAGATTAGGGTCTAAATTAATATAATGGATCAATTAAAAGCACAAACTAGAATTTCAGTTTACGATTTTGTATCAGAGCTTTAACGGGATCAAGGACAGAAAATAACTCCACCCTCATCAAGCAAAATGGACCGGATATCTGTTTATTTGTTTAGCAGTCTATAATGATAATTGGTTCAAAAATAAAAAGCCCCACAGATACACAGCTGCATATGAAAACTGACATCCTTTCATATGTATTTGCAGGCCTAATTGTCCATTTTCATTATCTTCTGGACTATTTTTTTGACATTTTCTTTTAGTAAACATATTAATATTAATGTGCTGGACCAAAGAGGCATTAGGACCCTTCCCTTCCATCCTCCATCCATCCTAGCTTTTTTCCACCCAGATCTCCACCATCCTCCTTTTCTGTCCATTCACTCCCATCTGTCTGTCTGCTTCCTCCATCACCGAGTCAGTTTGTCACTTTGTGAATAGGCGGAGGAAGCGCAGCATTGTTGCTGATTTCATACATGTCATACGACACAATTACATTATTAGTTGCATGAAGGTATTTGATGGGGAGTTTGTGGTATTTGATTGGGAGGCTGTTCAGAGACACAAAGAGGCTGTCATTTCTGTTGGGCTCTTGTTAGCAGATGGGGGTTGATGGTTCCACCGCACATAAAGTGACGGCTTCCTTCTGATAAGGATTATCTAGAGACCTTTAACCTTTGTTTCTCCTTGTCTGCCATTTCTATGTGTTTTTGCACTCACATGGTTGATAAAAATATCTCAAAAGTTTTTTTTTTCTATTTATGTGAGATTGCATTAGGGTTATTGATTAGCAGCTGCTTCTGTTATCAGTGGCTTCTAGTCAGAGGAAATGCAAACACAAACTGTTGGTTGTGGCCACAGTGCTGCAACCTGCTAGAGTCACACTGCAGCTGGTAACTGCAACAATGTGCAACAAGCCCTTTAACTGATAAACACCCCCAAAATATGGATTTTTGCACATTTCATTTTAGTCTTCTTAGCTTTTCTGGCTGCTGCACCACACTTTCCATTTGAACTTTCTCTGCTTCTAACCTACACTCTCAAATTTTCCTCATTTTATGATGGACTGGACAAAACTCTGGCTACTTTTTAAACAACATTCTTTTGTAAACTTTACAGTTTCTCAGACATTTATCGCAAAAAAGTAACAAACATTGTGGCATTTTTTAAATAAAACTGTGTTGTTTTCTTTGAACAGTTCCACAATATTCAATGACAAAAGAATGCTAGTGTGAGGCTGCCATTGGTGCTTTAGAGAAGAAAAATCCTCACAGAACAAGGTAACCCAAGTCATTAGTTGGATATGAGTTTGCTGTCATGAATAAGATTTAGTGATAAACGCCCAATGACCCCAAAGCAACCATATTCCATTTTTATTTTATAAATGCAACAAACGTGAAAATATTTTCTACCCACGTGATATTTCTGCCAGTAAAAACAGCAATGAGTATTTGTACTATGAGAATAGTAGCAGGAGCAACCGTTTTTTAAAACTTTCTCTGCTTTCACTGCCCCCCATGCCAGAGGAACTGAGGAACTGTGCTGCAATGACCGTCACAATGTGCAGTTTTTCTTGGAAACCATTGCTGACGTTGGGGTAGAGGAACCCCCACATTTGACGGCGATAAACCAGCGAAACCCATTTTTTTTTCTTCTGCTGGAAACGAAACAGGATAAGGGCCGTTGACTTGTGCAATATTCAATCTCCATTTCATTCATTCACTACTTCCTAAAAGATAAGCAGGCAGGCAGCAGCAGAAAGTTATGAATTGTTTTCCCTTTATGTTTCCCTTTAAGGCCTGAACACAACAGTGTTGTTGCTCACAGAACATTACCCTGAAGACGTGCTCATACTGCAGATTCCTAAAGCAAAAACTCAGCAGCGTTGCTTGGAATGACCTTCGTTTCTGCCAGAAAAAGCTCTGCAGGCTGAAGCTCCTCTTGAGCACTTTAGTGGTCAATGAAGTGGTTAAAGGTTTAATGCATTATACAGTATCCATGGAGACATTTAACTAATTAGCCACAAACTCTTCATTTAATGCTTCTGAGCCTGAGGACACTCATACGATTTATTTTTATTACTAAAAAACAAGTCCTTATAGCTACTAGTAAATAGCCCTGACATTCAACAGCTTTGTAACTTCAAAGAAAGAAAACAACATGGTGAGTTTTATTTCATGTCTTCTAAAATGTAATTCACTGAAGGCTGCTCTTCTTTGAGGTGAGGGTAAATGTGGGCGTCTGCAGATGATTGGGTTAAAGGTCAGTCTTTCTTCACATCTTTTTTAATTACTCCGTTGTCTCAAAGTCCAGATGCTCAGAGAGCCTTTTGCCTCTGAGCTTCAGCCCCCCAGAATCCAGCTGAGAAGGTGAGCAGAAAAGGCCTGGGCTAAATTAGTCTGCCAGCATGTGAGTTAATCCTCAGCCGCATGCTGATCAGGGACTGGGTAAATGGGACTGGGTAAAGGGACCCAAACAACCATTTGTCCAGGTTGCCAAACAGCTTTATTTTTCATCTGTTTTACGCCATGATTCACTTCAGGTGTAAAATTGTAGGACATAATCTGCCATTTAGAGTAATCAGCTAATATTTACATATTTATTGTTTGTGAATGTTGAAAGTCTGGATCATACTCCTGTAGGTTTTCTTCTGGACATCTTCAGCATCATCATCATGTTGTAGCAAATTGAGGCTAAAAACCATGCTAAAATTACATACGTGAAAAAGATGTTGCTGTAGTCATCTCACATAGACAGTATATTGAAAATGGAAACTACTGAGTACAGATGTTCTCAAACATATTAGACGGGGAGTTTGCTGTTTTCACAGACAGTTAATCATAAAAAATCATTTTGGTAGGCTGTTTAGAGACTCAAAGAGGACAATTTGGTCCAGTTTCTTTCAGACTAAAACCCTAGAGCTGTTCCACTTTAACATTAAATCAAATCAAATCAAACATTTTGGAAAAATAAACTCTATCTGTGCTTCTGTGGCCATTAAGCCATTCATTTATAAAGTACAGCTTTTAAATGTTTACAACAATTTAATGATAACATTGCTTTATTTTTTTATATTACTTTTGACAACAGCACATACAAGGTCCTTTCAACATAAAATACATCCTGTGTTAAATAAGATCCTGCATTAGATTTGCAGTTACACTTTGAGAACTTTGCCTCTGAACAGCAACACGGCATGAAATAAAATAAAAAATGAGTTTAAACTTATTCTAATAATAAACCAATCTGATAATAAACCAAGCATTTAATTTTCACAGCATTACCCTATATAATGATAAAATTGCTTAATCAATTACTGAAAATGGTTAAAGTGATCGATCTCTAATTATTTCACTTCACTTGCCCCAAAAAATTATTCATAATTTTTCTAATGAAAACTACTCTGCACATATTTTTAACTTTTGATACTTGATCTGCATTATGCTATGATGATTTCAGAAATAGTGTTATATCTAATTATATTCGAGATTGTTCTAATGAAGTAATAATCTGCACATGTTTTTGATACATGATCTGCACATGCTTTTTAGATTTCTGAAACTGTGCTATGTCTATTTTTTTCTGATATAGTGTTATTTTTAAGGGTGCATAACTTCCACTCCCTTTTTACAGCAATCTTTGATTTTATGTCTGATTTTCCTAAGTTTGATACGTCACTGTACAAATGTATAGCTGCTGATCGTATTGTTTTGTCCATTATTCTTGCTTTGATTGCTTAAAATAAACCATTTCAAATTAAATTTCAAATTAACCTTTTATCATCATTTTGTTTGGTTCCAAAAAAAGGACAGTTATTTTTTACTAATGGAAGATCACCTCAGTTTAAAAATCTAAAACTAAATGACAAAAAAACGTACAAATCGGCTATTTATTCAAACCATTAACATTTTTTTTTACAACGCCAAAGTGCCACAATGGAGAAAGAAAAGAGCCACATGTGGCTCCAGAGCCTCAGGTTGCAGGTCTGTTAGGTCATTTCTTGTAATCAATATTAACAAAGGATTGATAGTGATCATAGGGAGGAGGACCACACACAAAAATTGAATTGAAATTAGTAAAATATTTCAAGGTTTTTAGAGGCAAATCAAAGTATTGCCCAACGTACAACTGGTACAGTACTCATTGTTGAATAACATGAATAAAAAATAACATTGTGATTTTGATGAAATCACATAAAAATCAGACCCTTAGCCCTGAGAAGGAGGGTCTAAGTGCAGGGATGCCCAGTTTAGATAAGTCTGTTTAGTTTATTTTATTTTATGACTGATTTCCTGTTGTCATACAATTACCGGTATGAAGCCCATTGAGACAACTATCGTTGTGATAATGTGCTGTATTAATAAAACTGAATTAAATTGAATTGTAATTAATTGATTTTTTCACCCAAAGCCATTGCTCTTGTTTTCATCAAGTCTTGTTGCTAACAGCCTTCTTTAGTACAAACATTGTGAATTTTTAAAAAACAAAAATCCTGTCTCACGTTCTTTTGTGTGCCAGCTTCCATGTAGTTCTGTTCCACTGTTTGGCTTGCCCTGTGTAACCTCCAAATTATTTTATTAAGCACTCATAAAGTCAGAAATGGAGAAATATGGCAGTGAGATGAAATAAACTGAGCTTGTTTTCAGTTAGTGGAAACCCTGAGGAGACACTACAGTCTGAGTGTTACTGTGTTTATTGTACTTTGTGTTGTACAAGTCAAAGGTGGCGTTGGATGAAACACTTGGCTCGCCAATGACCCCGCTCCTATCCATCATGGTAGATAAACAATCCCCTGACACCCCAGCAACATCTCCCCCAGTGTGCAGAGTTATGGGTGGGCTTCTGTGGAAATGGGAATCACAGATTTCCACTTAAATATCTTATCCACAGAAAGAAGGTCAACACTGACAATAGCTCACTACATTGCTTTGCTGCTTTAAGTTTCTCGTTTTGATGCAGACACTCAGTCAAATGAAAATGGACCATAGCTCTGGTTTTCTCGGTATACCAACAGGATAAACACATGCACTTCCTCCTCATTGTGGGGTCACTGTGAGGTGTGAGGCTGCCGGCAGTTTGTTGTCACATCCATGACACCACCTGGCTTAAATTAGCACTGAGGTATCTTTTCTGGACACACACACACACTGAGGAAAGATCAACACAGACGGCGGAAGAGCGAGCATGTCCTGAAGTTGTGGCAATAGTGCCCTGCAGCCGCAGAGCGGTGCAGCGCGTGACATGCATGATTGAATGAGCGAAGCATCTGCTCTCCTTCCTGGCCTCTTGCAATAACAAAGGCTGATTTGAAAATCCGCTGCCTGAGGCCACGGTTCATGGCTCATATGTAGTCCGATGTGCCAGAAAGCCATGCCTTGGAAATGCCTCTAGTGCCTGGCTGAGAACGTAAACACACACCATATAAATATGAGGAAATTAAACATTCTCGTTGCTACACAGAGAAAATAATCCTTGCTTCACTTCATTTTGGAGGGTTTATTTGTTAAAAAGATTTGTGTAGCAGGTCTTAGTGAAAAACCGTAAAACATCCTTGCATCCAAATGACAACAACTCTGGCCTGTTCAAATTAAAAAGTATTATATCAAACTAAATGGTTTCTGCATATTAGGATATTTTCAAAATTCTATGTTGGCACATTTTTCAGCATTTATGTTGACTAAAAATAATCTAAAAGAAACTAACAAACTGATGGTAGAGGTGAGACTGTTTCGGCAGCTGCTTTTAAAGTTTGAGCAGTGAGACTCCTGTTTCCTTCATGTTTTTATTGCTGTACAACAGTACATTCAAGAAAAAGCTAATATAAAACAAAAGACAGACAAATGAAGAGTCACTTTTTGTCACTGCCCCATCATAGATGGAATAATGCAAATTCTCAGTAAATCCTGCCTGTATGCAAGCAGGAAAAGTGTTACCTAAGCAAATGATGGACTGTTTTTATAAAGGTGACAAGTATGTTTATGTCCTTTTCAGCTGTGACAGCCTGAAAAAAGGGGGAGGAATGTAAATCCATGAAAATACACATTTTAGAAACTTGCCCGTCCATGTGTCGGATTGTCCTTAGGCAAGACACTGAACCCTACCTTGCCTCTAGTGGAAGGTTGGCGCCAGTGTTCGGCTGTGGAGCTGCCAACAGTGCGTGAATGGGTGAATGGGACTGTGACTGTAAAGTGCTTTGGGCCTTCGAGGAAGGTAGAAAAGCGCTGTACAAGTGTACACCCTTTCATCATTTATAATCACTGCTATCTACTGTTTACACCACACAAGTGTAAACAAGAAATCAGTTGCATTCAAAAAAACTGACAGGTTTTGTTTTGGCACCTGCACCTGTGGTATACCATGGTACTTGTAACTAACCTGAATGTCTGCAATTGTTGCTTCTGGAAATAAGTCTCTGTCTACCTTTAATCTCTTTGTCCCTGTCTGGATCCTAATTGATTATAACTAACTGTTTTTTTCCATTCCAGAAGATCTGCTCAGGTTTAAATATTAACATTTTCTCTAAGAAATAAAAAGGTCTGAGAGATAACCTTTAAATTATAGAGACGTAACATAGTTGTGTTGATTATGTATTTCTTGGTTGGGTTTGTGACCTGATGCCTTTTAGCTGTATTAGAATCTCACAAGTATCTTTCAATTTTGTAAAACTAAAAATAAATAAATAAATGAATGAATAAAATACACCGTGCAGCTTCACGGTGGCGCAGTGGTTAGCGCTCTTGCCTCACAGCAAGAAGGCCCCTGGTTCAAGTCCCCTGTTAATGGGTGTGTGATTGAGGACATTCTACCCTGCAACAGACTGGCGATCTGTCCAGGGCATCCCCTGCCTTCGCCCAAGTGCCCGGGATAGGCTCCGGCAGCCCCGTGACCCCAAAAGGGAATAAATGGTATAGAAAATGAATGAATGAATAAAATACATGAACTTTTTTTCTAAATAAACTTCTGAGGTTGCTTCAATTTGACTTTAAATAGGACATTTTAGGTAATGCAGCAGCAGCCTTATTTTTAGTGCAGCAGGTTTCTGCATATTTAAAGCTATGTGTCATGTTCAGGCACAAACCAAACAAAGAGAGCTCATGTTTCATGCATACCTTTAGCATTTGCATAGGCTTTTACTTGAGGTCAGACAGTCAAATGATGATGACGAGGGACAGAGATTTCCAGGCAACCACACGCCTGTTTGTGTACTTTAGTGTTTGTACGTGATGGACCTCCTCCTGCCATCTCTCAATCAGTGGGCTGTATCAACACTAACTTGAGAGCAATTTTCAAACTCAGCTGCAAACTGACAGACAGGGGTAAACAGAGGGGCAATGAAAGACAAAGGTGTAAGAAAAAAGTGTAACCAAAGGCTTTACATTAGAAGTGTAACTTTATCTAGAGAGCAGGTCAGTGGTTTGTCTTCTTCTTAATCCAGGCTGATGTATTTTCTGAAGTGCCCAAATCTATTCCAAACAGATGAGATGCATTTCTCTTCAACATCATGAAAACCTTAGGCAGATCAACTCACTCAAAACAAATGATTATGACAAAGCTTGATATTTTTTGGCAGAAACAGAAAAGGTGAACATTCTAGTGACTAAATAGTAATTTGGCCAAACATTATTAAGATAGACAAATTGCCTGAATTCACAACTTTTTTTTGATAAAACATGCCATTATCTTTTATTTTTCCTTTGAAATGTATAAACTATGTGTTACATTTTCAAATAAAAATCAAAAATAACGTACTTTTCTATGAGTGTTGATTGCAACCTTACTATTGTCTCTGGTTGACCATAGGATTTCCCAGGCAGGAACAGGCTCACAGCAGGCAACCTTCACCCCACCAGTAGTCTGTCCTTTTAGTGTCCCAAGAAACACCATGACCCCCCCCCCCCCCCTTTTTTTTTTACTTTCACACTTTTTTCAATTCGGAGTTTGCAGCTCGTTATCAGGCTGTTAGTCCTAATTGAATCCTGTGAATCTTCTACGGCTCCATTCATCCTCCAATAAACACCCTTCGGACAGCTACTGGTGGTCTGACCCAAAGCAAGACTTTGGTAGTTTGATTGAAAACTACCAAACTTCAACTAAGTCAGGCATTGGCAGGTTTATCCAATTTAGGATTTCAGATAGGCTATTTCAATTTTAGAAAGAGAAAGTACGACACAGGATGAATGTAGAACTGTTGAGGGCTGGTCAGACTTTCTGAGAACTGCTTTCACATTAAAATAAACCATGCAGGAACAACATCCACTAAAAACATGAAGCAAGAAAAAAAATGCAAAAAGTGTATTAACTCAACTGATAGAACTATATGAGAAAATATAAGGGCTGAAGTGTTACATCTTATCAAACATTAGAAGAAATTGTAATACTTTGAAGACGTGTTTAAACTTAATGAGGGCACAGAAACATTTCAAGTAATCTACAGATTTGACTAAATTAAATGTCCACAAGATCCAGTCACCTAATGACAGCAGTCAAGACAATAATGTCGGAGATGAATCTGTAAAGTTGAAGTCTTTGCTGTTCAACAACACAAATATGTTATCTGTAAACGAAGAGGGGGTGGTCTGGGAAAAGGAGGAGAGGGTGATAAACTTCTGACATCATGTTGACAGGTTGTTGCCCAATCGCCCAGTCTGCTTCTGGTGGGGCAGGCAGTGAAGTGGTGTTGACCTATCTCGCTCTTTGAAGGGACAACTAGGTTTCAGTTCCCAGTGTAAGAAATAAACTAATATCTCTTGTGAAGCCAAGATGTGGACAAAGGATGTGGTAGAGGGATATTAGCAGTAGTAAGGGAAGAATGATTTAAACAAGTGATTATAGGACCCCAGGAGGAGCCAGTATACATATGTAACAAAATCAGTTGGAAGTTGATCTACTTCACAAGTTTAAGATTTTTTATTAAATCTGAAGTTTCTGCAGCAATGGGAACGCTGAATATTAACAGTGACTGTGAGCAAAACAATGGTTTATTCTAGAGGACTGGAGATAAGAGTTTGACTGATAGTTGACCCTCAGATTCAGCCACAGTGTGATTCAGTCCTAGTTGTGGAACAGTGGAGCAGCTCGACACTTTCCACGTGCTAAAGTTTGCTCATGGGGTACATGTGTGCTATGGATTTGGGAAAGGTGTTCGTCTGCATCCCTCATGGTTTCCTGTGGAGGGTGCTCTGTGTTTATGGGGTACAGGGAGCTGTACTGAGGGTTAACCAGTCCGTGTATATCTGGGGCAGGAGATTGGTTTGCATAGCAGGCAGCTATAGTCGTACCTGTTCCCAGTGCACATTGGACGTCAGCAGGGCTGCCCTCTATCACCAGTTCTGTTCATCTTAATGCTTTCGACTACCGTAACTCTTCAACCACTTACGCAATCTATTTAATTCCAGCGGATTCTGAAGTGGAGAAGAGCAGCTTTGCACTGATATGCAACATTTTCAGAACAATGACACTTTTCTCCACGTTGATCATGTAAACCTTCAGGGAGCTAGGGTTAGGGTTAGGTGTCAACTAATATGACATCTCTGGTGTCAGAGGGTTAAATATTTTGGGGTCTTGTTCAGAAGTGAAGGAAGGTTGGAGCAAGAGATCAACAGATGTATTGGTGCGGCATCTATCTTTCATTGTACTGTGCCTTCGAAGTGAGAAGGAAGCTCAGTCAGAAAGCAAACCTCTCAATTTATTGATAGATCTTTGCTGGGTCATGACCGAAAGAGCATGGTCCTTGATACAAATGGATGTATGCATGTCATCTTTGCTTATATGGTGCCTTCATGACTTTCCTCCGTACAAGCAGAATAAAAGAGATCTATGGATGGAAGGCATCTTAGTAGAGCAACCTTGAGTCTGTGGTTGAGTTGGTTATTGGAGCGTGACAGATTGGAAATGCTCTGACGGCCCAGACTCTGAAAACCAATAGTGGCTTCAACTATCAAGCAGTGAGAAAAACATTCAACAGCCCTGTTTCATAGAAGCAGTGGAGCCTTAACACCTACTGTAACTCTCTGTGTTGCTTCCTGCTCTGGATTACATCAAGACTTAAGTACATAGAAGCCTTATACACATTTAAATGTCAAGACTTCCTCCAGTGTTTTCACCTTTCCCACCCACTCTTGTTCACAAAGGGGTTATTGAAACCAATGCATTATGCCCACATGCATGCACACAGATGCACAATGACACCTAAGCTATTTCATACTCCACTTAATATGTACTTGCTCTAATCTGTTTGTAAGCGTTGTTAATGGACAACCGCCTAAGCTCTGAGCACAGAGCATTAGCAACTTAAAACACACCATGGTCACACACCCAAACACACACTCACTTGCACACACTCTGATGGAAAGCTCCTGCTATGTGCTGGCCTCATTTTAGTAATTACTGAGTGGAAGGTGTAATGGTAGCCTAACCCCTCGAGCTACTTACAATAACATGGATCCAGACACACACAGACACAATCAAGCAGCTCTCGTGTATACAAACACATTTAGACACAATATTCCCCTGGTGCTGAAAGTAGCACCGTTAACTTTCTGTCCTGTTGATTTTGGTTAAAGCTATTCAGTCAATAACAGACACATACACTCACATCTGCCACACGGATAGTCCTATCTGTTTTCAGCATGTCTTGACCTGTCATAGCTGCCTGTCATCTGCAGCCTGTGTCCTAGCATATCCACCGATATGTGGATATGTGCAGGAGTTCACTGGAAAGGGACAAATCAGTAAAGCGTCTAGTATGTGCACTTCTTGCAATCATCCCCTTCCCAGGAGTTCCCATGTTCTCCTGGGTTAATTTTGGTCCTACAATTTCTAATCTGGATGACTGCACTGCAAAGTCAAGATGACAAGACCCTTGTTGATGTCACATCGTTACAAGCATGGCCAAATACTTCTTAACAAGACCTACTGGAAGATAACACATGGAAGCTGCAAATGACTTCTGTTTGAAGCAGTGTTTGATGGCATAACCAAGCATGAAACAAGGTAGATCAACTCAGACAGTTATTTCTATTAGAGTTTAGTGGATTAATCTGATTAGATTTTTGTTTAATAAACTTTTGGATGCTGATTTTGTAAAGCAAAATCATCATATTAGAATATTCTTTGTGGAAGTTATTGTCACAAACTATTTTTCTATTTCCTGTCTATTGTTGATAAAGAGGTTCTGGAAACAAGGATGTACCATGTAAATTTGATGTTCTTTCATTCTACCTTGTCGCACCAGAATTACAGCATTTTTCTTTTTATCATGAAGACAAAATACCTAGAAGGTATCACTTTGTCTTCTTTGATGAAGAGATTTCTGCTTTTTTGTATTTTGTTTGCATTTGCAAATGATTTCAGAGCATCTTAAGCAGAGCTATGCTGTGATCTGGCTAATCAAATCTCATTTCTGTCTTTTTTCCATTTCATCTTGTTTCTGATGTTGCCCAGAAGTGATTCAAGCTGCTAAATTGACTATACGGCATTTCCAATGTAGAAGTCACCTAAAAAAAATCTATCTATCTATCTATCTATCTATCTATCTATCTATCTATCTATCTATCTATCTATCTATCTATCTATCTATCTATCTATCTATCTATCTATCTATCTATCTATCTATCTATCTATCTATCTATCTATCTATCTATCTATCTATCTATCTATCTATCTATCTATCTATCTAGTTAGATTTCATTTTTTTAAACTGCTATAAGGAATACAGTCAAACACTTTTCAGTTCTATTTAAAAAATTTTCTATATTTTTTAATAATAAAGACCCATAACCAGAAAAAAATGAAATTTTAAGGAACAGTTTTCCTAAAAGATAAAGGAAAGGTTAGAGCACTGAAAATGTAAAAAATAGTGTAGATCTGTTTTTTATTTCCAGTAAAAACAACAGAACATTCAATTTTTTATGAAGTTACATGTATGAAAGTTATGCATTTTATGCTCACAAATTACCATGTGCTATGTAACAAATATAATTCTATCACTCGTAAATTAATATACAGACTCATTCTACTGTCTGGGGAACTTGCATGTGTTAACCTGTATAGACACAGTCAGACACAGCAGATATTGAGCTGACAGAAGGAGGCAGTGCTGCTGGGAGGCGGATGGCACTCCTCAGTGACTTTCAGTAATAAAAGTCGAGCGCAGTTTTCAAAAGGGTCTATTGTGGCTTCATTCTGTTTTTCCATGAGGGGAGCATTCCTCCCAAATTGGACAAAAGAATTTTAATGGGGCAGCTAATGGACTGAGATTAGATAGGAGGGTGGGTGGGGGGGTAGGTGGGCCTTGTTGGTGGAGGACAGAGTGGGGGTCTAAATGTTACGATGGAGGGTGGGGGCTAAAGTTTCATCCATCCAGGGAAAGGGGACGATGGGGCAGGAGATTACCCCACTTACCTGCAACCTTTAAGGGAGAACTGGAGAGAAGGATAGAAGAGGGTGTTTTTTACACCGATGAGGTTGTGAGGGGGGACACAGGGGACTTTACTCCAAAGGTATATCTGTAAATTTGGTGGTAGGATGGATGGAGACCCAGCTGCTTTTAGCCATGAGTGGGTTCAGTGTTTTTCAAGTGGCTTAATGCAGGGCTTACGTTGTTGCTCTTTGCAGGAGTGCGCATGCACACATGCATGTTGAAAATAAAAACTCTGTCAGACTTGCACACCATTTTCTGAAGTTGGCAGAAAAAGCAGGATCTATTGTCATCTCAATGGAAGATAATGCTTTTTCTAACTCACTCTGTTTTACTTTGGTGTTTATAGATATCTAACTTTGCAGGGTTAAATATCAATTTTTTGTGGCTGATACTGTCATTTCATTTGTAGTAAATATTGATGCTTCCCACTGAATCCCAAAGAAGCATTAGAAATTTTAAAAAATGGACAAATAAAGTTTATCTTAACTTATCTAATCTCTCTTATCTTATGGTATCTCATCTCATCTCATCTCATCTCATCTTATCTTGTCTTAACTTATCTTATCTTATCTTCTTGTCTTGTCTTATCTGTATGGGTGTGGGTGTATCTGTTTTTGTATCTGAATGAGTGGGTGTGTACGAATATATGTGGCTTGGGTAAGTTTGTCTGTGTATTTGTGGGTGTGTGTTGTATATATATGTGTGATTGTTTATGAATGCGTGTATCTGTATGTCTGTCTGTGTAGCTCTGCTAGTGTATGTGCGTCTTTGTACATGTGTGTCTGTGTCTAGTTTCAATCTGTCTACCTTTGTGTGCTTCTGTGTGTGTATTTGCATGTGTATATATGTTTGTCTGTGTGTTTATACGAAAGTTTGTGTGTATGAATTTGTGTGTGTCTGAGTGTGTAATTTTGTGCGCGACTATGTGTGTGGTTCTTTGTTGCGTGTGTCTGTCTATCTGTGTGGTTCTGTTTGTGTGTTAGAGTTTTTGTGTTTGTTTCTCTCAGAGGGAAGCTCTTTGTCATGTCTCCACTTCAGCTCATGTCCAGCTGTCTGTGTCGCCCTCAGCTCTTCAGCTTCTCAGCTGGAATTCTGCAGCTGGAAGATGTAGTTTGTCTTATACACATAGTGGCTCATGCCTTAAGGGTGTAGATGGTTGGTGTAATTGGATGTCTCTTTTGTTTATCATGTTTGTGTTTGGATCTGCTCTAAACAAGCGTGTGCAACTTCCAGTTGCAGTGAATGACTCTCTCTGTGATTACTTTAATTCGTGTATCTTTTTTTTTGAGCAGAGATTGTGTAGTGGTTTTTGTGCATGATCTTCTATAAACATGTTCTTGCACATCAACACTTTTGAGATGAAAGCTGTTTATGAAAACAATGTTAGATTTTATTTTCATTGTAGTTTTCTTTTAAATTCATCCTAAAGTGCTGCAGATCAAAATACAGATATAAGGCCAACAAAATAAATTTGCAATCAAATGTACAGCATCTATACATAAAAGACAAAAGTAAAAACATCTGCTCAATTTAGAGTAATAATTAAAAAGTGTTTGAACTTTGTGGTGGGCTGTGGTTTTCTCGTGTAATCTGGTTCCAGAAACAAAAAGCTGTGGAATGAAAGGTGTCATCACCCATGGGAGTTTAGTTGTGGGGTAAATATATGTAGTGGGTAGCTATAGAGTGATGTGATCACAGAGTGGTTTGTCAGATGAAGAGTTTTTTAGTATGTGGAACCTTTTCCATAAATACTATTGTTACTGGGGAGGAAAACCTTGTATTCATTTGGGCAGCAGAAACAAAAAGTCAGTAACGTGATGGAACCATGATCGCTGCTCCTCATGCAGATGCTGAAAGCATTGCATAAAATGTATGTCATGTCTGAGGTTGTTGTCTGGAATCCTTATGTAGAGGGCATAGCAGTACCCCAGTCTGGAGGAGACAAAAAAAGGACCAGCTTTTCAGCATAAGGTAGGCTTAAAAAACCCATCCCGGTCATATTTTGATCTATTGTAAAACATTCACAGTGGTCTTTTGATTATGGTTATGCCATTTTTAGCCAAAATACAAAACAAATAGTGTTGTTTTTTTAGTACATAGATTCTGCAGAACAGTGTCAGAAATTCGCCTCTGAATTGTGGGTGGGACAGTTACTGCAAAGTAAACTTGCTCCCAATTCCCATCACCCCTTTGTCTACAGACACTCCCGCTAGCTTACAGGCCCTCGAACTGGCAGCCTAACATTGGATGGCGAGCAATATCTGAGCAATCCAGTCGTACACTTTTAGCCAGATGTCAGTTTAGATAAATGAATATGGATCTAGTCTTCTATAACTGAATACATCAGGATGGGGCAGAGCAGGGAGTTTATGCCCCTCTATTTGTAGTTTGTCGTATAAGCTACAAGCTTTTCCAAAAGGCCTTGTTTTGTCTGCTCCTGATTCACAATGATCTGAATAGAAGTGCAGTTTTAATCTAAATTTCCATTATATTTGTCCTCCATCAAGTTAAAAACAACAAAAACACAATTTTCATTTGGAATGGGTCTGTAGGTCTGAAGATGTTTGTGAAAACAGAAACTGAGGTGTGTGATAAGAGCTTTAAATGTGAGCCAGCATTCTAAGTCCTAACCAGGGTAAATAGTAATGAGAGTGAGATGTTGTGGTTGAAGAAGATGATGCTGCCAATAGAACATAATGGGATCTGGTGAAGGATCAAGGCCTTAGTTTGTTTCTGGCTTTTAATTGTAAGGTTGCCAAAAGTATCTTTACTTTATTTTAACCGAATAATCATACTACAAATGAACTACATCTTTTCATCAAAAACATTTGACTCTGTAACTGCACTTTTACACCTGTAAAAGTATCATCTGATCAAAAATAACATTAGCTTAGGTCTTTGAAACCTGAAAGATTGAAGAAATGTTCTCATACAAATGCAACAGACTGATCAGTAGCAGTTTGTGAGCATCTTTTGCGATAAATCTTTTTCTAAATAATCCGTCAAAGGTTGGAAGCTGACCCAGCTCATTAAATGGAATGCTACTTGGCATTGGCTCGATTTTCTCTGAATAGATTACAGACACAATGTAAAATTCTGCTGAATGAGCTGGTACCTTCTTTACTGTCAGCCATCATCATCATCAGCCTGTCACGCCACTGCTGGCGGATGGCCTTCACATCTTACTCCACTTTTCACGGTTTGGGGCACTCTGGGTCCACGTGCTGCCACGTGCTGACTGTCAGCCAAGACAAGATTATAGACTTTTCTGCAAGAAACATCTATTTTGTTGTTGTTAGATAAATAAGTGAAAAAAAAAACTTAATGTTAACACAAACATTTATATGTTTATCAGATACAGACTGTTGAATAATTCTCGATCGATCATCGATCTGATAGAAGTCTTTATTTATAGTGACTTGTGTGGCTGCTGTGGACATCATTCACCTGCTCTGTCTTTAAGCCCAGATGGGGGTGTTTAATGGAGATTGTCAGATAAGATCATCAGAGAAGAGACAGGGATAGTCAGGATCCAGAAGAGAGTCGGTGCAGGCGACAGGCAAACAGAGCCAGAAACAGGGTCAGGAGACAGAAGCTTAGGTCCAACTATAATGCTCATTAGGGAAGGCAGAGTGGCACAAACAATACTTCACACTAAGCTTAACTCGGTGCAGTGCTCCAGTAGACTGTGGTTGATGAATGAATGAGAGTCAGGTGTGCGGCATCCAGGAAGTGAGCACTGGGGGGGCTGGGAGCTGTAGTGTGGTTAGAACTCTGGAGACAGTCCCTGCTGCTGACCAGAGAGGGAGACAGAGCTCTTATGTCTGACAGAGATCCTGGCACAGACCATGGTAAAATGGAGTCATTCTTGTCAATCAAAGAAAACATCATTTGAAAATTGACATTTTTAACCAAACTGTCCTGGAAGATGTGGATATGAACAGTGACGTGACTTCAGGTAATGACCAAAATGTTGGAATTAAACAAGAAACTTTAGTTAAAACCCTTGCTATTAACAACCTGTATATGACTACAATTGTGGTTTTTGTGCAGCCTGATTAAAATGTTTTGATTTTTACAAAGTAATTGCAAAAACAAAAAGGAACCAAAACACAAAGAACATAGGAAGATAGAAAGAAAAATCAAAGTTTTGTTGAACCATGTTTCTTTAACAGTGGACAAGTTTATGCTCATAAAATAGCACGCTTTCCTCATAAAATCTGAAGATTTGATAAAGAGGTTCTGGAAATGTCAAGAAGAAAACCTGAAGATTTTTTCTTTGTATGCCCGTCCGTCCGTCCGTCCATCCATCCTCAGAACTTGCTGGATGCCTTTCAGGGATCTTAAGAGCTTAAGGGCAATCCCAGTCAGCATTAAAGGTGAAGGTGAACCAACCACTAACTAGCCTGCCTTTCTTCTCAGCCAATCACAATCACATATTTGCATTTACATTCATGGATGGTTGCCTCTCTCTGCATCCTTGGTGGTTTTCCTGGGTCTCCTCCACCCGGTTCTCCACTAGGAGCGATGCTTTGTCATGATCTGGATATGACTTTAGTTTGCCCACCCCTGCTTTAGGTTCTGGGCCTTATTTGTCTATGGTATAAGATTATCCCCCAGCATGCAAGACATTATTGGCCCAGAGCCGAACCGCCAAAAATTATGGACTTATTTCATACACATTTTTCTGTATAACAAAAAAATCCGTACCCACAATCTTAATATCTCTCCTTATTAAAGTAAACTTTATCCACCATGTCAGTCAGTTGAGAAGTAATTCTCATTTGCAGTATAAAGGTCAGGCATAATGCTGAGTCATGTCATTTCAGATTGATGGGACGGAGCAGGGAGCAAAAAGACAAAAAGAAATAGGTTCATACAAGAATAGTCCTGTGTATTTTCAAAATAAGTTTTCACATGGAGATGTGACTTTCAGTTAAATTTGTGAGATCACAAACACACATCCCAATGAAGTGCGTTAGTGTCTGCAGGCCTTAAGAGTCAAAATCACATGATCACCATGTCAGAAAATTTTATAAAATTTTCCAAATGTTTTAAAATGGTAAATGGTGTGCACTATGCGTTCCAAATTATTTTGAAAATTGTATTTAAGTGTCAAAAAGATTCAATTCTTTGTTTTTTAATTAAACTGATGTTGTGTCTCAGGACTTTTGGGTTCACTGAAATCAATCTCATCACCTGTGATGATGTTTGCCAGGTGTGTTTAATTAAAGGAAAAACTATTAAAGAAGGACGTTTCATGTTATTGAGCAGACCAACATTTTCAAGCAATATGGGAAAGAAAAAGAAGGATCTCTCTGCTGATGAAATAGTTAAATGCCTTGGACAAGGTATGAAAACCTTGGATATTTTAAGAAAACTTAGGCGTGATCATCATTTTAAGAGATTTGTGGCAGATTTTAGAGCACACACAGGTTCTTGCAGATAAAGGCAGAATGAGGAAATTTTCTGTCAAGCAAATACATCTGATTAGCAGAGCAGCTGCTAAAAAAGCATTACAAAGCAGCAAACACATATTTGACGCTGCTGGTGTCTCTTGAATCCCACAAACATCAAGGTGTAGGATCCTCCAAGGACTTACGAATATATGTAAACCTTCCGTTTTGCCACCCCTTAACAACACTCCCAAGCAGAAACAGCTACAGTGGTTTCAGACATAAATGAAGACTAATTTTCAAAAAGTCTTGTTCACTGATGAGTACCGGGCAACCCTGGATGATCCAAATGGATGGAGTAGTGGGTGGTTGGTGGATGCCAACTACGTCCCAACGAAGGCTGCCACATCAGCAAGGAGGTGGCGAGGTCGTGTTTTGGGCCAAAATTATGGGGAGAGAGCTTGCTGGATCCTTTAAGGTTCCTGTAGATGTGAAAATGACTTTTGAACAGTATGTGGTTTCTTACTGACCACGTTCTTCTGTGATACAAAAAGAAGAACCCTGCTTTCTGTAACAAAATCATCTTCATGCATGACAATGCACCATCTCATGCTGCAAGGAATACCTCTGTATCATTGGCTGCTATGGACATAAGAGGAGATAAACTGATGATGTGACCCCCCATCCTCCCCTGACCTCAACCCGATTGAGAACCTTTGGAGCATCCTCAAACCAAATATCTATGAGGGTGGAGACCAGTTCACATTCAAACAGCAGCTCTGGGAGGCTATTCTGACATCCTGCAAAAAAATTCAAGCAGAAACTCTCCTAAAAGTCACAAGTTCAATGGCATGCAAGAATTATGAAGCTGCTACAAAATAAGGGATCCTTTGTTCAAATGTAACTTGACCTATTAAGATGTTTTTGATTGGAATAGCTTTTAATTTCAGTAAATGTAACCTAATGCAGCAAATTCAACAAATGGCCGTTTTCTGTTCTTTAAAATCTCTAAAATTTTGTGGAATACTGTTGTGTGTAATAATGTGGAAGAGTCCATTTTAAGGTGTTTAATTTGAGATAAAAAATACTGTAATCTTTAGGTTCGTTCAATAACATTTAATAGATACTTTAATGGTGCCGTTATGTAACCCTTTACATTAGTAATATGTTGGATATCGGTGCAAAGATGCTTTTCTCCATGTCAGAATCAGCTGTTTTCTGTTGGTCGGATGAACTATCAAAGAGTTATGGTAGACCATGTGTTATGTTAAGTGTCACCGGCGACATCTGTGATATTAAAGGGTTCAGGCCTAATACAATTTCAGCCCTAGTCCCATTCACATGTGCACAAACACATTCACACACTGATGGCAGCTCCAATACCACATATGGAGCCAACCTATAATCCCGGGAGCAATATGGTGTGTATTGTCTTCCTCATGAATAGTATGACTTGCGACTCCCTGACCAGAGGTCAACTGCTCTGCTCCACAGCCACTCCAGGTAAATGTATGGTTCGTGTGCCTCTTAATAAGTGCAGCTCCTTAATACAGATTTTAGGTTCATTATTTAAAATATTTACACTTATAAGTGAAATTCATACAGATTTTGAAATGCTTTACTGAGATACTTTTCTGAAATCATCAGTACTTTTTGACGCATTGAGTGATTACAGATGTTCTCTGGTGTTTTTACAGATTCTATCCAGTAACAATAGGATGTTTTCTGTTCTGCTTGCTGCAGCTCTACCTCAGGTTCACCCATTCAGCCAGTAAATTTTAACTGTCACAACAGTTTTTTTGTTCAGACTTAGTTTAAATTTACATTGTTGCATCTCCAGGAAGGGAAGGATGTGGTAAGAAAATATACCATGGTTGCTGATTAAACGTTTCTAATTCAGAAAAATAGGTTGAGACAAGAAAGTTCACACTTTATTCAAAAATAAAATAAAACTATAAAACCATTAAGAACTTTATGACGCTTCATAAGCTGATCTTCATGTTTGTATTTTAAGGTCTGGACAGTTTTTCTCTGTTGGCAAAGTTAAGCATCAGAGGAGATGGCAACTTGACTGACACAGTTTCTGTGATAAGAGACTTTCTTTTCCAACACAGCCTCTGGATAAAATGAAATCCCGGAAAAGCATCTGTACTGCTGGAAAATGACACCAGCTGAAAATGTGGGGGCATGATCAAAATGGTAGGAGCAGGAATTGGACAGAAAAATGCTGTTAGATCCACACAAACACAGACGTCTTATCACTGTAGTTGGACATGTTGATGTAGTTGTAAATGAGCATTTTTCTTGATGCCGGTCATAATTTATCTCGGAACATCACAATATAAGAAAAATAAAATGTGCTTTGACACAAACCTGCTTATGATTATTTGATTCCACATAAATACTCAGACTGTGAGCATCTGTCTTTTCCTTGTTTCAAATGTATAAAAAATACAGCTAGACTGTTTTTTTAATAGAAATTCCTGCAAGACTGAGAAATAAACTAAATGAAGAAACATAAGAAATTCAGTGTTATGAGAAATGCTAATGCAGATCATGTAGAACAGAAATGTGGAATGTCTAATGAACTGTAACCCCGCCCTCGTCCAGGAATAACAAAAAATATGAGTCTTTCTAACCCATCTCTACATAAAAAGAGTGATTCTTATTATTGACTGTGCTGACGGAGCCATTAACCTCACTAACTTTAACCTGATAAATGTCATCTTAAATGTCATCTTAATCTTAAGCATAAATTTCTGAACCAACAGGAGACAAACCTCTAAACAGAACAGAGTTGAGTATCAAAAGGCGGAAAAGAAGTTATGCCTTCATCTGAATTGATGACAGTACCGTGCATGACCTAATTTCCTTAAATAAATAAATGATCAGGATCTGTTCTGTTGTCTGTCTCACCTGTTGCTTGTTGAAGCAGAGAGCCGCTTTTGGCTCCAAAATGTTTCACTGTCACCAGAAGGAGAAGTGCTGTTGAAATGGCTAACAAAAGACAGTGAACAATTTTACATTTATGTTTGAATAATAGACAGGATTAGGTAAAAGGCCAAAACTCTTAGGTGCAATAAAACCTTAGTCACAAGAGTCCGTACGGATCAACCCCCAGTATGGATTGGGCAGGTTTTGGGTTGTCCGGGTCCATTGGGGGTCATAGAGATTAGCGGCCGCATCTTTCGTCATGAAAATGGAACGTACCATTGTCGTGCATGTGGTAAGTGTCTAGTGAAGTATTCTTAAGGATAAAGGAAACTGCGTACTTATGACGTACTGGTGATGCTGTGGTGCTCTTACACCACACTCTGGCTAACGGTAAGGTGCGAGTACTGCCTGCTTATCGACTGTCCACGAATGTGCAAGCATTTGATGTGCACATAAACTTAAGTGCCCATAGGATGCTACTCTAGAAACTACACTCTGGTTGTCTAATTTCCTCATTTTGTAACAGTCAAGCTGCATGCCAGGAGTGCACACTAATCACATGAACAACACTAACAGGCTCTTTGAACAATGCGCAGGATTCAGGGAGAGTTGAAAAAAAGACAAATCTGTACAACACCTTTACTTACCCTGACACGTTGTATAAGTGTTCACAGGGATGTGTTGCCCATAGAAAAAAAAGTCCATCAACCTTTTCTCCGTATGGGTTCACCAATATTTGATGTTTAGTGTGGGTCACCTATGGGCTCCATTCAGATTTGATCATTTTTCACCCGCAGACAGCCCGTATCCACTTGTAAGGGCAGTTGGATCGAAAGTTTAAAATTTGACTACTGACTGCAGCTGCTTTAAGGTCAGAAGGTGATCGTCTGTAACATTACCACCAGGTCATGACATGAGCTTCTCTGATTTATCAGAGAGTCTACATCTGTGAGCCGAGTTTTAAACAACCTCAACACCGCCTCAGACTGACAGAGAGTGTGTGTAGTTTTACCAGCATGGATGAGCCTGTTAGGAAGCCTTTATAAAGTGCTGTAGGCCTACATGTTTGAATGTGAGCATTCTTGTTCTGATCTAATCTAAAAACGTGAGATGTTTGCATTAATGCCTCGTCCTTCTGTGACACAAAACCATCCAGTAATCAAACACTCTGCCTCCGCTCCCTAAGAATGTTTCTTTATACTTGTAATGTATTTTTTGTGTAATCTGTCACTTAAAATTCCAAAGCTGCACGAGTCTGGAGCTGATTAGTATCTTTGTCACAGATATCTAAATGTGTCTCACAGCAGCAGCTTAGTCTGACATCCATCATTGGGATTTTGCTGAATTGTTACATTTCCCTTAAACAAAGATTCAGCCTCTGCAACAAACTAAACAGTATTTAATTTGTTATGGTTCTAAAAAGACTCATTGGAGACTTTAGCTGCCATTCGTCTCGGAAAACAGCATATTGGAAATCATGTGGTGCCTCTTTCTCAGAAAAAGGTTCTCTGTGGTTTAGTATGTGTTTGCTTCAGCCTCACCTGGGAATGGCGCGCCACCTTCATGTGTCTTGATCAGAGGAGTTATTTCACGGAGACGCTCAGTGTGAGCACACGCCTCCCGCTGTCAAGTCTCAAACCTGTGGCATTTCCTGAAACACGGCTGCGACTGGAACACAAAGGGAGGCAAATAACAAGGTAGACTCAACAACAGCAAACATTCAAAAACCACAGGTGAACCTGTAACACCACAAAGGATGTCTTGCAGCTTGCCTACTTTTCTACATCCACAGAGAGAGCTTGAACCCGCTGAGCTAGTCTACTGAGCCTGCCGTGAGCCATCGATTGGTGCTGCCTGGCAGTAGAGGGCAGAGAATAGGTCAGCATCACTGCGTGGGGCTCATGGAGGATGCTGCACGCTGAAATGTTTGTGGAAAGCTTTCAGAGTTTTAGTGGCTCCGCAGAAAATTCCTTTCTGTCAGAGGAGAGGATCTGTTTCCTGATTTGATTCACTGTCAGGAATCTGTCTGTATTTTCAGTTACTCCCATGCAGCGCAAACTGACAGCTTTCTAAATTCCCATCAATATTTAGGACCTGCTCACAGCTGAGTTGAAGATATCTGGAAACACCAGCACAGTGTTCTGACATTGAAATGTCTGTGTGGCAGGAATAAATGAAATGCGGTGAAATTAATAGGAAAATAGAAATGCCACAACATCTTAATAGCAACAATCATAAGATGTAAATGTGAGTGCAAAGCATGTTGGTGCATGATGCAGAAAAAGGCGGAAGAACACGTTTGTGTTTGGTAGATGATTGTTGCAAAATGTTTCAGCAGAAAGTTTTAGACTGTTGTAATCCTGAATAGTGACTCATAGTAGAAATGAGTATGTGTCTGTAGGAGGAGCTTCAGAGCTGAGTGTGCGACCTGAGCATCAACACCACACAGATGTTTCTGCCAGTAATGCACGATTTAAAAAAGCTTTGATACATAAGTACATCATCCAAAACCCCTCTGTTTTACTTTATATGCTTAGTTTTTTTTTTCAGCTCTAAAATGACAAACCATGAAATTATCCAATTTAATTAAGATTCTTAAAATATTATAAACAAGAAATAAAGACCAATGGAACCTTTTGTCTATATCACAAGTTTAGATTTGAAAATGGATTGTTGAAGAGAATTCAACAGGACAGAGATTTATCTCATGTGACAGTCTATACTTTGAGTGATGATAAACTAAAATTGAGAGAAGTGGGATTTCATGAATGCCTCATAAAAGGAGTTTACAGGCCATACAGACTGACGTCAGGGTGAGCAACAACTCCAGAGGTTTTAGTCTCCTTACTGACATCCTGGAAATTAGCTGCTCCTTTCATGTCCCCCATTCTCACTTTTTGGTTCTTCTGACTCCCACTGACTGTCTGAATGATTGAATGGTCTCTGAACCTTTGCGTGAAGGCAGTCTGGAGAGGGTGGGGTCACTGAAGCACAGGAGGAGGGACTAAAAGGGTCTTGGTTGGAGCAACTTTGCATAAGTCAGTTTTGTAGGTGGGAAAAAATTGTGTCAAAGAAACTGTCAGTGATCCGTAAGGGTTTCCTTTCTTTAAGTTGTGTTGTGAATTTGTGTGTGTGTGTGTGTGTGTGTGGGGGGGGGGTATCTGATCTTCAGGAAAACAGAAGAAAAAGTCTTAAAAGTTTGTTGTGTCTGAGACCTCTCAGGCTTGATTCACTGTGTTGAATGTTGGAGTTCTTAACAGTGAGAATGGATCCTACTGCCTCCAAGGGGGTAACATGAAGCTCTCTGTTTGAAGTAAGAAGACCCCTGGAAAGTGTCCCCAAATTAGGCTTTTTGGCCCCTACAGTCCAATTTGGTTTGCTGAAAACCTGCCACAGCATTTGAGCAAAATAAAAGTCTTACCAACAGTTAAGCATGACAGTGGAAGAATGATGATCAGGACCCTTTTAAACAAGACCTGAACCTGTAGCAGTCACTAAGTAGAAACTTGTTTTCTACCCTAATTCTCAAACCAAATGGATGGTCTGTTTTTGTCAAAAGCAATAACTTGATTTCTTTTAGGTCAGATTTAATAAAATCAGATTCTAACATTTCAAATTAAAAATTCTGCAGATTGTATAATCCAGACTAGTCCTTGTAAACCCCCCACTTTTTAGGAGAAAGTAGAACACACGAGTTTCTTGCTTCACATCCCAAAAAAAAATCTTTACACTTTCAAAACTAGGTGATTCTCTCCACAGAAGCTAAAAAAAGTGAAAAGCGTCATTGTTTTGTATATAATATATTTTGACATCAAAGTGGATATGTATGTAAATTTAACACGAGATTTTGCAAAGCATGAATTCTTTTCAAATAAATATATATTTGGACTCATGTACTTTTGAATCTTCTTTTATAAAGAATTTTGAAGTCAGACTGTATCTCACAAAGAAAACACTCACCAAAAATGCTGTGAGTATTTTTAAATAACAGTTTTTTTTTAGAAATAATTGAGAATTTTCCAAAAGGTACCTTGTTGGTTTTGAACATTCCCTGAAAGTGACATTTCCCGAGGAAGACATAGGTGACTCACATTTTCTGGTCATAGTGTTAAACCTAAGCAGAGATCCTGCGCGCTCACACAGACGAATGCTTTGAAGTGTGCGTGATTGGCACACAATACAGATGTGTGGGCAGCAGATGCTGTGTGGAGAAAGCAGAGTGGGATGAAACGGGAGGAAAGTATTGGTTGGAGGGTTCCCCACCCACACACACACAAAAGAAAAAAAGCAACTGGTTTGACAGTGGCACAAAGGAAACGATGGGGTGTAATTAATCAAACTCACTCAAACAAACAGACGAGTGGCCCCCCACCACCTGACCACTGGCTCTCTGACTCGACCATCATTATCATCATCATCATCATCATCATCATCATCATCACTGTTTTAGAGGATTTCAGCCCTAACTGAAGATGAGTGTCCCTCTTGAGTCTGATACGTTTCTTTTCAGGCTGTCATGTGTGTCTTTCTGACTGCAGGAGGTGTGATGCTCCTACTTTTTTGATCCATCACTGTTTGGTTTTCTGAATATGCTTAATGAATCAGGGCGACACTCGTTTACAGATGAATTCATAACTCAGAAAAGGCACAGTTTAGCTGTCAGGTCTTTAACAAAACATAGTATCTTTGTTTTCTTTGCTATGAAAAAAAATCAGGACAAGTTCATCATGATTATTTAAGAAAATCCATATTAATGTGGCACTAATGTCCAAGGAAAATGGTCTCGAAAGTGAGTGTGAAGACAACCTTTTCTAGCCAACACTTGAATGATTGGTATGAAGCCTGAGTCCAAGTGAGTTTGAGATGCATGCAGCTGTTTTCAAGAGACTTCCCAGCACAATACTGCAATCTTTCTCTGATGTGACTGTGAAAGGCTGCTGTGAAGAATGCGGCTGCACAAACCTGCAGCAGCAAGTGCTGATGCACAACCCCACAATCAGCCCACGCCTGCAGTGACAATGTCTTCTGCTGACCACTCAAAGCCTGCTGACAAGTGCAGCAGCGGTGCATCCAGTGGGAGAAACGGAGGACCTGTGTGGGAGCATCTGAAAGAGTGGGAGCGCCCAGTGAGAAGCATCTAAACTGGCTGGTTACCAGCATGAACAATACAGGCTTTGTCTGAAGAAAAGCTGCAGGAGAAACAGCAGTGCCTCCACATCATTCTGCCTTTGAAGCGAGCTCTCAACCCCTGATGGATGGGTCTGCGCACAGCTCATCATAAACACCCATAAAGCCCTCATCATATCAGGATATCAGCATGTGACAATAATCCAATACAAGCTTTGCTGCAGACCCGATACAGCTTCTGTCAATTCCGCAAAGTGCACCATCATAACGTTAGTGGGAGTCATGCTTGTTCTCTAATCCGATTTCTGGGGCAGAACATAAGCCAGTGCTTCCGCTAGGTGGCAACCTTTGCCCGGTGCAGCTCGTGCGGAGCCAGACGCGGGATCGTCTGCGCGGGACTGAGAGCTGCAGGACAGAAACTGATGCCTTGTTTTTCACTCACTGTGTGCAGCTTTGATTCTTCATATTTGTTCATGTTGATCTGATTTCTGCTTTTTCTTTCTGTTCTGCGCACCAAATCACCACATTCTCCAGTTTTTTTTTTTTTAGAAATCTCAGCAGGTGCGTGGAGGTTGCGTGACTTCAGAGTTGTCGTGAAAATGTCTTGCAGGAAAAAACGCCGTATCAGAGAATCATCATCCCGTCGTGTGAGTCAGTGCACTGTCACCTCTGGTGTGTGAGAGAGCGGGGGTGCGCGGCAGGGCAGATTATCTGCACCCCCTCTGCCCCATCTCCGTGGGGATTGACGGGTGCGCGTCAGAGCGCGCGGACCCGCCTCCTGCCCGTGGAGCGCTTGGTGCTTTGCCGCTGTCCGCCTCAAACCCAAATTCCGCTGGGAAGGAGAGGGAGGGCGAGTGGAGAGAGAAGGATCCAACCGGAGAACGACGGAAACCAAAAGGACGCGAACGGAGCAACGACGCAAATGGCACTCATGGCAGGGATTGTCTTCACACTCATCTTCCTCATTTCTGGGATTTTTGCTCTCGGTTCTTCTGCAAGGATATACCCCCCAAATGAAGGTAAGCATGTCTGCTGGACGAGAGACCTCGCTCCCCCGTCGCTCCGTGTCCGTGTCGGTCCGTGGCCCCGAGTTCTTGGGCCGCAGAGCGTTGGGTAACGAAACGCTGCCTCGATGATCTCCTGCTTTTACCCAACGGACTTGTCTGCTTTACGAAAAATAAAGAGCGGTGCGTTTCGTGCGCCCGGGTCAGAGCAGGGTTTCTCACTCAGCCGCCGACAGCCTGGAAGCGCAAGCTGAAACGCGAACTTGTGGCTCCAAAGAAGTATTTTCAGGGGAAGAGATGAAGTGTGTGGCTGAAAAACACAGGCACCATTGCGCAAGTTTCTCCGCATACTTTGACGCATCTTTAAAGGAAAAATAAAGTGGAGTCAATTCACTGCAGACGAGACGCGACACAGACGCCGTCAGACTGGGAACATCCTCCGGTTTGCTGCGGACGCACGCTCCGCGCTTTAGGTTGTACTTTGATTCTTTCGGAAACATTTCCAAAAGTTGAAGTACGCCTCACGTGAAATTACAAATATTTCAAGACATAAAACAAAAACAATAGTAATTGTTTTTAAAAATAAGATGATTATTAGTCGATTATTTTGTGCAGAACTTAAGCTGCCAACATTTTTGTGAAAAACGGGTTTGTTTCTGCTCGGCGGAGGACATGATCTGTAGTGCGCAGTAAATTTTAGTTTAAAAGACAAATACAACTTTTTTAACCACCATTAGTTCTTCTCCCGCAGTAGACTATCTGACTCTTGCCCCCTCGAGAAAACTGCGGCTCTGAGAAGCGCGAGAATTTTAAAGAATGTAAAGACATTCGTCATTAAAATTGATGCTGCTTAAATTTTCCTCACGTCAATCATTTTGTTAAGCGCGCGGGCTGTTTTTTTTTTTTTTTTTTTTTTTACATATTTTTTTAATTTTATTTATTTAGAGGCGGACCGATTCTCTGCGCGCGCTCAGATAAAGAACGTCCTGTTGTGTTTGTGAGCGGCCCTGACGCACTGATGCGTGTTCAAACCATCTTCTTGTGCCTGCCACATTCCCACTGCAGTTTGAAGGAAAAAGCATCACTATAAATGTATTTTTTTTAAACTGCTGTTAATTATTTTCTGAAAGAAAATGGGTGTAAATGAGGTGTGTACACGCACATCGGACTGACTGACCCTCAACATCTAACCGGTTCTAGTTTAATGTAAAGGCCTGTCACTTTTCTCCTTTCTTGCTCCTCGTTGAACCGACCGGGTTGACCTGTAGAAAGGCAGAGTGGACGCAGAAGCTGCCCGTTTATGTCTCCCTTTTCTTCCTTTTTTCAGTCACGTTGCTGGACTCAAGAGCTGTGCAGGGGGAGCTGGGATGGGTGGCCAGCCCGACAGAAGGAGGGGTAGGTACTGAAGAGACGCATCCTGTTGGACGCCTGGTGTCCTATTGAGCAAAAATAGAAAGATGATATCCATTATTGGCTCAAGCTGTGGAGCACTTCGCCAAATGAAGATGAGCCTCTCACAATAATATCTTTGTTAATCATTTCGTTGTGTAACTGCCTTTATTGTAAAATGTAAGGCCCAAGGTGAGATCCTTTTGTTATGTTGGATAGAAATATGGATAATTAGGCCGTTTCTATTTTAGCTAAACACAGGGGCTCCCTGGAACACCCCCAGGGCCTCATGGGGTCCAGGAATCCAGTTTGAGAAACCAGGCACCCCTTCACTCTCAGCCCCTGCTACCCACTCCCTTTGCCTCCCTTCTCTCCAACCCTCCTGTAATGGTCAGATGCAGGGGCAGATACTGCAGGGGCAGATACTGCAGCGAGCGTCAGGTTTCCTGAATAGACGGCGGATTGAATCGGTCTTTGTGAAGAAACTTTATATCCCTTTCCACTATTCAGCTGAGCAAAGAGAAAGGAACCTGGCAGCGGAGAAAGGGTCTCCTGGAATGGATGAATGTGGGGGAAAGTGCTGTGGGCTTCAGCTGTAGCAGCATTATGACAAGCCATAAACCAACATTAAAGACCATCCAGTCAAGGCGCCGTCCTGCTGTGTAGCTGGGGTATCTGTGACTCGGTCAGGTGGACGATTCCAGGCTGAAAACATTTTATAACGGGAGGGAAAGGGCTCAGCACATAAGGAGTAATTTAGATCACAGACAAGCCACATTTATTGGAGTGGATGAATAATTGCCTAAATTAACCAAAATAACAGCAATTTCTCCTGAATCTGTCCTACTTAAGCAAATGAGATGACAAGCACAGGCAGGCCTTTTAATGTTGCTGAAAATTATTATAAATGATCTACAATCATGTCAGAGAATAAACCAAACCCAGCAGGAGCAGGAGCCCACCTTGTTCTGTGTTTGCAGGCTGGCTGAAGCTTTTTAAATGAACCAGTGCTTCATCCGAGTCCCCCCCAGGCCATTTTTATCTCAAACGAGTGATTGACAGGGTCCTGGCAGCCCCTGCAAACGTGCATTCACCCTCTCATTACTACCAATTGGTCTTATTCTTCCTCTTTCCTGCTATCAGGGAAAGGTGCAGCCTTATCTCAATACAGCTCGATTACCACAACAAAGGGGGAGTTGGGGGGAGGTGGTGCAAGTGGAATGAAACTGCATTGATTGATGGGCATTTTCCTAAATCATACAGCTGCAGCTGTATTTTGCATTATCCCTCCCCACTCCTGGGAAATAAGGCTTTAATCCAGATTGTTTATGATAAGACATCAAGTCAAATCTGGCAGGATAACCCGGATCTCTCACCATCCACACATGTTTATGTTGTGCAGTTTGATTTTTAATGGTTAAAAGGACAGCGGCCAATGGCTTTGCTGCTCTTGTTTAGAATCCAGCTCAAAGGCAAGGAAAAACTTTAGGGAGCACGCTGCTGTGAGCCTCTTAAGACAGGATCGTGTTTGCTCAACAGCACTCTGTCTAGAGGGGAACTTTATCATAAGTTAAACAAACATTTCCTCTCAGCGAAAATAAGCCAGGATGAAAAAATCCACAAGCCTCACGTTAGTGTGTCCCCCCCGTTTTATGAGACATGAGCATTTTTAACCCTGCACCCTTCTGGTCTATCATTGGGTTTGATTGGGATTTGGGTTTTGTACAAAACTCCCCCAAAGACAGACCTGAGGATGGCTTAGGTATGGAACTCATTACGTCCTCCTAGTTCAAAGAAAGTTCCTCATATTAATGGATTGGAGTTTCAACCTTGAGGCTGAACTAGTCAATTAATTAGAAATGATTCATAAAACATTCATTAAGTTCATACGTCAACTATGACTGAACAAACCATAAACTCCTTCACTGTCATTTAGTTTTGTACACAGCCCACATTATTTATGAGAGCATTTATTTCTAATACTTTTCAGATGTTGGTCGAATTTAGCAACTCTGCTGCAGTGACTCCTCTTACAGTTTCATCAACTTTGGTTTGAAGATTTCAGTTTGATCCAGATTTTCTGGTAACATTTTTAATGTCTTCTTTCCTCAGTGGGAGGAAGTGAGTATTATGGATGAAAAGAACATCCCCATACGAACGTACCAGGTGTGTAACGTCATGGAGCCAAATCAGAACAACTGGCTCCGCACCGACTGGATCCCCCGTGGAGGCGCTCAGCGTGTTTACATCGAGATCAAGTTCACCCTACGAGATTGCAACAGTCTACCGGGGGTCATGGGAACCTGCAAGGAAACCTTCAATCTTTACTACTACGAGTCCAACAATGACAAAGAGCGGTACATCCGTGAGAACCAGTTTGCTAAAATTGATACTGTAGCTGCAGATGAAAGCTTCACTCAGGTGGACATTGGTGATCGGATCATGAAGCTAAACACGGAGATTCGGGATGTGGGCGCCTTGAGCCGAAAGGGTTTTTATTTGGCCTTCCAGGATGTTGGAGCCTGCATTGCTCTCGTTTCCGTCAGGGTCTTCTACAAGAAATGTCCATTATCTGTCCGGAACTTGGCACAGTTCCCCGACACAATAACTGGAGCTGACACGTCCTCCCTGGTGGAAGTCCGAGGTTCATGTGTGGATAATTCAGAGGAGAAAGAGGTGCCCAAAATGTACTGTGGAGCTGATGGAGAGTGGTTAGTGCCCATAGGAAACTGCCTCTGCAACCCAGGATATGAGGAACGCAACTCAGAATGTCAAGGTAAAAACTCTCTGTTTCCCCTCATCTTTTATGACTGACCTCAAATTTCTGGGGATCCTTTTAACAAATGAGTTTTTGTAAACTGTACGTTTACAGTGTTTTTGTCTTTACTGAACGTATTTGTTCTCTTTGTCCTTCCCCCTCATTCCCTCCATTCAGCCATCTACCCTGTTGGATGTTTTATTTTTCCTTCCCTCCAGTTTTCTCCCTGCTGTCTTGCTACGTGATGTAGGTAGTTATGAATGTAAATGGGGTAATTAGCAGGCCCTCTGGGAGGTGTTGTGGAAAGAGATGAATCCCTGGAGAAATGGTAGAACTAAGGGAGGCCAGTAGAGCGGTCTGGACCGCTGTTGTGGTTCTTATCCAGTCCATTCTCCTTCTGGTTCCCAGTACAGCCTTTGGTGAGGGAAAGCAGAGAGATCTGGTTTGTAATTCCGGGCAGGTATAAGAAGAGTGTAAATATGCTGCTGAGAGATTGAAATGATGTTTGGATGAAGGCGACTGCCTTTCCTCCACATTTATTCTGATCTTTGCTTCCTGTAGTTCAACACCTGACTTTTCATTAACATTAAAGGTCAGGGAAGAGATTCTGCTCTTCAGGTCTTTTTTTCAAATTTGACACACTATATAGACTTTTTTTTAAAGATATTGAAACATTATATAAAATGTTTCGACACATGCTTGTTTCTTTTCAACTTCTCTAAATGAAAAACAATTCCCTTGTTAATAGAATGCTTTGTAACTGCAGTTTATCCTGAGAAAATTCAGTTAAATTCATCTAACTGTTATTATTGGCCGTTTCGTGCATCACGTTCAGTGTCTAGTTGGACTGAGGCTCAGTCGCAGCTTCTCCATGACAGCAGATGCCAGTTTTGGCAAGATGTTCATTAGGTGCCTCCCACCCACCGCCCATCACCATCACACATGAACAGCAGCGACAGTAGGAGGTCAGAGGCTGGGCGCGGGTGATTAACAGGGGGACGAACTGCTACACCTCTCTGCATTTACGAGGAGGCTTTATCTTGGGGGACTAATTACATGACAAACAGGTTTGGTGATTTAGGGGTACCACGGGCTGCTTGGGCGGTGGGAATGCAAAAAGGGGTTCGAGTAGTCCCAGATGTCAGAATCTGCTCTTCTGTTGTTGGCTTCAGAAAGTTCTACCAGAGTTTCTGTCTCTTGGTTTGTTCCTTTTCCTGTACTTGTAAGCAAACATCACTCTTAGATATAATCTACCAAAATGGCCGTTGTAAATAAGTTCAACTTGATTTCTGTGATTTTTGCAGCCATGTTGCATTAGAATATGTATATGTGTGACAATCGTGGAGGGAAATCTGTTGTTTTAAGGTCTCTCAAATATAAGGATGACTGTTTGGTTCAGTCAGTTATTTAATAGTTGTGGCACTTTAGCTGCCAATCAGAAACCAACAGATCCTCAACTGCTGACCTCTGTGAAGTGTCATCAGAGAACTTGATGAGGACATATGTCGGTGCAAAGGTGTAATCCTCAGTTTCAACCATTGTCTGTATCTGAGAACTGGAGTGAGTGAGTGTGGACCCCACCTAATAGAAAATGGTTTACGTTTTTTTTACAATACAGATGCCACCATTTTGGAGCCAGACGTCGTCAGTAAGCAGTGATTGGTCAGAGTCGGTCTGAGTCAATGTTTCTATGGCAACTAGTCTCATCAATCATGAGTGAGCTTGTTGGAACCCCAACCCACTCCGTCCAGTTTTCATACTCAGTCAATGGTTGGAGGAGAGTTTGGGTGCCTCTGAGTTTGTCTTTTCACTTTCTTCTTTATTTCATGCATTTGAAGTGGGATAGTGTGTTTGGATTGAGCAAAGACATCAGTGCTGATCTGCATCACTGACTTGAGGGTTAAAAGGTGCTGACCGCTGTGGCTGTTCAAGTGCCACCATGAGCTGGTTAATATTCCCAAGGGTGATGATCTGTAGTGCAGGGGGGGGCTCACTCACTCTCTCTTGAAATGTTGACTAAGCACCAAAGACAGACAGTTTGAGGGGACTCAATCCAAAGCTGCAGCACCTTTTTTGTTTCTGACAAAGCTGTGTGTTTTATGATAGAGTAAATCATTTAATAAGGGTTATCAAGCTTTATATGTGTTTGATAGAAAAAGATGGTTTAACTGTGACAGAATGACAACAGTAAATAAATACCAAGAAATCAAAAATGCACCAAAGCAGGTAGAGGGCATGGCCAGGATGACAAGAGAAAATTTTGACCTTGGATTCTAACTCGGAGATAGTGTTTTGCTGGTTTCGATTCAAACTCAAGCTGCAGCACTCTGAACGATCCTCAGCTTGCCAAACAGACGGATCTCGTTATGGTGGTAGTATCATAGTTGAAACTCCAGTCTGAGTGATTTTTTTTTGTCTTTGTCCTTCACAAAAAAAATTAGAATTCATAAACTATGGTAATCGTAGACATATTTTGCCAATTTTTGTATGAAATCTGTTTTTTCTTTGTTGAATTTAAGAATTGAAACTGTTGGAATGTATCTGCTGTATGTAGGGGTAGCAGAAAGTCCACTGGACCATGGTGGTTTGGTGACTACGTAGAGTTGAGTGTAATCTGCATGACTGTCATTTAACATGTTATTAATAAGTTATAATACCACAACTCATTAGGACTCACTCTGACTTTGTTTTTCTGAAGGTTTTCTTGGACTCAGCTTAGCGACTGTTCTTTGCATGTCAGCATGTCTGTGCTTGTCTTGTGTGTGCGCATGGGTGGTGGCGGTAATGGTGGTGGGGGTGTGTGTGGACGAGGGCAGTGTGTCCCTTGGTTCCCAGCCCAGGATGAATGGGTTCTCCTCCATCATTGTTTAGGGCGACGGCAGAGCCGTCTGCGGATGGGGATGTTTTAGGAGAAAGGGGGACAGGGGGAGCTGCTGGGGGGCACAGGACTTGTTTTCTCCACCCCTTGCAGGGGTCAGGGGTCATCCTATTCTGCATCCATCTTACTGCTGCATCTGACAAGGTCGGGGATCCAGGATTGATTAAGATGTCAGAGCTTTGACAGCTGTAGCCGTGTAGTGTGTTTGTGCCCGCTGTAGACCAGGGGTCAGTCGGGTTTGCTCCCAGAACCGAGACAAGGCGGACGACTAGGGTACTGAGTCTGAGGGGCCCTCCTGACTTAAAGAGAGGGGTCTCTGTTTGTGTTTGGGATCCCTTTCCCTGTTAACTGCCTCCCCCCAGTTGCTCTGAGGGGTTGGTGGAGGTCATACTCCCGTTCCTCATCTGGTGAAGGGGTCTCTGCTGCTGCTCTGTGGATGAAGCCTTGTAAGGCAGTGAGACCAGAACTCTATTGGCTTCAGGTAAATTCTGGTAGCTCATCTTTTGAAATGTATTTTTATTATTTTTTATTGGTCTCCTAACAAACAGATCTTGATTTCTTTGTGGGAACTCTCATTAACCAAACAGTTTATCTCCACACTACTCATTTAACCGGATTCCTCTCATCAGTCATTTGTCAAAAACGTTGAGGTTCGATCATGACCAGGGATGAAATTCCTGCTTGAGTTTAGTTTCTGAGGAGTCCAAAAACATTTGGGATCATTTAGGTATCATGAGGACAACTCTGTGGAAAAAGGTCTGACCTGGATTGGAGCTACCTCAAAGATAGAACAAAACATTTTGTGTTCAGATGTGTTAATATAGTACTTTAAACAAAATCTCAAGAAAGCAAAAAGCGTCTTGTTTTAAGAAAAAATAATAATGTATGTTTTGCTAGAAAATCTAATCTAGAAAGTTCTTTAAAAGCAAATTCATTTTAGTTGGAGAAAACATGTCTTAGTAACTAGAACTTTTTTTCTTAAATTTTTTTTTGTGAGATTATTAGTTTTTTATTCCATTGAGAGATTTATTTGTTAATTTGAACACAATCTGCCAATGGGGTAAGATTTTTTGACTTTTTATTAGGGGCCTAAATTGTATTTTTACAGATGCAATCACAGTTGGAGGTTTAATCTTAATCCTCTTTAATAAAAAAAAAAAAAAAAGCATTCATTATTTTTTTTACAAATGATTTACTTGAAAAGGTAAAGTTCTACATAATGAACCTTTGTTTTTGTTATTCCTAACAAGATACAATGTTTTTGTCATAATCCAATATCTGGAAATTCGCCCTGTTCATCAGACATGACAAAAGTAATACTAATTGATTAAATATAGTACATATAACAATTTGTAATTTAATAGTTGAATCTGAATATCTATCTTTTGAAACCTAATTCATTGTGTGTAAAATTTTCTTGCATGAGTGAGGGGAAGAACTCACTTGGAGCTCACCTGAGCTCGTCGTTTTTGATTCATCATTCCCAGCAGTCTTTGCTGAGCGGAAAACTCTGCTTGGTGTTGGATTGAGAGGTTTGAGGAATAACATTTCCATGTGTGTGTTAATCTGGGTCCTAATTCTCTCCATCCCTGTTGTCAGTGTTTAATCTGCGCTTTGGAATGTCTTTCTAAACTCAAGTTCATCTTCAGTTTTAGTCTGCTAGTTCCCTATATTTAGCCATGAGAGGGCCTAAGCCAGGGTCCCCTATGTGCCGGTCCCAAACCTGAATATATACAGAGATTTGTGACAGGATGGGCATCTAACAGCAAATTTTTACCAAACCAAATATGCGAATGAGAGCTATGATAATGTGGAGGAAACAGATTCACTGTGGTGACCGCTAAAGGGGAAAAGCCAATAGGAAAAGAAGATTAGTTTGCAATTCTTTGCTAACTTTAAAAGCACAGAAACACCCCCATCCCTTTTTTAAAATTCCTCCTGTCATCTCATTCTGCAAGAACATAAAAGAACTTTTTACATTTTCTTTTACATGCTCATCTTTTTTTAACGTCCATCTTTTCATCGTTTTCTTTGTCACCAAGCTCTCTCTCTTGTTTTCTGCTCCACTTGAGTTCTTTTGCGAATCTGGCTCCGGCCTCTGAGGTAGTTGGAGTTTCTGTCAGCCTGTCCCTGGTGACAGCAGCAGGAAGTGGGCTGAATAATGAGATTATACCTTCACTGATGGGGGGGGGGGGGGGGGGGGGGGGGGGGCTGTGAGTGTCAGCGCAGTAAACAGCAATTCTTAACTCCAATTACAGACATCTAAGCACAAGGAGCGACAGAGTTTTTACAGCAGGATATCATCACTGCATTCATGTGCTCGCTGAGCCTCACTTCCACTGCTTATTCAAGCAAACCCCAAAAACCTGTAAAAAATCACCCATCATGCAGCAGAGTGCACACATATGTGCAGCAGATGCACACACAGTTGTTCCACAGTCAGAGCCAAACCCAGCAAAAGACGAGAAGGGAGGATAATCATCCGTCTGCCTCAAGAGCAGCTCATCTTCTGCTCCAGCACGGAGACAAGGATCTGCTAGCAGAGAACATCAGGTACAACAGAGGAGGACGTGATGTCTGATGGGAAATCCTGTGCTTCCGTCCTGTTCCCTCTGAAATCAGGCTTTAAAGCATCTCCTAATGCTCTGTCCCTCAGAAGATGGAGCAGAAAAATCCCCACTGTTTGGGGGAGGGGCTGCTGGTAGTTATTCAGCCATCATTAGCAGAGGTGCTGAAAAGTTTTTCCTGCTCGGGCAGCCGTCCTGCCACGCTGTTTGTTCCCTTTGCAGTCCTCGCCACTCATCACCCCCCTCTTCAGGGCAGGAAGCCGCCCGTCAACCTGCATGACCTGAGTGGATGGCTGCAGCTCTCTCCCTCAGCGCCACACTCTCTGTTGGTCTTCAAATAACGTGCCAGCCACTGTTTTTTTTTTTTTATTGATTTAATGCTGGTCTCTGTTTCTGCTGTCAGCACTGTGGTGTGAATGTCTGCATAATAGAACTGCAGAATTCAATTTTTTAATGACATTCCTTTAAACTGTTTAAATTAGAAGTTTTAAAAAGTGATTGCCAACACAGTCAATGAGCAGATAAATGTGGTTTAATCTAAAGGAAACGGGGAAAAAAGTTGCTTTAATTAGGATTAAAAGGCTTTAATCATTGTTCATTTTTCTGACAGATTATCTGATTATGTCTCATTTGCAGTTTCTTGGATTACATAGATTAGTCAGAAAAAAATCCAATTAATTTCTCTTTATTATTATTTGGTTGAGAAATCTATTATGTGGTGGAATCATTTTGTTTCATCGCCTGGTTTTCATGACTCTTAGTTGCCTGTTGATTATTCTACCATGAGTCTGTCCTGAGTTGCTGTAGGCTATGATTGTCTTTAACACAAAGGTTAACTTCTCAAATTTGGAACTTTTTTAGCTCAAATGAATAAGAAAGAAAAAAAAACTCATTTGTACATTTGCTCTTTTAAAAACTTCCCACATATGTTTCAGTTAAAGTCTATTAAACTTATGAAAAAAGTCTCTTAAATTTATAAAAAAAATAAATTAAAAATAAATGGAAGTCCCAATCCGATCTTTTTTTTGATTTAGTGTTCCCAGTGGTCTTTTAATCATCATTATGCAGTTTTTATCCAAAATCAGAAAACTTGTGTCATTTTTTAGGGACAAAGTATCTGCATAGCGGTAGGAGTTCTTTAGAAATGTAATCTAACATTACGGGTGCAACAAAAAGGGCAAACAGTCTTGAAACTATTCACCCGTACAGTTTTGAGTCAGATTCCAGCTCAGATAAGGAAAATGAAGACGTACATCTAGTCGTCTACAAGTGATGCATTCAGGATAGAGTGGAGTGGGGAGTTTGTGGTCTGCCCACCGTCACATATAAGATGATTTTCAAACCACATTTCTTTTGTCTGCTCCTGATTCACAACTATTTGAATCAAGAAATACTCAGAAAAGCAATTTTAAGCTTAATTTTTTTTCATATGCCTCCCAATATGAAACAAATGCTAGAAGAACATGTTAAAAATAACAAACACATTTTCCATTGAAGTGGTTAAACAGCAGAAACTTCATGAATGTCAAGTTTTTTTTTTTAATTTTCTGCTAAAGACCAACATTTTTCAGATTAGTTTAGAAATTCTCAGAAAGTTTGAATTAAATGACATGTTTTTTTCATGACTTCCTTTAGTTGGACTGGTAAATTTTCTCCTTAGACAAATTACATATTTTATTCTGTTTTCGCTACCAAAAAAAAATGTATTTCCTCTCCTCTCCTCTCCTCTCCTCTCCTCTCCTCTCCTCTCCTCTCCTCTCCTCTCCTCTCCTCTCCTCTCCTCTCCTCTCCTCTCCTCTCCTCTCCTCTCCTCTCCTCTCCTCTCCTCTCCTCTCCTCTCCTCTCCTCTCAAAGGCTTCCTCTCTTTGAAGCCTGCCATGGAAGGAGGGAGCGATTAAAGCAGTCAGCAAGCAAATTAGCATGTCAAAAGGCTCTGAATCAATACCCCAGCTCTCTAGCAACACAACCCTGCAGTCCCCCTCTCCACCATCTCTCCAACCATTCCTGCCTTTCTCCGTCTCGACCCGGCTCTTCTCCTTCCATTTTCTGCAGCTCTCCTGTTCCTTTGCTGCTCTCTTTCTCCTCATCGTTGAGTCCCCACACCCACCCACACACTTCTTCATCTGGCAGACGTTTGGAGAGGAGAGACGGGGGTGGGGTTTGTAAAGAGAGATGGATGGATGTATGGCGGAGGGAGACGTGTGGGGGGGAGAAGTGGACAGCCAACAAGTGGGCATGGGTGGACTGTTTTGTAGGGGGGAGTCATGAAAGAGAAAGAGGGGCCCTGCCACCTCCTTTGTACTTGGAGAGAGGCACCACTGACCTTCTCCAAGAGGAGGAGAAGAGATGGAGATGAGGAGGAAAGGAGGAAGCTGCAGAGAAAAAAAAGACAAAAGAGCACAGGAGGAAGTGAAACGGAAAGACTTCCAATCTGTGGTTTTTCTGCACTTCATCCATCAGTTCAACAAAAACCCTTTTGAGGCGGAGCAGTGTGCCGCTGATTGCAAGCACACAGTCAGTGTGTGTGTTTGTCAAGTGGTTGCGTGTGTCTGTTGCAGTATCTGTCATGTATTTATTGTGTGCATCTGTTTCAACCAGCATATCATATGCTTTATCATACACTTCCATTAAGGTTGATATCTGTAGCGCGATCTGCGTGTTGAGACAAAGTCGCCCCACAGCTGAACCGTCAGGTTGCCAGCTCTCCCTCAGGATTTGACAATGGGAAACTGATTGCAAACACCTTGAGATGTTTTATCTCTCAGTGTCTTTCTTCTGCTGATTTCTATCTTAAGCTTCCTCGATCCCGCCGGGCCAATTGTAGGTGGTCTTTTCTTCTCATTCTCCGTCCTCCTTTTCTCTGGGGGCACAGAGTTCAGTGTCCAAATCAAAGGCTGCTCCGTAGCAATCAGTTAGGGGTTATGACAAAAAGCCTCGCAATAAAGGGTCCTGATGTAATCTGATGGGACCTGAGACTGGACGCAATGCCCATTTTAATGAGCTCAGATCCCCTTTTCTAATCAGGAAATGGAACACTGCTCTATTCTCTCTGGACTCACTCAAAAGGTACGATTTCAGCCTATCAACACAAAAACTTCTTCATGTGGGAAGAAGTTTTATAGAAAGTTTTACCAAAAAATGTGAAATCCAGTTTCATAGCCATGTATAAACCAAGCCTTACATTTCTACTCTAATGCGAGTCTTTACTTCACATCCAGTGAATGCTCCACAGACAGCATTTCTTAGGCTGCTAAACTGCAGTTTGTTGGTTTTATTTTTTTGTGTCAGTTCTCAGCAAATTCTGCAGGCGTGGCACCAGACTCTTCCTCCTAAATGCAACAATAAAGCCGCGTTTTACCGGTTTGACGGGGTTGGCCACTGCAGCATCATAAAGATGCAAGATTAAAAGAGACACAGTGAAAGTTCGTAAGAAAAAAATCCCTATGGAATCTCTTAAGGTTAAATTTCAAAATTCAAAATCATATTTATATCATATCTATATTTATAGAGCATTCTCCCTGTTACAGAACACCTTAAAGTGCATTACGTAAAATATCGAAATAAATGATAATAAAAATAACAGTAAAAATAATAACCATAAAGGCCTGTAGCACACACACATTATATATAAACAAACAGAAACAGTCCATGAAATCAGTTAAAACAGAAGTAAATGTTAAGAGTGAAGCTAAAAATATAAGTTTGAAGTCTTTTCTTAAAATCCTCCACAATAGATGAAGCCCTCACACCCTCGGGCGATCTCTATAGTTCTGGAATGAGGCCTCGCCGTGGGTTTTTGCTGTGACCGTAGGGACCACCAGCAGACCTAAACCTGAGGACCTGAAAGCTCTGGTAGGATCAAAAGCTATTCTGATAAAAAAGAAGGTCCAATTCCATTAAAGGTTTTATAGACTATATAAAAAAAAACACAAATCCATTCTGAAGCTGGTTGGGAGCTGGTGCAGAGATTTCTAAATTGTTGTGATGTTCTCCTTCCTAACATGTTCAGCCATGTTTTGAACAAGCTGCAGCCTTTTATTAGTATTCATATTGTATCATTAAAATATAATTTTCAGAGTATTTTGACACTTGTAATCAGATGTAAGAATGTGTTCTGCAGAGCCTAATACAGCCCAGCTGAACAGAACCTTTTATGTGACATTTTTGTTGAGCATTAATGTTTGGGTTGGTTCTTAATATCTCCACCAAAAACTGCAAACCATATTGACCATATTTTTGTAAAACAACAATATTGTTGTTATTATTGTAAAAAATTAATGTCAGAGCCACCGTTACTCTTCCAGAACCATTATTTTTTAAAACACTGCGTTTGTTCACATGTGTTTAGTACAGATTAAACAATGGTTTGATTGAAAATACAGTTTGGATGCTTTTAGGGCAAAGAATGAGTTATTATTTTAAAGTCTTATTCTGGAACTTTAAACAGATTCTCCTCTTAAGTTGCGTTCACATTGCCTCTCCAACGCTCGTTCAAGTGACCACTTCCAATGAAAAATCTAAATGCACGATTTGGGCTTCCGCGTTTAAACTTCTTTTGTTCACATTTTGCCACGCAAACATATATGATCATTTTCATGCTCATTGTACAAAATGTGCAGCCATTGACTGTGCGTTGAAAGTTAAACCATTTGAACTTGAACCAATCAGGGGCTCTGATTGGGTAGTGACATATGGATGGTCTTCTTTTTAACTTCACAGAAGTGCCAACCGTTTGAAAACTGATCATGATGGAGAACTTATTAATTACGGTTTGAGCCCAGCAAGAATTCTATGATACCAAGGCTTTCATGAAAAGCGCTATATAAGTATACGCCATTTACCATGTATCACAATACAGCTGTGAAAGAAAAAGCCTGAAGCAAGATGCACCGGATTTGGACGGTTTTGACATTTCACATCATGCCTCTCCCACCTGCAAGTACATGTGCAGTTGGAAGAGGGCGATGGTAGCGACAGTCCAGTGTGAACACTGTATGCTAAACTTGTATTCTTGAATGTGCAGAACATGCCTGGTGTATACGTAGCATCAGAGATTACGGTTCATTTAAACTGGGGTTCAGGTCAAACATGCTAATACTGGTCTGCACTGAAAACCCGAAATCCAGTTCACCTGTATAACCTGCACCTGCAAACTGAAAAGTGACAGTGGATCCTACTGAAAGAAGCGTTGTTGGCAAAAAGTAATTGGGAACAAGTGAAAGTGTTAACTGATGATTTATCATTGCAGTGGTGTCAGTAATTTTTTCCCCATGGTTTCTTTCATCGGTTCGTTATTGTTCTGGTCCATCATTAAACAAGCAGCTGTCAGTTTACTGCTTCTGCCCAGGCCATTTGGTCTGCTCTTATAAGTGCTAAAAGCAAGCTAAAGTTAGTGTCTGGCATTTTTGTCTTTCTCACACAATCAGCCCAGGTTTGCTGGACAAGACTAACAAGCCTTATGCAGAACCATAAACCCAACAGAGCTCTGGATCTGAAATCTGTGCGATATTTCCATCCACATCAGACCTCTGCTGCTATTTGACTTCACTTCCAGCACACGTACCATTTTCAGTCTCAGCTCAAAGATGTGTATCAAACACATTCTGGGGTTTGGTCTGTTTGGTTCAACCTCTGCAGGAGAGCTGAACTGTAATTTGGAGATGCGGAGGTCCCACAGTGTCGGGAGGCCCAAGGCCGCTGATCTCCAGCCAGAAGCAGAGGTGTGTTCCTGCCAGGATTCATTTCTGGGATTACAAACCTTGATCCTTCATGATTCAAACTCAGGTGTCAAACACTGTGAGGAGGGGAAAGAAAAAAGGTTTGCATCTGTGTGAAGTTTTCACCACATGAAGGTCTGATAGGAGAGGAAGAAGAGAAAGAGTGAAAGATGCTGTAGAGGGGATGAAAAGGAGGAGGTTCAAATCCCACCTATGTGTGTGTGTGGGTGCTGCAGAAACACTGTCTGGCGGGGCGAAGCAGATGGAAGGTGAACTGATTGCTGTCTTACAGGCCAGATAAATGGCAGGATATGTGAAAGGTAAAGTAGGGGGTTGTGGGTAGAGACGTAGAAGGCTTTCTGTACAAGCCGGTGTGGTCGTGCGTCGGACAGTGGCCACCATGTCTGATGTTACAGTCAATATGACCTGCAGGTGTTGTTGAGCTGCTCCACTGGCTTTGGCCTGATTCCTTTGAGGCTGCAGGTAATCACATTTCAACTCAGCCTTTAAGCAGAGCATTAAGATGGAGGCTGTGGCAGCAGAAGAGGGGGAAATGCTGCAGCTAAAAAAAAGGTGTGAAATTTCATCTGTGGGAGTGTGGAGGAAGGTGCATTATTTTTACATCTTTGTGAGTTTCTGCTCCTAAATTGTTGTCGAATAGTGGAGCAGCACTTTATGTGTTAAAAGAAAATGATGAACCTGAGGAAGGATGGCAGAAAAAAAGGTTTCAGGTGGAGAGAAAGAAGCAAAAACACACTTCAGTCCGTCCCAGTGGTTCTTTTGGGGTTCCCTCAAGGTTTTAGCAGCTCACCTGTCTGCACATCAGAGCTAAAAGGCTAAAACCCATTAGCACACAAACCCTGTCTAAGCAGCAGCCATTAACCTCTGGCTCCTGTTACCCCACACAGCCCCCCCTGCAAGGCCAGGTTCAACCAGCCTGGAGGCTATGGAGAGTGCCGCATACAGCAGTAAAGTTTGTGTACCCACATGAGAGATATACTAGCCCAGGAATGTACACAGACATCAAGCCCAGCAATGCTGCGCTAACACGTGGCGATCGGGTTTGGATCAGATCACCTCCAGTATTGGAAAGGGAGAAAGTGGTCCGGGAAAGGTCAAAGGGCACAGCAGTGACATCTACACTGAGGCCATCATTGAGCTGACATGAACTGTTGAAGAGCCACTGACCCGAGGAGGGGTTTATGTACTATGAGTGCAAACAGACACACACACACAGGTCATGTAAATGCACTGAGCACGCACACACACAATGCTGCAGACACACACACTCTCACGTGCACACATGTGCACAATAGAAGGTGTTTTGAGGCCCCAGACAGGCTGTCGTCTGGGAGCTGCAAGTAGATTACCTAAACAAACAAGCTAAAAATACTCTCCTTTTCACCCTCCAGCCGACCCTTTCCAACCCCTCCTCACGTTCCTTCAAACTGCTCCCAAAGAAATCATGGAGGCTGATGTCAAGCTTGCCCCTGAGACCACAAGTGACTAAGTAATTAAAGTTTGCATGGGTGTTTCTGTGAGCTTAAGCAATGGCAGATGTGTGTCACATACTGTAGGTCACATGTGATGTGCGTTTGTAATCTGATTTACCACAGGGGTTTGTTATTTTTTCATCCAAGGGTTAACATTTTTGTCAGTCACCAAAGATTGCAGGCAGAACTTTTTTTGTTCTCGCAGAAGCTGAAACTCAAACAAGCCACCAGCTTTTTCAATTCCTCTAAGTTATTCTTGGCAGCCAGAAGGGCTCATTTTACTCTCAAATTGCAGTACATATACATCTTCACATTTTTAGGTGTATATTTTTGCCTTGGGGGGCTGTTCCAATGACATCATACCGTAACAGTATTCTGGTGAAGAGATGGGGATTGACTTCGGAAAGAAACGACCAGCTTCCCAGCCTCTCAGCATCTTGGGCAGGGATGTGGCAGAGGTTATTTGGTACAAGTACCTGGGAGTAACCATTGAGAACAGGCTGAGCTGGAAGACCAACAGCACTACTGCGTACAAGAAGGCCTGCAGTGTATTTACCCCCCTGTATTTTCCTGAGAAAACTATGGTCCTTCAATGTGTACAGCATAATGCTCTTCGAAGCTTTGATAGAGAGGATGACTTTGAATTAACTCTTATCCATCATGGATAATCCTGAGTATCCTCTCCATCCTGTACTTGACGGTCAGCGGAGCACCTTTTCCAAGGCTAAGGCAGCTTCACTGTCACACCAGGAGATCATTCCTACCTTTCTCCATTGGACTTCATAATTCATCATCCTTTAGTCATAGATAATCTGGAAGTGAAAAAGCTGAAAGGTATTTAACGCTCTAACAGCAGTGATGTTAGAACGATGTCTTTATTGACCAATCCTTCTGCCGTTGGATTTTAACATCAGTGCAAAATGTTCAGGCTTACATTTTGTTAACAGACCATTTATCTAAAGTTGTATTGCGATCATCTTTTGATCGGTTTTCAAATCGTTCCCAGTGGTCCTTTATTTATAAGTATGCCATTTTTATATCAATATCAAATCTGTGTGGTTTTAAAGAAATAGTTTTTGCAAACAAGCAGTAATTCATTAGTAGTTCATCTCCGAGTTGTGGGCTGAACCGTTGGCACAGACCAACCCCACCCCACCTTACCGTCACTCATCTGTTTGCACACTCTCCCAATAGTATACAGCCCCTCACACCTGCAACCTTAGATTAGAGGTGCAACAAAAATACAAGCGATATTGGAGCTATCTAGCTGTACAGTTTTGCACCAGATTCCAGCTCAGACGAGGAAAACAAAGACGTACATGGATCCATAGGATACATCAAGTGGATGCATCAGAATGAAGCAGAGAAGGGAGCTTGTAGCTTGTATTTTCCATGTCACAATTACACTCTTTTTCAAACTGCATTTGTTTGTCTGCTCCATGATCACAATTAGAATAAAGAAATCTAATAAATTCAATTTTGAGCAGAATTTTCTTTATACATGTCATCTGTCTGCAGAAAAATCCACAAAAACACGTTAAAGAAAAATCTATATATTTATTTATTTATTTTTTTTTACTGCAGTGGGTCTTTAAATATGGTGTGGTTGTCTGTCATTGATAAAATTTTTGAGGTAGGTTATGTGGTTCCTAACCAGGTTCCCCTTTCATGGTCTTGCTGTTTCACAGGCTTTTTTTAAATGCAACTTTGCAAGGTATTTTAATTTTTTTGTTATGGTAGCACATTGTGTTCTGTGTCCTGATTAGCTGTAGACCATTGTCAATCAACACCCTCTATGGTGCCTCCTATTAAGAATGCGTCCAGCTCGCCACATTTACATAAGTCTTCATCACGATCAGATCTTTGTTTACATTCTAAAATCCTGGACTTATTTTTCCATGAAGCTTTGAACTTTAAGAGTTTAAAGAAAGAAAAGTCTAATAATGTTCATGTCTGTCTGAGAAAAGTGTATAACGTGTGTAGTGAGGAGTTTTACTGCCTTTAGACATCTAGTCTGTAATAATTATTTTTATAAAAGTTTAAAATTTTACAGATTTTGGTTCATTGTACGCCATTTTGAGAAAGTAACTCCTGTGATAATGAAGGAACCACTGTAATGATTTAAAATACGTTTTTTCTGAATGTTGGCCACACATGCAGAAGCAATTAGAACCCAATAAAACAACAAACTACCCATTGGGAGTGCTGTATTGTGAAGCTTTTCAATGACACTTTTCAGTGCACTTGTTTACTAAGCTGGTTATACAGTCACAATGAAGCTGGCTTCCTCCTCACCTATTCTTACTTTGTGTTCTCCTTACACATCCCCCATTTTCCTGCTTCATTCTCTTTGATTCAGAACGAGGAGAAAAGCTTTATGCTTGTGATTGTTTAACAGTGCGTGGCCTTGTGTGTCCCCTCACACAACAACATTAGCATACTCCCTTACCTCCCACACATCTGCCCATTTTTCCCATAAATTCCTCCTGGAATGAAATCGAAGCCTTTTTTTTTACTGCAGACAATGTCAGGAAATCATGCTAAATACACACAGATGGAGGGACACGCGTCCAAGATGGTGCTTCAGTCCCTGGAGACCTTCAGGAAATTGTCCCAAGACAATACCATGACTGAGTTTGTTTACCTCCCATCATCTCTGCTGTGCTGCCGTCCCCTTCCTCACCAAACCCTTCAAACGCCTGTTTAACTCATGTGTGTTTGTGTCCATCTGAGAGGGAATTTGCATCCAGCTTAGAGGGCTTTTGAAGGACTTTGTATTCATACCTGAGTGTGTGCAGGTGTGCAGTGGTTCATAAGCCTTTGGTTGTGCATAGAGCATATTTACGCCTTGTTTGCTTCAAATCATGGTCAATTACCCACCTGCTGCATGGATCCCAGGTCACAAAAAGGTCCTCAGTTGGTTGGCGAGAAGCCCAAGGTTGGCTGGAGTCACCATGGTTTGGATGTAAAAGTGGAATCAAACTCTTCTGTAAGAAAGCACAAAGCTGTTCCGCTCACTCTTATTATTTATTGGGGCAGCTTTCTTCAGTGTTTGATTGGTTTCCTTCAATTCACCTTTAGAACATTGCCTCTTATTTTTAAGGAGTAGTCCTGCGCATTCTGATGTGGCTTTGCGGAGTACTTAAGATTTTGGAGATATAGCCATTGTACTAATATTACTTTTTTAAGTTCAAGATGCAGGAAACGAGGGGGAAGTTGAGGCCTACATGTTACTAAGAACACTGTGTTGCTAAGTCCACAGGAAGCCTTCAGAACAATATTTCTACTTTTTCAATCTTTCAAGTCCAAACAGGAACAACAAAGGTGGTTCCACACAGCACGTACAACTGAATCTTGCTTCAGATTAAAGGAAATATTTTGTTAGCCCTGGATGGTGATGGGGGGCAGTGGGGGGGTAAATACAAAAGAACATTTTATTGCTTTTTAAAGGGGCTTTAAGCCTGGTGAGTATTTTTATACCGTTACAGCTTTAAGACTGAAAATTGGTTTCAGTCATCTGGATCTTAAGCTATGAATTAGATGCAGACATGCAGACATTGTAATGAAGGCAGCACTTAAGGTGGCTCCTGAATGATGATGTTGGTGCCACTATACAGTTATTAATCATCTGTCTGACATTTGACAGACAAACTGCTGCATGCTCTTCCCCTCCACCATGAGCAGAGCTGGGATGATTGCTGTGGCGTTTTCCTGAAGATCCCTGGCCTAGCTGACTTTCCATTAAATCCGTCATTAACACCAGCGATCATGTCAGCCCAGATGTGACCACCCGACTTTCAAATTAGCATGTTAAAAGATGTTACAACTATTGTAGGACCTTTCCCCTCAGCCAGGTCAAGGTCAAGATGTGTATGGAGTGAGTATCATCAATCACGGTGATCGGTTTCGGTGGCCGTGTGTCCCTCATCCATCATGCTGATGTGTTCCGCCGGCCGTGTGGCTCCGCCGTGCTGTCAGGGCCGGAGGTAATTAATAACTCAGACTGATGGAATTAATGAGTTAACCTGCTCCACTCTCCTGCTGTCCCGGCGACAGATGCTAATGGTCAGCAGCTAGTTATGCCACTCCTCCATGCCAGCGGCTCAGGTGTAATAATGTTTCCTATTATCTGTATTCATGACTCTAAAGGAGAAACGGTTACAGCCTGTGACTGGTGCTGTGGGGTGAACAAAGGAAGGATTCAGTGGCTGTCCTCTCCAGCGGTAGCCTCACCTGAGCATCTTCCTCAGTAGAATATGAAGACCTGCAGAGGCAGAGTGGCAGAGTGAATAAAGACTGTGAAGGAAGGAGAGGCCCTCCTTACCCTCAGGGCTTGTTGAAAGCTGAACTCTTATTTTGTTTTGAATGTGCTGCTTTGTGAGGACTCTCTTTCTGAAAAGGACTCAGTATCTGTTTTGACAAAAAAGAAGAGCAGAGTTTTCATCACTTAAAGAAGATAAAGTGGACGTTAAAAGGGAGGGAGGGGGTAAACCATAGTTTGAACTTAATTTTCCTTTTCTGATTACAAGTGAAGCAGTTCCCCTGTCTGGGCAGGCCTTACTATTGTGTGCCAGGAGCCTGGTATTACATTCCCAAGCTTTTCAGGAGGCTTTTGTGGTGCGAGTCTGCTCTCATACCCTCAGCCCCCAGTGCATTGGATACTTTGTTGTGTAGGCTGCAGGATGGCTTACCTATCATTCTTTGCATGGGGGGCACGTAAGGTGGGCTGGAGTGGGTGGCTGTGTGGGCAGGTGCAGTTTATAATACAAACAAGAACTGTCCAAGTACTTTGAAAGCCTGGTGCGTGGGTTGCTGAGGAATTTTTTTGTTTTTTTGTTTTTCGTATTCATGCATGTGGGTTTCCATCATTAGCTTTTGGACGCTTCTAATTTTTTTTAGATTGCTGCATCCTTCTGTATGTGCTGGACAAAAGTTTGATCTAACAAAACTGTTGCTCCCCCCCCCCCTCGCATTTCTTTCAAACGTGGTCCATCCTAGAGACAACAGGGATGAGACAAGAGGGGAAATAAAAGCCATATTTAGGGATTAAATTGGGGGAATAAGGGAAGAATGTGATGTCCCAAACTATGAGGGATTCCATTTTTTTGCTTCTCCAGAATAGAACAGTAAGTCCCCAGTCTTTTTGTCTGCCTTTGATCTCTCAGCTCGGGGATTTGGCACCTGACAAACCATCTCTGTCTTAAAGGAGGCCTGCCGAGAGAAAGCCAAGGAGAGACCGGGAGACAGAGGGCAGAGTCAAAAGAAAATAATAAAGCGGAGCTGGAGGGTGACAGGGGGAAACAGTGTGAAAAAGAGGGAGTGGAAAAATTGGGTTAGACCTTTGAATGCTGTATAAAAGGATACGATGAGAGCCTCTCAGCTCAGATCCCATAAAAACTAAACACACATGCTCAAGTGTGTCAGTATTTGTGGTTGTGTGAGGGTTTGCCACGGCTGGCCCGGACAGTGATAAATCCAGTGAGTCTTAAGGGAGATTCCTCTCTGAAGCCAAGGTCTTTTGGACCACCCACCACTGTGGTCTCTTCCCTCCTCACACACTCATTCTAGCTCCAAATAGGAAACAAATTCCCCAGCTTTACTTGGTTATTAGCCCCTTTTTTTCCATGGCTGATCTTTTCTGCAGGGCAGTTGCTGCTCTAAACAAGTCTTCATACATTCTCACATTTTTAAACATGTGAAGTAAAGACAGAATGAACTATGGGATGGCCTGGGAAAATTGTAGGACCAGTATAGGACAGGTGAATGAGTGTCTTGTAAAAGATGTCATCAGAGGTGCCTCATTTGAGTTGTCTTGCTGTTGTGTTGAGACCAAAAAGCTGGAATTACTCACTTATCTGCTGCATCGCAAACAGCTGGTTGATGCCGCTGGCCAACCCTCACAAAATCCCGCTGATAGAAACGTTGTATTTTGTCATTCGAGCCGGTCACAACCTCTCAAAACATTGTAGATAAACCCCAGTGTCCTCCTGTCTCCTGTGATGAGAATGAGTGTTGAATGATTGCTTTAAAGATTAAGAGATAGCGCCCCTCCCAGATAATCTCCCTCTGGTTTTCAAAACTACGAAGAAAGGAACGAGTGAAGAATAGCTCTGCAGGTAGCTTCTGTTTGGCTTGGTTAATATCATGCTACGCTAATCCGGCTGCTCTGAAATCTGCAGAGCAAAGAGCCTGACTTCGTTCCATCTCCAATAGAGGGATTTTCCACTATTCTAAAGAGGTTATAGATTGTCTTGACAGGTTGTGTGTGTGAACGCAAGCCCTGCTAGTGGAAAGTGTTTTTTTATTTTTTCATTTTACCAAAGAGTCACTTTCAACTTGGTGATTTGTCTGCAAGTATGGTCAACACATGTGGGAATCCCTTGAAGTGTTTATGACTTTTACACTGAAAACCACATGTACCCTCCAAATGAAAATCCAACATCCACGCCTTTGAAGACCATTTGTGTTTGTTTACACATGTACAACTGTCTATCTTATTCTGAGTTAGACAATTGCACACTATTCTATTTATTGAGACTTTTTGAATAAAAAAAATACAAAGACAGGAATGTACTCCAATAAAACCCAAGCCGCAGATCCTTGGACTTCCATTTCATTCACCGGCCCACCGCCGAGCGCACAGCGGCCTAAATGGCTGTCAGCTTACTGGGCCTAATCAGCGCTGCGACTGTCTGTCCTGCACTTCCCACAGAATTCTTCTTTTGTCCCAGCCTTCTGGTTCAGTGCTCAGGGCTGAAACCTTAGCCTGTCGGGCTTCCTCAGGCATTGCAGAAACCGATAAACCGAGAAGAAACTTAGTGAAACACGAGTGCTCCAATCAAATAACAGTCAATCCAAAGAACAGCCAGTAAAAGTAAAAATGTGACCTTGGTTACACTTTCAGAATGAGGTGTGTGTATGCATTTGGTTCTATAAAAGGGATATCAGTCTCCTGATATAGCTCTCCTGTGTGTTGTATGTGATGGATTTTATTTGGTAAATGTCTCTTTTACTTGCAGCTCCATGTCTGGGCAGTTCTTTCTATAATGCTCTACAAAATATTGAGAAAATATAATTTCACTATGGTCATTAAAGGGCCTATATCTTGCTTTTCTTGCGGCTTTCAGAGTAAACTATATCCATATATATGATAATATATTACCTTTGGCACACTAAAGAACACATTTTTCTTTAATGAAATATCAGTTGTTTGCACAGTTCATTTTGCAACCCAGAAGTAAGACAACTCGATCTCAGAGGCGCCGCCTTTCACTCCTCTGCGTTTTACCCACGAGACAAACAACATCCAAACTTTTGCAAAGATAGATATGCATAGTGTGCATATAAAAGGAAAGCGTTTTGCTGTTAAGCTATGCTGAGAAAGTGTGTGTGTGTGTGTGTGTGTTAGCCTGGGGACGGTGCTGGCACCACAAATTCTACCTGGAAGGGGCTGTTCTCAGTTATCTACGTCACGATGTGAGAACCCACTCACATGTGTGGATTGGGAGGGGCTGGTGCACACAGGTTTTTAGAGGAATGAACATTAGAATACACCTAAAAGCTCAAAAAGTGTATTTCTCATGCTATAGACTCTTAAAATGTCTGCCTTTTTTAATCACTAAACTTATATTACATTTATTGCTTTAACCCTAAAGTTGAATTAAAAAGTTGTACGCTTTTTTTAAGTCGCTGCAGCAATATTGTGTTTCTGTATATGCTGCTTGGGTTTCATCCAAATAACTTTAAACTGTTGGTTAAAGAAGAATTCGTGATGTTTTTTCTTGTTGATTGTTTTCAACAATATTCACCTCCCTCTTTTTTTCTTTCAGCTTGTAAGATTGGTTACTACCGCGCCCTCGCCACCGATGGCCTCTGTTCCAAGTGCCCACTGCACAGTTACTCCGTCAGGGAAGGCTCCACCTCCTGCGCCTGCGACAAGGGATATTTCCGTTCAGAAACAGATCCGGCGTCCATGCCCTGCAGCCGTGAGTACTTCTACTTTTAACACACATTCCTTGGAAGCTGTGACAGCTCAGTTAGCATGCTCGTGTAAAGTGTTCATCAAGCAACAGTTATCTAAAAAAACACCAGAGTTTAAACTGCCATCTTTAAATGCTGATAATTTCTTATTGGTGAAAGAAACAATATAAAGAAAAAGGTGTTCAGAAGGTCACCAGTTGGTAAAAGAGGAGAATAGGTTGTCAAGAAGAGCGTAAAGTGTGTTTATTACAGGATTTTAGTTGGGTGTTGAGTTCCTCAGCTATCTTCTCTTCATCCTCTGGCTGTAAAAGTCATTTTCCCCCAATCACATCAAATTCATGGTTTCTTCATCTCAATCCACTAACTGATGAGCTCTCTAGCAACACGAGCATCTTCTGAACCTTGTTGGTATTTATGTAATTGTTTTATGAAACCTAAAGTTATTTTGGGATGTGCGTGTTGGCAGTTGAGCTGCCAAAAGGGGCTCAACAAACTCCTTCAAAGGAGAACCTTTTGGTCCCTCTGGCCATGTGTACACACAGATACAGCAGTTATGTCAAACTTGTAGTGACAAACATTTCCAGGAATGGTCATTCATCCAGTCTCTACACACCATGAAGCCATGATCAAACAATGATGTTTTCAGTATTGAATGGATATATAGGCTTGTCACATCCAGTTGTGTGCAGGTGTCATCTTAGCCCAATGTAAACTATGCTGTTCTTTTGGTTCCCACAATGCATCATTGCTAACATTTAGAAACTCTTAAAAATACTAATGCATCCAAACAACCTTCTTGAGGAGCAGCTCTGCTCTAGCTGGTAACAATAAATACATTTCCAAAGCTTTAAAGGACTTCAAGTGATTCCATGAAGACCAAATAGCAGAAACATTTTTGAAAGTTGCAGAACCTGGAAAAGCAGGAATAAGGCTAAGGAACAAAAGATGTTAAAATCACTCAAATTTCTCAATGATGGAGGCTTTCTCTAGAAGTTTGGTGTGTAGCGCATTTGCATGAAGGCTTCAAAACAGAACTGTGTTCTCACCTTTTGATGTTAAAGTAAGTCCCATTAGTTGTCACACACCTGGATGTGTGAGGTTAGTTCCCATCGCCTGGGGGAGCAATGAGCTGCAGACAGCCACACTCGGGAACCATTTGGTGGTTTAACCCCCAATTTAATCCTTTATTGCTGCATGTCAAGAATAGAGGCATTGGGTCCCATTTTTGGTATGACGTAACCGGGGATTTGAAATCACAACCTACCAGTTTGTGGGTGGACACTCTACTACCAGGCCACTGAGTCGATTAATGAAAGAAAGATCTTCCATAAATGATGTTATTCCTTTTTGGGAACAGTGAAACAGTTTTCTCAGAACATCTGGACTGATTGGAGTATAAAAACCAAGAATGTTTTTGTTGTTTCCCAGGAAAACAAAAAGCCGTTTCCTTAAATATGACAGACACTTGAGTGTCGGTGATTAAACGTCTGAAATCAACTTTAACAACCGCAACCTGTCAGGCTGCTGAGGTCATAGTTGGCTTGCAGTTCTGGCAGGTTTCTGGGGACTCATCACTCAGCAAAACAATGTAGAACCACTAAACTCATATTCCACTGGAGTTTATGTCTATAAAAGGTCAGGAACAATCTTTACGCTTCACTCAACAGAAGATTCCTTCACAAGAGATTAAATAATCACCTGCAAACCGACTATTCTAATGAAATAAAAACAGAAAATGGGAATTTTGTTTCTGTAAAAATAACTTTACAGCTTTCCAGAACGCCCTTTATGGAGCTCATTCGTTGTTTACGAGTCAGCTGCTTTTAGACTAAAGACATTTAAGGAATACAGGTGAAATAAATGATCACTTCAGTTTGTAGGTATTCTGTTCTAGTGTCGATGTTTTCTCATTTACTATTTTTAGTGTTGAACAAGGAACTGGAGCCTTTTCCAGCAGCTCTTCATCATTTTGTCAAATATTTTCATTTCCCAGATCTGTCATAATGCTTTCATAGGACTTTGTGTAAGTTTTCATTTGTCATCCTTTTGCTGAACAATTTAAAAATACAAATTCAAATAAAAATTTAAAAACATTTGGCTTTTTAAAAATGTAAATTAAGTTGTAGAAAAGAGAAATGTGATGTCTTCTCACCAAATGCTAAAAACTCCACATAATTAAAAGGACTCTTCCCGTTAGGGTTCATCATCAGGTCCCTCTCCCTCTCCTATGGACAAACTGGGGGGTTATCCTCATCGTCTTGTTAGTGAGTCTGGAATTTCACAACTTCTTCAAGCGACAGCTGTCCCAGCTGCTTTAACCAGACCCGGCTTCTTCACCTCTGCGGCATTCCTGACTCTGCGGTTAGAAACGGCGCTATAAGCCCATCAGCAGTCAACACTTGATCTTTAAATCCTCCCCCCTGTTTGTCCAGCGCTGCCTCTTTTACTTCTCACTCACACATTAGAGTTGCTGCTGGATTTATACAACATCCAGCATCATTTTTTCCATCCTCTTCCTCATCCTCTTCACCAGCAGATGAGGGAAAATCCCCCCTAAATGTATCTCCCCGTTTGCTGTGCTGAAGGTCAGGCTGGGAATGAGCCAGCGTTTCTGGTAATTGGGGAACATGGCTGCGTGTGTGTGCATGCATGAGTGAAGGTAATTGAAAACTCTTTTCCCTGGTCGTAGCTGGCAGTCTGGGGAGGGCCGTGATTAAAAGTGGATGTTGCTCCTCCATCTTTTCAGCACATCTCCTGCTGTCCTGTTCCTGTCAGCTCCCTGTTGATACCCCCTCTAGTTGCTCCTCTGATTGGCAGAGTGTGACTGTGATTAAAACACTTCTCCTTTAATGTCCATCCCATTTTTTTTATCAGTCATCCTGCAGTTTTAGTGGATGAAGATTTCATGAAGAGACGTTCTCCGTTCTCTTTAGGCTTTTAACTAAGTATTTGTCATACTATTTTTGCCGCCTTAACCATCCTGCTGCCCTAAAGCTGTCTTCCTCTTTCTTTTGCATGTCTGATGTTTGTGCTTCTATTTACTGCAGGGGCAGTTTTTACTGCTGCCTTCAGGTTAGGAGGAGGTTCTCTCCATTTTGGGGTTTCTCTTGGACCTTGATGTGTTTCTCAGATTTTTCCTCAGTTTTCTTAGCAGCGGTTTTGTGGAGGAAGAGGGAGGGGCAGAGGGAGGACTCAAGGGGGGCATTGAATGAACCCCAGCCGGATTGTAATAGCAGGGTCGATGCTATAGCCAGTTTAGACAACCCAGCTAATCACATGGCTCACATTTATTGATAAACAGGGAGGTGAAAGAAAAAGAGGTAGTAGGAGTGGAAGGAGGTTAAAAATAAATGACAAATGCAGATTAAAGCGAGTCACTGATGGAAGTAAATGGACAGGAAAGAATCATTAGAGTAACATGAACGAGCATTTGGGCCATAAATGAACAAGAACAGAGAAAAATGGCTTCTGGAGAAACTTTCCAGGAGTCTCCTGCTGCATTCTTCCCTTAAGGAGACTGAAGTTTTAGGCAGTGTTGAGCTAATGTTGTATGAAGGTTGTGTGAGCACTACGCTCCTGTCTCCAGCCGTCATATTCCCCCAGGATTAATTACCGGGTGTCAGTCACAGCCGACGGCTCTCCCACGCTCCCAGTGGTGCATTCTGGGAAGAGCGACAGGTACAGCCAAGGTGGTTTGTGTGCAATGTGTGTGCATGCCAAACTCAGTCAAGGCACAGTGAAATGCGTTTAAGATTTAGAGTGCTGTGTAGTGCTGCATATGTCGTTACAACAAAGGAAACAGACTTTGTGAGGCCATCTCACATTGTGCACACACCTGCAAAAATTCGTCTTTTTTTGTAAAAATGCCATACAGGATTGTTTATATTTTCCACTGATATTGCTTTTTATGTCCTAAGAGGTCTACAAAACTTAATAGTAAATGTTGCTACTGATGCTTTGATATAAAAAAGTGTCACACACAAAAGTGTCACACACTTTTGTTTGAAAAAATGTCAGAAAAATAGAAGAGAGGAAGGCCAGGATGGCAGCAGGTCTCTACCTCAGCTTTCAATGGAAGTAAAGCTGCGAGTGGCGTTGTATGCAACCCTTGCTGTCCACTTTTAATCTGCCCTCATTGGCTAAGCAGCTGGTACACATCCCTCACTCTCATCCTCTGCCTCTGCAACCCTGGTCAGGACCAGCCATGACAAATGACAAAAAACAAACCTTTTTTTTTGTTGATTTGATCTCCACAGTAACCATTTAACGCTTTGGTCACCTGGAAGGATGAACAGGTCTATGTAATATTTAGAAGACATAGCAAAAGTAACATTTTATACATTTTCTTGGTAAATGGAGGTTTTTAGTTAACCACGCCCATGTTCATATCATATGTCATATTGTTTCATTCAGCTTGAGCAAACATTTATATATTCAATTTTCACAATATTCCAGTAAAAAAACAAAAGTTCAACAAGGAACCGCCATGTTTTCGAGCTCGCCATGCTAATAACATTCAAAATCTACTAATCTGCTATCTACTACATTTTGGACCTGTTCATTTTTTGATTGTTTCTCCCGCTGTGATGTCATCATTTTTGCGAAAGGGTTGTTTATTATGTCAAAAATTCATTTTCACTAGGTACTAGGTAAATTTTGGTAAGGGTGGAAAAATGTGGTCCTTCAGTCCAAGACTGGTGCAGGACAGAAATATAAAAATGTGAAAATCTGCCAATTTAAATGAAAAAAAGAGTAATTTTAATTGTATTGCTAATCTAACTAAAGCTGAAAAACTTTACAATTCCTTTTGTCTTTTCTGTTTCCATCCATGCTAATGTTTATCCTCGCCATCCTAATTGCAGTGTGGTGGTAACAGTATACAAAGTAGCAAATTACTGTAATGCAATTACTTTTGAAGTAATGGAGGAACGTGATGAATCACAGTACAAGTTATGGTTATTAATTGCAATTACTGGACTATAAAAACCCTCATTACTTTGTTACTTAGGTTTAGTAGGCTTTTAAATTTTCTCTCGGTTAACTAAAACAAAACAGAGGTTAATTTTTAAAAAAAAACAGAGTTACTGGGGCATGCGCATGTACACGCAAAGTTGGGGATTGACCAAAGGAAAGACATACCCTCATTGCTTCAGGCATATTGCTTTCCAAACTAGCTCTAAGATGAGATGAAAAGAGATACTGCAAGGAATCTTCTCATCCCCGAGGAGCAGCAGGTGAACAGCAGAGCAGAGACCCGGCCTGTGTACTGATGTGTTGGTTGTGAGTGAAACAACTTTAAAGGCAAGAGCCGGCTCCTTCCTAGGAGTCTTTTAGAATATTTCACTCTTTCTCTCTAAGCTGCACGTGACTGCGTCTCTGGTCAAAATGAGTTAGCGCCCAATGCGCTCCGCAAAGGGGGGGGGGTAGTTCGGTAGACTCGCAGCAGCGCAGAACTATGCAAAAACGACAGACCTAGAGAGAGAGACAAAGGTGCAACTCATGGTAGTGGACAACCTAAAGTCAATATGTGAACATGGAGGCATTAAAATAGACTTTTGTGTTTTCACAAGAGTGACTTAATTTTAGATTTGATTATATCAATATAGGCAAAATAGGAAAATAGGTTCATCTCACTTGAGCACGTGTTGTAACTTATTTTTGTGTCACTTTTCAAACTGTTGTCTGAATTCTAATAAAGCCAGGTCATGTCTTGACCCAGGTTCATACTTTGCACGAAGTCATTGCTTTAAAAATAAAGATAAGAGATCTATTTGTGCTGTTTTTCCCTTGAGAATCTGTATATAAGAGCGAAAAAGTAAACTAAAGTAACAAGAAGTGAATTACTTCTTCAAATAGGTAATGAGTAAAGTAATTTTATTATAATTTGATCCAGTTACTAAGTAAAGTAATAGAAGTAATGTACCCAACACTACCTAATTGTCCCTGCAGTAGCTCATTGGCTGAAGCTAAACATTGGCCCCGTCTGCCTGCATTTATTGTGTGAGTGTGACACTGTACACTTCCTCCCTTTGGCTCCAAACAGTCCTCCTTTTTTCTGCTCCCAGTGAAATCTGTGAAATCATTCACTGCCACACCGCTCCGCTAAAAATAACGCTCATAATTAATTTCCGTTGTGAAATGACTCGTTGGTGGACAGACGAGCTTTCATTTTTCACCCTGCATCGATCCCGCAGCGCGCTCGCGTGCGCTTCATTAGTCACAGGGTAAAAGATAGAGTAAGGGAGAGTTAAGTCAATTACCGCTGTTTGATAGCTTTGCAAAAAAACATTATTTACATCTGACATGACATGCAAATGAGAAGTGATGTGCTACGGAGTTGGTGTCGCACACCAACACGGACGCCTTTGGTTAAAAGTGATCTGTGTGCAGCTTCTGCATAAAAGCAGAAACTCAGTATTGGTGAAAAGCAAACTTTGTCAAAACTCATTGCAGTGAAGCTCTGCCTGGCCACCACCTTCAGACTGTTAGGTCTAAAGAACTCTGCTGCCATATTGGATTTCAGTGAACAGTCTGAATTAATTGAGCTGAAACTGGATCCTCCCAAGCAGTAAAGCAGAGGATATTAAGAGGGAATCCGAAAACCTTCAGTCTCCATTATAGAGACGACCCATCCAATTAGACATTTACATCTTTACTAATTGTAAAAACTTAGAAAAGGATCAATTGTAAATCCTGAGGGAGTTTGTAGTCAAAGTATTCAACTAAACCTTTTACAGTCACTCTATCAGCTCTGTTTTGGGACAGACAAATGTTTCAGTGATTTTAATTTATTCACGTAGGTTTTTGACCTTTTAACCTATTTTTTGGTCTTTACCCCTTTTCCACAGGTCCTCCGTCGGCACCTGTTCACCTCATCTCCAATGTGAATGAGACCTCTGTGAACCTGGAGTGGAGTCCTCCACGAAGCACAGGCGGGCGTCAGGATTTGACGTACAACGTTGTGTGTAAACGCTGTGGACCTGATGGCCGCCGCTGTCAGCCCTGCGGTAACGGCATCCACTTCAGCCCACAGCAGCTGAGCCTGAAGGGAACCAGGGTGTCCATAAACGAACTGCAGGCCCACACCAATTACACCTTTGAAGTGTGGGCAGTGAACGGCGTGTCCTCTCAGAGCCCAGGCCCGGAGCAGGCAGTGTCCGTCACAGTCACCACCAACCAGGCTGGTAAGAGCAGCAGAGAGTGTTTGAGGTAACCACTGACTGTATGTGAGAACTGGACTGAGTGCCCCCTCCCTCCTGGCAGGAGTACCTGCTGGTTCCAAGAAGCCAAAATTACTTAGTAAATCACTGTAGAGAAATAAACAGCTATTATTCAGTCATTCTTTTTGTCAGACTAACCATTCTTGCTCTGATACACTTTTTGACATGATATCAATCTTTTTTCCATATTTCTTCTGTAGTTCAACTTGTTCAAGTCATAAACTGAGCAATCAGGTGCCTCAATAAAAGTAGGTGGAGCCTGATAGTCCCCACATCCAACGTTCAAATTAATTTAATTGACAGATTTGATGTAGCTAGCTTTCAAGTGGTAGGGGTGTGGCCTTCTAACAAGCTAACTCCTGATTAGTGAGACAGGTTGCCATAGAAAAATTGACTTGTACTAATAACTGCTTAGTCATGACGTCTGGCTCTAACATGAATGCTAAAAAAAGCATTGACTTCATTTGGTTGGAGCTGGAAGTAAGCTATCTTCTATGGGTGACATCACACTTGGTACAGTTCTCACATACAGTCAATGGAGGTAACCCAGCGCCTGTGGCGTGAAAGTGGATGAGTGAATCAGACTAAGGATTTCATTTTGTGAAAGTTTGACTGTCTTTTAAAGGCGTTTTAATTAAAGTGCAATAATTGGACCAAGTGTTTTATCGATAAAGTTGAAGACGGTTTAATGCTACTCCGATCTGATCCGATTTTACTATATGAATATCTTCTCAGAATAAAAACAACCCAAAAAAAACATATATTCTTGCATTATCTTCTCTTCCAAAAATAAACCAGAGGGACAGCATAATACAGGTTTTTGGCCTGGTTTTGAACACTGTCAGAGCACAACGGTCTGCAGATCGGTCTGTTGGGGGTTCAAGTTCCGAGCCTGTCAGTTATTGTTTTCTTCTTTTCATTTAAGAATTTGCTCTGAATAAAAGAGCCTGCTAAACGATACATAAAGATTTTTTTATTTGTTTTTTAGTGAAGGTTAGGTTAATTGCTGGCAGTCTGCAGTTTGATATATATATTTATGATAGGTGTGCACTGTGCTGGAGGGTCTGAATCGTTTTTAGTGGATGATAGACTCTCAGCAGTTACAAAGGATTTTCTCCAATATTCCACTGGAGTTTTGCATAATTATCCATTAGAGGCCTCATTTGAAGACACTGGCTGCAGGCTATATTCAGCTGCCAAGCTAATGAATTGGATGAATTATATTGATCTTCCCTTCACCATGAAGGCAGCAGGATTGTCTGTATTTGTGTATTTGGGTGTAATCAGTCCTCTGGAACCCACACGTAAATGCAGCCTCTGCTTCAAAACTGAAAATGAATCCAGGGATGCAATCAAAATCTCCTGTTGTTTTATCATTTAGCCATTTTGTAACCCGTTGTTGTGCAAATGGATTTTATGAGTCTGGTCCCTTTTCTTTGTCTCTGGTCCCTTGTTCACTTGTAGCTGTCCCTTCGGCCTCTTTTAGTGCCTTGCTCTTGGGTGGTAAGCTCAGTGTCTTTGTGTTCTTTTATTACTGATTTCCATCCCTGGGAAAGCAGTTATCTTGAATTGAATTTAGACTGGTGCTTCAGGACACAGTGACTTGATTTATCAGCTAGGGGCGAAGCGATGGAGGTGAATGGATGTGCTGCCTGTGGGAGAGCTGCAGGTCCTGCTGATCAGGCATGTGTGGGAGCTGTAATGGAGCATGACCAAGGGTGCAACCCAAGGATGCATTATTGCATGTCAGCACTAGAGATGGGTCCCATGGGCTTCATCCAGGTCCAGCCAAACCACCCTGCTTGGATTTTTTTTTTTTACTTTTTACGATACAAAACATTATACATTTTTAAATTACTGTTGCTAATTCATTATTAAGCAAATGGTGATTTAATCAACAGCATAAACACTGCATAAACAGCATAAACACTGATTGAATAATAGAATTAATAAAAATTGAGAAAAACTTGCTCTAAAATAAAAAAAGGAAAACTGTTTTGAAGAAAAAAATGTTTGAAAATTTAAAAATCAGTGTATTCAACAACTTAGATTTGATGTTAAAAGTCCATAAGAATGTATTTACTTAAAGCATAAATTAAAGATAGAGCTATTCATTCATCCATCCTTTTTCCTGTGTGCTACATTTCTTTGCTGTTTCAAAGCAAGAATGCTGTTATTGAAATCCTGGGTTAGGCTGGTCTGTCCTATGGGTCATGTCTGAACTAACTCAAGTATCCATTAGGTTTTTGTTCATTCATTGTTATCCTTGTCACCATTTTCTGAATTAATTTGAACATCTTTGTACATGAAAATAAGGTAGAAACTGGGATTCCAGTAGTTAAACTGTCTTTAGACACAACAGAGGTTAGATATCTACCTAATAGAAGTATTTCCAGTTTTTTGAGGAAAGAAAATAAAAGTATCATCCAATGCTTTGTGCTAGTGACTGACCAAAACTAAGAGCTGATGGTAAACCAGTCTCAAGTCTAATGATGATCACTGTCTCGCGGGCAGTCCAATACATTTGCTGTATATGTCTGTATGGTCCGGATCCCATCGTGTTTTCTCACATCCAACCCTGGTTTATGTGGTTAAGACTCCAGTGTAAGGACTATCATCCACGGGTTTCAACACAGACCCATAAACTCACTCAGTAACATCTCTGTTTAATAGGTTTTGGCTGATCTGCTGACTTGTAGTTGTGGAATTATGTTGATTTTGGCACAATGCTGCTGTTGTTCTGGATCAGTTCTGTGAAGACGACTTAAACGTTCGTGTGTGTCTGTGGGTGTGTACAGTTGCATCTTAATGTGTGTATACTAGGCCTGCACAATATACCGCAAATTTATAGTTATCGCAATATCAAGCAGTGCAATATCCATATAGCAAAAGTCAGCAAAAATCACAATAATGGTTACCTTAAATGTGCTAAAACAATCTTATGGCAGCTTGAAGCATTTAACGAATCAAATAAATCCATTTATGCATTTGACCAATTGGATGGACCCTTTCACGTTGTTGACCAATCAGATGAGCCCTTTTATGTTAGATGTTTTCCTCCTACGAGGGTCATTTGGAGTATCATTTTTAACCTTTTGCAATGAAATGTTAATGATGTTTTTGGTTGTTTTGCTATATTGTTTATATACCGCAAATTATATCGTTATCGCAATATTGTTCACTAATATCGCATATCACAAGTTTTGCTCATATTGTGCAGCCCTAGTGTCTGTTTGTGTGCACTTTCTAGTCTGTATATGTGTGTATGTGTAAATGTTATTTGTGCATCTTCTTGCGTGTATTTGCCTGTGTGTATACCTTCTTGTTTGTGTGTACTTTCTCACCCATGTGGTGCCTTGTTGTGTGTATGTGTCGTATTTTGTGTATACCTATTTTGTTTGCATATGCATCAATGTGTGTAGCTTTTTGTGTGTGTGAACATATTTTATCTCATTGTTTGTTTATGTGTATACCTTTGCGTTGCTTCATCTGTGTGTGTGTGTGTGTGTGTTGCATATCTGTGCTTGAACACAGATAGGTGTGTGTGTGTCTGTGTTAACCTTTTTATTTATCTGTGTGTGTATATATCTTCCTGTCACTGTGTATCTTCCTGTGTGATTATATTTATGTGTGTGTGTGTTTTGGTATATTTTGCATGTTATACATCTGTGTGTGTACCTTATGAGTATATACCTGTGTGTATACTTTCGTGTTTGTATATGTCTGTCTGTGCCCTCTTGTGTGGGTACATGTCTTTGTATGTGTGGACCTTGTGTATGTGAGTATATCTGTCCACAATCATGTGTGTAAATGTCTTCCTGTGTAACCCCTGGAGTCTGTATGCTTTTCTTTCTGTATCTATTCTGTGTGTATATTTCTTGTTGCATGTACAGTCTTGTGTGAGTGTGTCTGTTTGAGTACCTTTTTATGTCCCTTTTGAGTGTGTAAATGTCCATGTGTGTACTTATGTATGTTGTTGAAGCTGTATCTCTCAGTGTACCTTCGTTGTGTGCGTATTTTTCTCTATCTGTGTACTTTTTTGTGCACATGCATGCACATGTACATAACTTGTTGTGCATGTGTGTATACAGCTGTAGAATTATTTCCTATTCATGATTTCTTTCCTGGACGTGACAGTGTGAAAATGTAATTTAAAGAAAGTTGAAGAAAATGCATCAGAGATTAGGAATCCCCCTAAATGAACCTGAAAATGTTAGTGTATGACTAAGCCTGTTTTTGTGTGCATGAGCAGCTCAAATTCTATGTGTTGCTTTGAAAAAACGCCTGTCGTCGTAAATCAGCTAAGCTGCAAGTCTTTACCTAAACTGGGAGTGGAAGGAGAGAGTGGTGTGTCCGTGCGTAGACGTGACCCCTGGCTGTAAACTGTTGCTTTCTGGCCCTTGGTGGGAACCAGCACATTATATATGTGTGTATGTGTGAGAAGAGGGGAGGAAAAGATTTAGAGAAAGACATGTTTACGTCTTGATACAGAATACTTGGCCAGCTTTGATGAATAAAAGTGAATTAGTGAATGGGGGACACTGGGTCTGTGTGTGTGTGTGTGTGTATGCGTGTGTGGGCAGGTTTTCATCTCTGGCACATGGGACAAGCGTACATGTGGAAATGTGTTCTGGGAGGGGGAAGCAGGCGTTGGACTCACAGAGGTGAAGTTCAGCTCAAAAAAATGGCTCCCTCCTCGATATTCTTTTTTCCTTGACGGCAGCAAAGTTACTCAAATCTGGCAAACAGGCTCCAATCTGGCAACCACATGTTCACCCAGGCCCCTGTGTCTTCTAAATGTTGAACTGTAATCGGCCGCATATTCGTGCAAATGCTCCCGCCAACCACAGACGCTCCACGCGGCCTAAATTCTTTGTGATGAATACAGTCCCAAAGACAAACTTGCTCACTCAACAAGCCCACAGAGATAAAACTTTACTGCGGAAAACAGCAGCAGCATTTACAAAGCAGACCTGAACTCTGAGCTTCCTCATTATTATTCATGCCAGGGTGCCCTAATTGAGTCATTTTCTGTCGGTGGGAGATAATGGCACCAGCAAAATACATTTTTCACTGTGAATTTTTCTTCCTGTCGGTTTTGCTCCTCTGCTGCTAATGGTTTGGTTCCTTGTTTTCCATTATTTGGAAATGACATCTGAATATTCTCTGAATTTGACACCAGTGCATTTATCTTTTTTTTTTTGCTTTAAAGCAGAGGGAAAATGGAGACCTCGTCTAAACTTGCATTTGTGTAAAGCCTGCCCAAATCCAACTGCATTTCAAGTCTCTTTTTTGAGTTGAACTTTGTGAAAATAAACAATAGCTTCAATCTGCCTTTGAATCACGTTGGTATGTAGCTTGTAAATTGACCTTAGCGTGTTGTAAAAGTTTTCCCAGATCGATTGCCTCTGCTGTGAGTAAAATACTTTGTAGTGTAATGAAGCTAAGAAAAACCACTCAGAAAATCCCTCATCTTTATCCTCACATCAGTCCAGGGAAAAATAAAAAGTGCAACAAGAGCAGAGCCGAACACGATTACATCGCTATATCTGTCATCTTTAGAGGAAAGATTGATGTGTGGATTATCTTTAGGGAATGAGGGCTCCCAACCCCTCAGGTGTTTCCTTCCTGAATCTGAGCGTCTTCAGTCGGCCCCATGAGGGCCTTTAAATTGGCTCTTGCTGCCCGGGAAGATTGATCGGAGGGTTACAAATGGCCGCCATCTAATTGTTTAACAGAGACGCAACACATTAGGCCAAGAGGATGACACAACCTCGGGTTAATCCATTTACCATGATATGTCTGCTATCCCATCTCTCCATCTCACTCTCCACCAGGACCCCCACCCTCCAGCCCCTCCCTCCTGCTGCTTCTTCAGCCCCTGAAACTCAATCCATGACTGTTGCTTGAATTCCAGGCCTGTTTGAACTCAATCCCCGGCTAAAAGCAGGGGTTTGTAGCTATAGCTTGAAGTTCAGCTCCCTGGAGCACACAGTGAAAGTGATGAGAATGTATATAATGTCACGGATAATACAATCACAAGTGGTGGACCTGCTGAAGCCCTCATTAATCATCCCACTGTAATTTTTTAAAAGGCAGATGGTCTGGAACGAGTAAGGTTACAGTGATCACGGAGGAGCAAAGGTCAAAGAGTCTTGGTTTTTGCATTTCCAAGAGGAGAAGCAAAAGAAATGACCGGACTGTTTGTGGAAATGTTTTTGATCTTGAACAGCAAAGAACAAATGAGTGTGAGGACAGCTTCAACTTTGAGCAGACATGTTAGCAATCCAAGGAACACCCAAGATGCAGGAAATGTTCTATTTGTCTTTAATGACAGATGTTACAAAAACTCACTTGTTAATTTTTTTTCTTGTTTTGCCAAAATCTCAAACTGTGACAACAAATAACTTTTTATTAAGTAGAAAAAAAGTGAAATAATGTCACTGCATTAACCCTTGTGCTGTCTTGGATAACCCCGTCCTTACTTTGACGTGTTCTCCCTACCAGAACAAGGCGGATAAGGTGGACAAATTTCCATTAATCCATTGAACCGTGAAGAATCACAAATCATTGAAAAAAAAAAGGTTCAGAGCATGTCTATTGTGGTCTGAATTATCGCTCCCAACAGTAAAGTGCCTAGGATAGCACAGGGGATAATCATACTAAGATACCGAACATTTCAAGCATTTCTCAGAACAGGGAGAAATTTTGACATTTTATTGAGAATGTATTAGTTTAAACAATGAAGGAAAAAATAACATTTAATAAACAAGCGTGTCTGTTCTGATGCTTATAAGTAGCAAGTATCAAAACCTGAGGTTTGGTCAAAGACTCTAAGTGTGCATATGTGTGTGTGTACAATTGCATGAGTGCATGTGTGTGCATGCATATGTGAATGCTGATATGTGTGGTAGGTTTTGTTTGGGTGTCTGTGTGTGTGTGTGTGTGTGTGTGTTAGCTACTTTTCTTTGAGAGAATGACCCAATTTTCCTGTTGTCAAAGTCCCTAAAGATAAAGGTTTGATTTGTGCTGCGGTGGCTCTCTGTGGGGAGGGAACAAATGTTGGCCATTATCTGTGCTTTAACCTTCACATGTTGAAGGCGTCTGAACACAGACAGCACAGCTACTTAAAATATGGCCTCATTATCAGCTGCAGCAGAAAGAGCTCAAGATAAAATCACACACTGAAGCTTGCATGAAAAAAAAAAAACCTGATTGATTTGTCTCGTTAAAAGAAAAGAATAAACAAAGATGTTGATCTGTGTCATTCAGTTTGAGAGTGCACTTTTTAGTGAGGGTGACCTAATGAAGTCGGGTAAACTGCTGTAAGTGCTTGTGTCAGCTTGGATCAGTTTCATTGTTACCAGCCATCAGATCAGAAACAGATCATTGTCGTGCGCTTAGCTCCGGCAGTTGGGCTGTGCAGCTCTGTAACGCATCAGATCTTGAACAGTCGCCAAGTTCAAAGACAAATGGAAGTGATTGCCTCGTGGCCCGGCCCAGCTGTTTGACTTTCTCAGTGGGAGCAAAGGGAGGGGGATTATGGAGAGCAGGCCAAAACAGACTGGATGTCTCCAAGGTGGGAAACAACATGGGAGAATGGGACAAAGTCACAGGCTTAAGCATTTTTCCTCTCTTTTCTTTTTTTTTGATCAGCTCCGTCTCCAGTGTCCTCCATCCAGGCCAAGGATATCACCAGACACACCATTTCACTGGCCTGGCAGCCTCCAGAGAGGGCCAATGGAGTCATCCTCGAGTATGAGGTCAAATACTATGAGAAGGTGGGGGAGTCGTGTTGTGTGTACTTTAAGGTATTGCCTTAAGATAGGGTGTTCCTGCACTTTGACCATCTCTATGCTCCTCAGGACCAGAATGAAAGAAGCTACCGCATCATAAAAACATTGTCCAGAAACACAGAAATAAAAGGTCTTACCCCCCTTACCTCCTACGTCTTCCACGTGCGAGCCAGAACTGCAGCTGGCTACGGGGAATTCAGCGGGCCCTTCGAGTTCATGACCAACTCTGGTGAGTCTAAATATCACCGTTTCTGTTCAGATTTGACCTTAACACATTGAAGCATTTCCAGCTGACCTCCTGCTGTAAAACCCTGAAAAAAGAGCGTGTTCTGTGATTTAGACGTCTCTTCTTTGAAGAATAAACTTAAATGACGCTGTCAGCATATGAACAACCTTTTTGTTGTTGGTTTTAGCTGTCAGCAGTTTCAGTGGATTGTACAGTTATCCTGTTAATTAACACCTATATCACAGTGGAGGTTTGATTTTTTTTTTAAATGACTTGGTGGGTTTTTATTAGTTCAGCCAGAAACAAAAAAAATATATTGAAGAGAGAGATCTAAACTTTTTCAAGACTCCTACTGTTGTAAAATATATTTACTACAGAATGGAAAAAGAAATGAAAAAGTTAAACTCAAGAGAAAAATGAAGAAAATCTGTTACATATTTTCAACTATTTCATTGGTGGTAATTTGAATATTTCATGTGATAAATCCTTATTTTAAATTTTTTTGCCTCTTAAAAAACCTTTTTGTTTGTTTCACCCTTTTCCTATTTATTGAATCTTTTTTTTTTCTTTTTAACTAATACAACTTTTTAAAAATATTAATCAAGTCTTACTTTTTGTAATTTTAAGTAACTTTTTTATGTATCTTTTCTTTTAATGGTATTTTATTAAATAGTTTAAAACTTCATCCTTCATGTAATATTTTTTCATATATGTCATTATATTTATAATTATGTTTTTAATTAACATGCAGAACCACATCCTGCCCCCTTTTAAAGTGAAATGTATGAAGGTGCAGGAACAGTCTGGTCTACTGGTTGTTCTGCTAATGTATCCACAATAGAATGAAAGGTCTTAAAAGATCTGTAACCAAACATGTTCCAGTTTCTTTTAGCCCTAAAATGTTAAAACAATGTTTTTGTTTTTTTCCCCCACAAATCCAGGAGTTTGTGTTTCTGTTCTTGAAACATCACAGCTCATCTTTCCATGATCCATGTCCTTCCACATTTATGTTTTTATGTGGAAGTCTTCACAGCTTTGAAGTTCCATTGTGTGATCAAACAACCATCTGCATTTTGTTAACATTGCCATTAGTGTGGTAAAAAGCCCAACTAATGCTAATGAGAAGTTCACTGGAGGCCCAGGTGTCTCCTTTGTAATGTAGATGGGTGCAGGCTCATGATAATAACACGGTCAAGCACACATCCTAATGGGCCATCGTTGTCTAGATGAAGCATGTGAAGAAGGAGAACTGTAAAAAGGGCAGACGGGGGCTGTAGTATGGAGAGAAAACCACCAAGATAGAGGAAGCGGGAGGCTCTTTCATGCTCACTGACTCCATCCAGCAGAACAAGATTGACTTTGCTCTTTGTTTCTGACCAATGTTCCACCTCTCCTTCCCTCTTCTCTCTTTGCAGTGCCAGCTCCAATTATTGGAGATGGAGCCAACTCCACCGTGTTGCTGGTATCGGTGGTGGGCAGCGTGGTACTCCTCATCATCCTCATCAGTGCTTTTGTCATCAGCCGAAGGTTAGCATCATCCCTCCCTTTTTTTTTTTTTAATTTTCTGCTTGCTGTCTCAGCCCCTTGCCTCCCAGATGAGACATCTTCCTCAGAGTGCAGTCAAGAGAGTCCACATGCACACACACACGCTTACGGACACACACATACATCAGATGAGTGATGACTTGCCACACCAGAGACTTGATTGACAGGACAGACAGCTGAAGAGATGCAATCAGCAGCCTCCGCACCTGAAGCCGCTCCTCTCCGAACTCTTCCCTCCATTTCCTGAGCTAATGGCGGTAATCCTGGCTGCTGGTTATTTTCTCCCGCTGTGCCTCACTCTTCATCGTGAAAAGAATGAGATAGGGAAAGGACGTGGAAAAAAAAGAGCAACAGGAGGTACAATGAGATAAGCGAGTATTGAGGAGGAGAAGACTGCATGCGGGGGGTGGGTGGTGGAGAGGCATCAGGTGGATTTGCAGTGACCCAATCTCAGGGTGTTAACCAGCCAGCAGGACAAAGCGCCATCACACAGATGGGATTACATGCAGATGGGGCTGCCTCATCTCAGGGTGTTAACCACTCTGCTCTGGTGTATTTGGAAGGTAGTGTTTGCTGCTGTTTGTGGGTCTCTTCACGTGGAAATCATCTGTGTGAGGATGTTTGTGTGTTTGTGTATTCTTCTTGTTTGTGCACTCGCCTCTTCCTCCAGACAAGCAGGTGCTTCACTCAGCCTCTTTTATATGCATGTGATGACCGCTGTCATTGTGGGGCTGCAGCCGTGCTGGGATTACAGGGAGGGGCCCCAATCACATAGCCGTTTACCATCACTGCTCAACCATAGGGGAGGGAAGTGTTCCACACATCTGGTTTTTAGACCACGGAGCCACTCTGTGTACAAGCACTAGAGCCAGGCTGTCAGAGGGATTTAAAAGCATTTCTGCGAGGACGGAATCAAATCTTTCCTTCCTGACCTATCACTAGTGTCCATGTTTTCACATTTCAAAAACCAACAGTTCTGGGAGGAAGTTTTGTTGGAATGAAATACAGCTGTCATTGAAATTTGTATTTTGAAGTCGACACATCTCTTAAACTGTTGTATCTAATTCAGACACAAAAAAATGATGACAAAGTTGCAAAAAGCTACAACATTTTAAAAAAGAAAAAAATAAATAAACCCAATTTTCACTATTTAAGTCTTACCTTTCAGGCTGCTTCTGGCAAAAATAACACTTTTTTAACACAGAAATGTTGTATTTTATGTTTTGAAGTCAGAAGTTGAAAGTTACCGTAAAAACTGCAGCGTTTATAGTATTTTTTCATTTTTAATTTAAAGTAATTATAAGGAAATCAAAATTGCTCTAATTGTGGTCAAATGTCTCTCGATTTGTATACACCAATACAATTAAGGAAAAAACATGTCTCATTATTATAATATTATAAGAGATGTATTTTGTACATGTTATTAATATAATATAGTTCAACTACATTTAGTAAAACAACTATTTTTGGGCTATGGTCTTTTACTTTTTCATTTGAAAAAATTTGTTATTTATATAAAGTTGGAAATTTTTATTGTTTAAATATCATTTTTTGAGCTCTGACGCCCTGAAGTATAAACCTTGATATGAGCTTTTAAGTGAACGTCCTGCTGTTTTTGCCCCCAGAAGGAGTAAATACAGCAAGGCCAAGCAGGACTCTGATGAAGAGAAGCACTTACATCAAGGTAATTCATGGTTAACACTCCACCTACACACTCTGTGATTGAAAAACATTAGTGCTGTCAGTTACTCCGAGCAAGCACTCTAAACCACAAACCTGGCCCTTAAAACGGGAAGCAAAAGCAAACTATGTTTAACTACATGTTTCAAACACCTCATTATCAAGTCATCACCACAGTTATTTGCATGCCACGAGGATTTCAAGCAAATGAGCTCCATCTTCCATGGAGTCCGTGATAATAAAAAGGAGTAAAGTGAGGTATGGAAAGAAAGAAAAGATGTGTCAGAGACGATCAAGGGTCTGATGGCAAAAAAAAACAGATGGAGGATTATTGCTGGAAAGCATTGGAGTTTTAATGCTTCAACATTTCTGGGGGCTTAAGTCACAAACACCTTGTTCAAAGGCTGCAGCAACAAACAACTCAGTCCAATCTCAGCTTTTTATAAGTGACTGCCTTGCAGACAGAGGCCTGGATCAGACAATATTAATAATAATGGAACTAAACTGGAAACGTTTAATCAATTTAGGGTAAACCACGACGCTAGACACTGAGCTTACTGGTGTCTCTCTGAAACGATAAAAAGATCCACCAACCACAGCCCATGGAGACACAAGACCCAGTCTTCACAGCTCGCACATCAAACACACACTTCTCCCCCTTCTTTTGTATTCCCATTCTACATCCTTTGCTTCTTTCATCAGGAGTGAGGATTTACGTTGATCCTTTCACCTACGAAGATCCAAATCAAGCTGTCCGCGAGTTTGCCAAGGAGATCGATGCGTCCTGCATCAAGATAGAGAAAGTCATTGGCATCGGTAAGGGATAAGGCAACTTGTGGAAACGATTTTCAGATATGTTTAATCAGATTTTTTAAATGTAATGAAATTGTGTCTGCTAACCTACAATACTGCACAAACATATCTACTAAATCAGTACTTGTGTTGTCTGTTTGGTAAAAATAAGCTGCCAGTCTTTGTCAGTTTACATGTGAATGAATCTTTATCGCCTTTGAGATGGTCACAGTGACTTTGACCACGTTTCCTTACGTGTGCTCCACCATCGTTTTTTCCTCTCAAAGACGTTAAAGAATGAAACATCTGGAGTCCAAATGCGTCCCTGCTGTTCCTGTGGCCACAGAAAGTCATCCAATGACAACAAAATAGAGCAAAAGAATCAATATCCATTTCCTCTACTTTTCTGCTTCAGTGGATAAAGGGAGGGCAGTAGGGATTAGACATTCTGGGTTTCTGGGAGATTCTGCATTTTTAATGCAGTGGATTTCTTCTTAGGGGAGTTCGGGGAGGTGTGCAGTGGCCGCCTGAAGATGCCGGGTAAGAGAGAGATCTGCGTGGCCATCAAGACGCTGAAGGCGGGCTATACGGACAAGCAAAGGAGGGATTTCCTGTCTGAGGCCAGCATCATGGGACAGTTTGATCACCCCAACATCATTCACCTGGAGGGCGTGGTCACCAAATGTATGTCTGGATCTTTTAAGCAAACATCTTGAAACTTTTTTAGCCATTAAACACCGGAGCTTTGGTTCCAGTGTTTATATTCTTCAACTAGTTACCCAACTAACGTAAATCCAGCAGATTCTGAAGCAGAAAAAAACAGCTTTGCATTGATAGGTAAACACTTTGTGTTGCATATTTGTGCAAAGCCAATATCCAAGGCCGCTTTTCTCTGTGTCAGACTCAGCTGATTGATGTCGATCGGGTAAACAATTGAGGAGTTAATATAGAGCAAAGAGCGTGTTATTTTGGTGTTGCCGGCAACATCTCTGGTGGTTAAGCTAATTGTCCCACACATTAGTCATTCACACACCATTTCCTGAAAAGATGAATTCAGAAAAATAATGTATTAAAAACACTGTCAATGTAGTGAAGGCGAACAGAGGGACGAAAACCATCTTTACCTTAATTGGAGTTAGCTACTGGCCAGAACGCTACGCTCAAAGGAGATTTCACGTGAAGGATACATTTACTGAAGTCTAATTTGTGCGTGCTTCTTAACGTTCTATTCAGGGCGTCCCCAGGTGGGGGTTTGTCCAGATGGAGAAGGTCCAGCTTTGGTGGACAGGGGGAGGTGAAGCTAGAGGTTGGGAGGGGGTCTAATGGGTCGAGGAACGGGCCTTGTAGCATGACTCCAGAGTCATTAATCATGGTGTCAGCTGTAAATGTGTTTGGGGTTAGGGAGTGATACCCTATCCCTCCTCTATCTGCTTCTGCGTGGTCACAGAACACTGGCTGCCCCCCACCACCGCCACCTTTGCCTCTGGCCCTGTTTCTCTTCCCATTTTACACCTTCCCCTGCTGTTATTTGTTAGGCTGTAGTCCTACACCACTGTCACCACTTCTGATGGCAGATTGCGCAGATAAATGAAGAGTCTGCATGTGTCATGACACCAAAGTTTGTCCCTATTTGTGTGAGATACACCGTCTCTATCTCTGTTGTTCACACGGACTTCACTGATAGGCGGACACACATTCTTAGTCCTGGCAGAGCTGCAGGCAGAATTACTTATAAGCTATCACACCTCCCAACACTCCAAGTGACCCCCTACACCTCACACAGGCAATACAAGAAAGAAGGAGAAATGGCAGACAGATGGACAGGAGGGAGAAGGAAAGAAACAGGAGACAAAGCTGTATCCAGGGGATGGTCCCAATGAGAGGAGGAGGAGGAGGAGGAGGAGGAGAGGCATTTAGGAGCTGACAGTTGGGAGAGAATATAGGAAGTGGAAGCTAAAGGCAGAGGGACATTCAGCCGAAGAAAATGACTTATACAGCAGAGACAGAAGCTGACATCAGAGGACGTTGAGCCAAAGCACGAAGGGCATCCTATCCCAACTCCCAACAACCCAACTTCTCCTCTGGAGAGCTTGATATGAGATCTGGGCAAATGAGTCCTTCACACTTCAGTGTCAGTGGAATCTATTAAAAATCCATTATTTGAATTACAGTCTGCTCTCCATTACAGTCAAGTCAAAAGAAATGTTCAGTTTGGCTTCACTTTGCTGGCATGTCTCACAGAACCGGAGACTTATTAATAACAAAGGAACTCCAAACTGACTGCATTAAGAGACTGAAGACAGCTTGTAGCTCCATCACAGAGCACTTCCATGTTTAGTGTTTCTATAACACAGTTGGCAGCATAACAGTTTTTACAATCAGATCTTCTTTTTTTTTTATTCAGAAGACTTTAAAAATCATCTCATTCGAATATAAATCTAATCTGAGATTTGCAGCCCGTCTGTGGCACTTTCGCCTCCCTCCATGGTTTTGTTGGCAGGTGATAATGGGCTTGCTGAAGCAGCCGTTGCCCAGAGTTCATTGCCAAAGGCAGCAGGGCGTATTCAGTAAACAAGGAATTAGCATGCAAATGGGTTGCATGGAAGAGGGCGGAGCTGCGAAGGCGAGAGTTTAAGGTCGCAGGTCAGACTCTGCTCAGACTTGATTGCAAAGCTGTCAATCATAAGCTGCCCGGCACAGAGGTGCTCAACAAAAGAAACAAAGATGGCTGACAAAGAGGACCCCATGCTCTCCCCCAACTTTAGCTTCACTTCCTTTTTTCGGGGCATCCCCCCATCCCCTATAATTAATGGAGTGCCAGTCACACAGTGGGTTAACTGAGACCTGTGGAGTGGAGGAACTTCATCTACCTTCTAGACTTTTGAATCCAGCTCTGACCAAAAATCAGATCTTATTTGCCCTGTCATATAGCAGCCCCACTCTGGTAATTCTGCAAAAACATTTTTAATACACAGATGATGGGTGCTCTTCTTTGTTCCAGCACATGTGTTATGACAATGGCTGATTAGACATCAGCTTGGAGATGTTTAAAAAAACAAGAACAACCGTCTGTCCTTCTTTCTCTTTGGTCCTGGGCTTATGGCTACCATTCTACCTCATACTTGGAGACAAAGACCAACAGGGACCCACCAGGGACCATCCACCCTCCCTGCTGCCTGCCCAAGCTCAGATAAAGACTCAGACACTTCCCCAGGAGAGACTGAAAGGGGATGACAGAGAGCTGGGGTGAAAAAGGCCAGAGGGGAGGGACAATGTTCAGATGTGGGGCGGCAGACAGCGACTGGGAGGGAATATGGGAAAAAGACAGAGAAGCGCGACGAGTGACAGATGTGGTCAAATGTAACAGAGAAGGGGCCAAAGGGACAGTGAGTGGGGCGTCTTGGTGGGCGACTATCGTCAGGCTTTTTAATGTGAGGCCAGTGTCACTGATATTTGCATATACACAAGTCTGTGTGTGTTTCTGCACTCATAATAGAGATGCCTTTGAATGTGCAGGAAAGACAAGAAACGTCAGGATAGCACAGATCTAATTAAATCATCATGGGACAGAGATGGATGGGAACTCTCCTGTGGATGCACACGCATTTCCATTCATGCACATACTCCCTGAGGATCCCGCCTGCTGTGTCAGGGTGTAACGTGCATCATTTACCTTCATAATCATCTGCCTTTTCTCTCCTCTCTCTCTGTAGGTAAGCCTGTGATGATTATCACAGAGTACATGGAAAATGGATCACTGGATGCTTTTTTGAGGGTCAGTCATGCGTTTCTGTCTCTGTACACGTGTCTGTTTGGGCATACTAAGATCTTATCTCTGCAATGTCAACCACTAATTTCACAATTGTTAGTTTATCTTGATCTAACTTGATCAGTTTCTTGGTTTTACTGACAGGCAGTTTGGCACTGCTTTTTATTAGGTTTAGTACAGATTCACTGATTCCAGAGTTTACAGAAACCTATCTAAACAGAGAATCAATAAAATTGGTTAAAACAACAATAAAAAACAAACAAGTGTGTGGACCAACACAATGCTATTTCTCTTGGCGTTTGTGAAAATGTATATTTAGCCCATTGACTGTATGTGAGAACTGGAGTGAGTGAATGTGAAATCCTTTGAAAATAGCTTTTTTCCAACTCCAACCAAATTAAGTCAATTCTATCACCATTTTTCGCAATACGAACACTGCCATGTTGAAACCATACGACATTAATAATATGCGATTGGTCCGAATCGCTCTGAGTCAGCGTTTCTATGAGAACCACTTTCCCCAATCAGGAGGCCACACCCCTACCACTTGAAACCGGGTTACACGAAATCAGTCAAACGTTTTGAACGTTGGATGTGAAGGCCAGCAGGCTCCACCTACTTTTATTGAGGCATCTGATTGGTCAGTTCATAACTTGAATAACTTAAACAAAAACAAACAAAAAAATCATGAAAAAGAAATATGATTCTCACGAACATGTTTTAAAAAAGGTATTAGAGCAAGAATAGTTATTCTAAAAATATAATGACTGAGTAAAAGCTGATCATTTCCTAATAGAAGTCTGGGGTTTTGGCTTCTTGGAGACTGTGGGCATTTCCTGTTTGGAAGACCATTCCAGCCTAATTCCCATATACAGTCAATGATTTAGCAACAACTGAAATCGGCATGCCAAAGTCTCACTGTTCCACTCCAATCTGATGCATTCAGTTGCTGACAAATAAATCCATTAACATCTTCATTTTCCTCGTCTGAGCTGGCATCTGGCTCGGAAATGTACAGCTAATATTACTGATATTACTCGCTGTTTTAGTTGCATCGCTAATGTTAGGTTGGGATTGTGAGGGACTGTAAACTAGTGAAACAAAGGGATGATGGGATATCAATTTATTGGTACATTTCAAATTATGTCTTAAAAAACAACACTTTTTTGGTTTGGTCCAAAAACAGCATAATCATAGTTAAAAGACCACTGGGAAGGATTTCACAACAGATAAAAATATAGTTAGAGTGACACTTTATTTGGATGGGTGTTTAGTGCATGCACAAACACAGAGAAACTTTCTGAGATTGTAAGTGATATAGAACAGGGATCTGGATACTTGGGCTTCGGGTGGATTAGATTTGCTTCATCTGTGACATCATAGCTGCCAGGAAATCTAACCAGGGTGCTAAATGACGTATTTACAGATTTAGACAGGTCCAAACTAAGAGATATGATTGTAAAATCTCAAATATTTTGACTTCTAATCTACTTGAATACACTGAGTTGTCAGCTGGCTAAATATAATGTGTATGTGTTGTTTGTGCACTATGTTTTTAAAATATGAATTTTCTTTCTTTAAACACTCATGGCTTCCAGTGCTAAAAAGACATCATAATCCACTAATATTTGCATGTTTCTGGCACACACAACCCTCTATTTAGTTTGTATGTAAAAATGGTCTTCTTTCCACAGAAGAATGATGGTCGTTTCACAGTCATCCAGCTGGTTGGCATCCTGCGTGGCATTGCCTCAGGCATGAAGTATCTGTCAGACATGAGCTACGTTCACCGCGACCTGGCGGCTCGCAATATCTTAGTGAACAGCAATCTTGTGTGCAAGGTTTCTGACTTTGGCATGTCCCGAGTGCTGGAAGACGACCCGGAGGCTGCTTACACCACCAGAGTGAGTGCTCAGCCTCCTGCGGTAATGTGTGCCAAGCGGCAACAGTCTGCCTGTCACCTTATCTGTCAGTTTTCATTAATCAGCTCAACTTTCAATTACAGGGAGGCAAGATCCCCATTCGATGGACAGCCCCAGAGGCCATCGCTTACAGGAAGTTCACCTCCGCCAGTGATGTGTGGAGCTACGGCATTGTCATGTGGGAGGTGATGTCATATGGCGAGCGGCCATACTGGGACATGAGCAACCAAGACGTAAGTCTGGAGAAATCTAATAAGATGCTGATAATAATAAAGTAGCAGACAGCTGGAATTACAATGAAATATGTGTACTGTCAGATTATTTAAAAAAAAACTTCATCATTTTAACTTAGTTACATATTTAAATTCAGTCAAGTGGGAAGAAACCCCTCCTGTGTGCTTTCTTTCCCTTCAAATTTACATAAAAACAAATCATCAAAGATGTGTGCTGAAAGATTTGGGGATTAATTTAATGTAACCAAATTAACTTTAGCTTAAGTGAATCAGTTTGAACCAGAGTTTCACAGAGCTCCTTCATCTCTCAGGTGATTAAGGCCATTGATGAGGGCTATCGGCTGCCTCCGCCCATGGATTGCCCGGTCGCCCTACACCAGCTCATGCTGGACTGCTGGCAGCGAGAGAGGGCAGATCGGCCAAAGTTTGGACAGATTGTCAACATGTTGGACAAGCTGATCCGCAACCCCAGCACCCTGAAGAGGACCGGGGGAGAGGCCACTGTCAGGTGAGAGGTTCAGTCCAAAGGAGGAAGATCTATCTGTCTGTCTGTCTGTCTGTCTGTCTGTCTGTCTGTCTGTCTGTCTGTCTGTCTGTCTGTCTGTCTGTATGTCTTTAAGTCGGTTTGTTGGTCTGTCGCTCTCTCTCCATCCATTCATCCATAATCCATAATTAGATGGTTCCGATGCTGATCTTTAAGAACGGTACCACTCTGGATGTGACAAACTATTGTCTCATTTTTATTGCAACTATTTTGTACCACAAATGGGGAGAATTTTTACCTTTAGAGAAGGCTTACATTACATAGGCATATTACTTTTTCAAAAACCTAATATGCTAAATATTGCAAAAACATTTTTTTTACTTGACTTTATTGCATACTTGGCCAAAAAAATAATACAAAAACCCCTTTAATGGCTACATTGCTGTTTGCTAAAGTTCACCGAAGCAACCTTTAAATATGTTAATTAATCACATCCACACTCACAAAGTGCACCAGGATGTATTATGTACTTAGCATTCGACACCAACACACTGCGTTCTATTCTCCCTATTTACATTCACCATTAAACATTATCCACCAGCGGCGTGCGGCTCTTTTCCACTCTAATACCCTCCCTAATGGATTTCTGCAAACTAGCTTTAATGGTGGAGTAGACTCAGGAAAACGGCCGCTATGGCGTGGAGCAAAGCAGAGTTACGATGTAATGCCCAGTTAAAAACAAACACGACCTTACATCTCCAGTACATTACTCTCCAGCAGCTCAACGTGTGAAGAATGACCTGCAGACTTTACACACTCAAAGCGGAGCAGTGGGAGCCTGTTTCAGTTTAACAAGTGTGCACGAGAGCATGTCGCACCAGACAGAGAAAGGAGTCCTTGTGGAGTAATTAGCAGAGCTGGTTCCTGTAAATGCTGCTTTTGCAGAAGGGAAAATACTCTCCAGCTGAAGAGCAAAAATACATTTGTAACCTTTTCCATGTAATTAATGGTGATGACTTACTGAGGAGTCTGAAATCTGTTCTCAAATTTTCACATCTTTTTCGAGAAAATGTAATAGATAATAAATTGAGATTCTGATGGTAGACAGGACCCCCAGATTCTATGAGAACAGGAGCTGCTGGTGACTGGGTGGTGAGTTTTACAGCATAAATGAGTCTCTCAGCAGGTCCACAGCCTGACCGGTGAGACACACCTGTTTGGTTTGGTAAAAACAGGAACAGAAACATGGATGAATCCTAACAAACATGCCGATTCCATCAAAGAGGGAATTTTAGAGGGAAATGAAGCATGGTGGAAGCTGGCTCTGGAGCTGTTGAAATGCTGCAGTTGAGTTGAGAAGAACATTCCTGTCACACCGCTGTTAACTTAGTTCTTCTCTTGGATTAGACATTTTCCAGACCACATAGAATCATGTTGCTCTGATGAAAAAACACTTTAACAGACGGGAAATTTAACTGTCAGTTCGCAGGTTTCTGCACACATCATTGCTGTGGTTTATGAGCCAAACTAAAGAGCATCAGATCCTTAGTAGGAAAGGCAAAAGTTGAGATTATTTTTAAAGAGCACAACGTAAACATGGATGAATCTTTTGTTCTTGAATCAGGCCCAGCACCACCACTCTGTTGGAGCCAGGGAGCCCTGAAGCGTCCTCAGCTGTGAACACGGTTGAAGACTGGCTGCAAGCCATCGGCATGGAGAGATACAATGATAACTTCACTGCAGCAGGATACACAAGTCCAGAAGCTGTAGTCCACATGACACAAGAGTGAGTAGAAATGCCTGATAAAGGGGGGAGAATAAAAGCAAAGCTAATGATGTGTGCTGCCAAGGAAAAAGAAGACCCAATCAAGATGATACGGATGCCACCTATCGTTGGTTCTGTTAGTTCCATTTAAATGAAACCATTAATTGATTTAGGTTCATAAATACAGCAGTAGCTGTTAAAAATATCATCCAAAACTATTAGTTGGGCGGGGTAATGGTAAAAAAAAATACGCTTGGTGAATTCATTTAGTCTATAAATATGACCTTTAATACATTTTTATTTCCATGGCAAATTATTTTGACAAATATGGCGTGACAACAGCTTGATAGAAATACTGGATATGCTTCAACAAGTCCGTCTTAAATGTTCCTTTCTATAGGAAGAGGTTTTAGGTAGAGCATCTCTATCTCTGACGTAAAGAAGGTCAAATCTTTCTAGGTAAGATTTTACTGGACATCACAAAATTCAGTGAACAGTAAGACTCAGGTCAACAGGAGAAACCCACCATTCATCACTGTTATTTCAATGAGGAGAGGTCTCAGGGACGTGAGTAGAGATTTATTTGTTTTACAGCAAAATGTGTGTGAAACATGTCGTTGGCAGTTAGGATCTGGGGCAATGTTTTGCGAGGAACTCAGACCATAGATGAATAAACTCCAAAGTCTATACTCTGATGGAGGTTAGAGATCCGACTATTCCAAAGCATCACTCCAGGGTGGAGAATGCCCTGAAAACTCAGAAATACTGGAGACAATCATCCATGTTTTTAAAGGCAAAGACATGATTGTGATTGTGAGCCATTAGCAGCCACAAGTCACTGTTTTGGTGAAAGTAACTTTTTGGCTTTCCCTTTCAAGTTTATGCTGGGGTTATTTTGTTAGTTTTGAAATTCCTTATTTTGTAGATCTTGTGAACTTTTATATTCACGTTTTTTTTTCTTTGTTATTATCTTTCAGGGACATGACCCGCATAGGCATCTCTTCAGCAGCACATCAGAACAAGATCTTGACCAGCGTCCAAGGAATGCTCTCTCAAATGCAACAAATGCAAGGCAGAATGGTTCCTGTCTGAGAGAACCAAACAAAAACAAAAGAAGCAAATGGACCTTGTTTCTTCTAAGAAAATGAATAATCAACAAAAAAGAATAAAAATGAAAAAACAGAAAAAAATAGTTTACCTCATACATGCACTTTAATTTGGATCTTAAAAAAAGAAGATGCCGATGAAGAAAAAACAGAACCGGCACCTTTTTTTTTAAATAAATCTGACCTTTCCCCTGCCCTTTCTTTTGTCCTGGGGAATGGGACACTTCTGTCTGCAGCATTTAAGGATGGACGGGGATACGGCTAGAAAAGTGCTTCCGAAAGGCCAATCCGGAGTGCCTTTAATGGTCCGGAAGGAAAAGTGAGAAGGATCACACCTTTCTTCCCTCCTCTGAACAAAATGTTTTGGAACTTTCTTTCTGGAATATCCCAAAAAGCAGATTTTTTTTTTTGTTTGCTTTATTTACTGCGGTTGTTTGCTGTATATGAACTGTTTCTGTTGGACTCTGCAGCAAACATAGTTTTTCTGCTCCGCTGGATTTGTGTGATATCTCCTCTCAGATGCAGATGAAGGGTCCTAACATCACACGGACAGGGGGAAACTCCAGAGAGGTGGAGAGTTGCATTCTGGGGGAAGAAACTGGTGCACGGAAGGCTGTTTTTCACTTAGCGTGTGTTCTCTGTTTTCAGCTTGTTGTTCTCCAAAAACAGCAGATTTGTTGCCCTCAGGACATTACAGAGAATGTCTTTGATCTTCCAGAGGAGCCTTCCCACTCCCCTGTCTTCCCAAAAATGCCCTCCCGAACCTTCAATAAATACAACTGGATTCTTCCATTCATCTCCCATCGTATCCAAAACTCTCACTACTCCTGCTGGACTTAAAGTCTTCATCTCAGGCAGATGGACTCATCTGTCAGGACCTGTTACCTGGCAAGCGCAACTGAAGGATCTTTTGTTGTCTTTGCTACATTCATTTGCTCAACATGGACTTGGATTTTAACTATGAGCCTTCAAGAAAATAACAGAAGAATTTTCCATCGAGGTGAGGATCAACATTATTTTATTTGAACTCCTGGTTTTCCTGGAGTTAGGATGAGAGACCAAGATAAAACTGCAAAGGCGTTTTATTAATACCAATTTGTCTAAAAATCTGCAGATTTAACTCTAATTATGTTTACAACAATGCAAATTATTAGCTTTTCATCTAAACTGTTTCAAAAAGAAAATTCATAACTCACCTATATGAGGGAGAAAACCGGTCACATTTAGAAAGTCCTGGGAAAGGAAGAGTTTTTTTCAGGTAAAGTAAAAAAAAACTAGACCTTTAGACTGAAAGACACACAGCCAAATACATTTTTAAAGTGTTTGCAAAATTAATTTAAAGAGAAGGGACAATTAAATATACGAACATTGAAAGTTTCTTTGATTTCTGTCCTATATGTACAAATCAACACACAGAAAAGCTGGAGTTTATTCATGACAGCAGTGTGCTCCTGGATTTAATATGGACAGAATGTGTCTGTGTATTAGGAGCTGTGTAGAATAAGCAGGTTGCAGCAACTTTGTGTTCAGATCACGTCAGCTGCAGCTGGTTGGTCATTCTGGAAGCTTTAGGCAGATTAACCAGCAGAATGAATCTGCATGTGACCCCCGCTCGGCCAAACAGAGAAGCTACCGGAATAAAAAGTAGCTGCTTGATTCATTTTGGCCAAATATCTACATCTTCACAGCGTCTCCTTTTCTGGACAACTCTTGGCTACACTTTACCATGTTAAAGATGGTAATGTATGCACATTATTAACACAGCCTGACAGGACAGTAAAACATAGATGTACAAATGGAACCTTAGCTTGAGCTGCACATGCAGGTATGGAACTGCAGCATTAGTTCTGATGAATCCTTTAATTCAACAATTGTGGACTAAAAGACCAGAATGTTCCAGAATTTACGCACAATTAGTACTCAGTGAAAATGAATTTTGGACATTGTGGGGAAAAAGTGGTTTTTTTTTTTTATGAATTTGTCCCGTGCAGCTCTGACCAGGGTGGCAAAGGCTGAGGGGGGAGTGCTCAGCCAGTGAGGGCAGCCTTTCACACCTAACATTAGCAGTGCAACAAAAATGGCGAGCAATATGGAGCTAATCAACCATACAGTTTTAAGCCAGATTCCAACTCAGACGTGGAAAACAAAGACGTACATGGATCTAGTCATCTACAAGAGGACGCATCAGAATGGAGCAGAGCAGAGAGCTTGTGGTCTGCTGTAGTAACCTTTACGTCACACTTAGAAGCTTTTACAGACAATATTTTTTTCGTCTGCTGGTGATTCACAACAATTTGAATAGAGAAATACTCAGCTTTACATCATCTGTTTTCAGAAAAATGCCACAAAAACATGTTAAAAACACCAAAAACATCATTTTCTCTGGAGTGAGTCTTTAATATTTTTATTCAATTTTCAGAATATTTAGTTTGTGATGCCACCAAATGAAGCTACAGATAAATATTATTCTAGTCAGACTCTCTGGTGCAAATTCTGTCTCAAGTTCCTAAACTGAAAGAGCTGAAATTTTAGTACAAAAACATATAAATTACTAAATTCATGTATGTTGATTTATTTCAGAGTGACGACAACCTGATAGCTGAATTTTAACATGCTTTTAGTAGGGGAGAGCCTATAATAAATCAACAAATGTTGAGTTGAGTTCATACAGGTCTTATTGAAAACTTTAAATGCCCTCTTGGGTGGAAACCTATAGATCAAGAACAGGTTTTATGTGTTACAGTCATCACATGGTGCACAAGTGTTTATACGAAACACTTTTGTCCCAAAATTCATATTTGCTCTACAAACCTGAAGATTCTGGTTTCTTTCACTTTAGTTTTGTTCAATGATCTGAAAGTTTCTTTCAGCTCAGCCTACAGAGCTACACTCTTTGCCTAAACTGAACACCACGCAGAAAGAATTTACATCCAAAAACAACATTACTGACCCCCCCTCCGCCTTCTCCCTGTTCTTGCCCCCACAGCTGCTGTCATCGATCATATGCAGGATCTCGGCCTCGCTTGCCTTCTCCAAATTTCTTCCTCCATGTTGTTCTTCTCCTGCCCCCCCCCCTTCTCATCTTGGAGGGCCTCCTACAACAACAACATGACCCCCCCCCCAACAAAAAAAAAAGCGCCTGGGACGTCCGGCGTCACAGCACAGACTCTGACAGCCCTGCCAACCAGCATCGAAACTGGACTGATGGAGGAATTTCAGGAAGAGAAGAAGAATGTAACATCGATGAAAGTCTTTTATTTAGAAGAGTTTCATTTTTTTCTGGATTTTTTTCTTTATTCTTCTGTTTGCATGTTGACTTTGACTTGTGTGAATGAGGTGTTTGTGTGTGTAGCGCTGAATGATGAAGTCCTTTTGTGTGTGTCTTCATGCCACTGTGCAGGAGGAGACGATAACAAATGTATAGTTTTTGATATGAAAAAGAAGAAGAAGCTCGGACTTTTACTGTCGTCTTAAAACAAAATTTAAAAAAGAAGGAGAATTTAAGACGTGACGCTCACTTTATTCAAACTTAGCAAGAGCATTTATCAAACATCTTTCTGGATTGGAACCCATTTCTGCTTCAGCAGAAATAGTTGCTTGCAAATGAACAGCTATCTGTGGCTGAAGTTTCCTGAACAGAACCAGAGTTTGGACCCTCCGAGCTCAGTTCACGTGGAGGAGGAGTGATCCTGGAAAAAAGACGGACCAGCACACAGCAAAGGATCAGAAGAGTCTGCGGAAAACGGAATTGAAAAAGAAACAGTGTTGATTTTATTCTTCCACAGCACATCATACAGCTACAGGGTTTACCCAATGGGACTATTTTCTCTGTTTCTTTCACTCTTGAAGCTCTACTCATGCGAATGTTTTTGATCTCATAGGATACAGAAACACCTCCGTCCTTAATACAACTCTGCAGCTCGCTCCTGTTGTCGGTCATGCCTTGTTTTCCGGGGATTTATTTTTTTGAAAAAGGACCTGTTTGGAAATATGCAAGATGTGTTGGGAAGGAGAAGGAAACTAGAATGTACTGTAAAATACTTCTTTCCTTTAAATAAATGTTCAATAAGTTGAAAAAAATTAAATGAAAAAAAAAAGTAACAAAACGCAAGAGTTAATATTTGTCTTTGTATGCCTTTTGATGCCATATGATCCAGCCACGTAGATCTAACATTCTCTTTTTGTATTTCCTTTTGACATGATCATGCTTTTGTTTTCTTGTTTTTGTTTTGGTCAAGAAGCTCTAGGTACATGTAACTTATGTCATTTATTTATGTCCTTTTATATCTAGTTTGTAAAATAATAGCCTAAAGTGAAGAAAATAAAGGGGTGCCAAAGGTGCATTCTTATCAAAGTAGAAAGTAACGATGACTTTTGTGGATCTTCTTTATGCTCACACATGGAACTCCTTCTTCATGTGGTCTTTATCCCTTGTGCTATCTTAGGATGACCCCACCCTTACTTTGACGTGTTCTCCCTACCATGACAAAGGTGGATAAAGGTGGAAAAATTTCATGTAATCCTTTGAACCAGTGAAAATCACAAATCATTGGAATAAAAAGGTTCAGCGCACTGTCTAGTGGGTCTAGATGATCCAGCTCCCAACAGGTAAAGTGCCTAGGATAGCACAAGGGTTACTCCTGCAGAGAGGAATTGCCTGACCGAATGATCAATAGCAGTCGAAAATGATAATTGATTGCTGCATTCATGTTTCCATGACGGAGTGATTTTCCTGCTTCTGAATCGCTTCTATAAGTTAGAGTCAAGCAGACCTGACAAATAAAAATCCGTTTCTGGTGGTGACCTGATGGCTCCGCTGTACATGCTCAGCTGATAACACAACTCTGGCTTTGAAGACTTGGCCCACGACTCTTTTCAGGCCTTTAGACAGCAGGTAGCACAACTCACAATGTGTGTGTGTGTTTAATCAGAAAAACATCTGCTTCCTTCTACCTCTTCCAGCTGCGATGATTGTCCCGGGCCTTTGATAAGGACTGATAGGGGGGGGGCAAAGAAAAGACGGTGTCAAAAACTGAGCTTGTTGCCAAGGAGGGTTTTACACATTTCTTGGAACATTGGCAGCTAAATGATCTAATGATCTTCTACAGTGAAGCCTTGAAAAGTGCGCCCCCTTTGGTGACTGTCAGCAACTGTCTACAGGCTAAAAGATCAGCGTTGCTGCATTTGTCATCTTCCCGGCTTTTCATTATGACTGCACAGTATTATTTCTGTCTAGAAACTAGAGAAAACTCCAACATTAGTATATCTGCCAAAACCAGATTTAATAGTTGATTCAATTTCTATCAGTTATTTCTTTTTTATTTTCACTCTAAATCCATTTTTTAATTGGATGAAAACAATGTTAATCTTTAATCCAAATAATGAATCTTACACATTAATTCATCTTTAAATGTCACAGATGGAAAATGCTCATTTTGATTGATTTAGTTTTTCTCCAAAAGATGATTTGTACTGTAAAAAGTTCAGTTGGAAAGTCGCTTCTTTTTCATGTCGTCTTCAATGCAGAGTGTCGGTCCCATGAGGATGCAGAACGTGACACCAGGCAACATGGTTAATTTCTACATCTGACTAACGTTGACTTTTCAACGTGTGGCTAGTATCTAGTATGAACGTCCCAAGAGACGTTTTTATAAGGGCTTCTTGCTGTCCAAATGTGACTTTGTAAAGATTTATTCTACATAAAATTTGAACTTATTTTAGATGTAATTTTTATACTGCACTGCACAGGTCATTGTATAGGCTCCGTAATGTTCCAGTTCATTTTCTATAGTTTCATTTGTCTCATTACTAACTAAATGGAAATGTTATAAGAAAAGAAAATAATCAGCAATGGGAAAATAGTAACTAAAAGAAAAGTTCAAATCCTTTAATGTTCCTATTGTGTCTAAATAAAATGCCAATCTGATGTTCAAATGTTGAACTGGAATTGATATAAAAATAAGGTCATCATTAGAGGTTTTTTGACAGACAAATGCAATGTAGACTAAATCTTCATGTCCATATTATGTCCAATATTTATTGGATTAATGTCAATAGAAAGACTTCCTACAACACTATCCTAAACACAAAAACCAACTCAGCAGGTCCTCATTATGAAGTCTCCTCTTCTTCATGGAATCCTGCCAATCAGTTTTTTTTTGTTCTGTTTTTTTTTTTTTTTTTTTTTTTTTTGTCTTGGATGATGCAGTGACCAAACTGAAAACAAGGTGGTGTGCTGCTAAATGAACCAAATGGATGAAAAAAACTGGAACCATGAGAAGAGTGGGAGCAGACATAGAGAGCCTGAGAGTGCAGAGAGAAAGTCTTCTGCTCAATCTGGCAAAAATAAAACAGCTGAAAGTTTAGAATGGGACTTCAGTTCAGCTGGAGAGATGCCCTTCTACAAATTCTGCTACACAACATCTGTCAGAAAAAAACATTTTTAATCTTACTTTCTGAGCAGAACTCAGAGAAGTCTCCAGGTACTCTGACATTAGATCCTTTTTATGGTCTGAAATGCAATGCAGATGTTCAGTTTAATGTTGAATGAATCCTTACTTCTGATACAAAGATGTCACTGTACCCTTTTATTTTTGCTACATTAAAGACCAGACTTTGGCCAAAACCATTTTTTTTCTTGAAGAATATGAACTGGGGCAGTCATGGTGCAGAGGTAGAGCGATTAACCTTTGACTGGAGGGTCGCAGATTCGGTTCCCACCCTGCCCGCTCATGTGTCGAAGAAGTGTCCTTGGGCAAGACATTGAACTTCATGCTGTTCCTGGTGGTTTTAGGTTGGCGCCAGTTTAAGCAGTGGAGCTGCCAACAGTGTGTGAATGTGTGTGTGAATAGGACTGTGAATGTAAAGCGTCTTGAGCCTTAATGCAAGGTGTAAACCACCACAGAAAAAAATATGCTGTCCAGCCACATTTTTTTAATCCACCAAAAACTACAATTCCCAGAGCCCCACCCCTTCCCATTTGGTATCACTGAAAATCCCTTAATGTCCTCTGTAGATACCAAATTGAGTTCGTTCAGTAGGATGCACTGGTTGGGAGATATTTAGAAATGGCCTCTACAGAAGAAACACGCGCAATGCTGATTGTCAGGAGGATAAAGGTATACACCATTTGTCATTTTGCACCAATACCATGGTAGGCACATCACCTGAGTTACTTGGATGTAAAACAGAATGATTAAAGACTGACATCCAAGCCCTACAACATGGTTTATTTGAACAGGATCATCTGAAACCCTACCACAGCTGTTGTATCTCAAGCCTGCTTGAAAGAAGTACCCCCCACACACGAAGGCCTATAGCTTTACAAAGGGGGTTTAAATGGTCACCGAGTCAAGAGATAACAATCCTCAAGCCTTCCACTTCACACACACGCAGACACACACACACACAGACCCAATGCCAAGAGCTTCAGTGCTGCAGTAAACCAATTTAATTAAGAAACCTGAAGGTGAAGTGTTAGCCTTTAAAACAGGCTTAACTCCTGCTGCTCCTCGCTGTTGCCGCAGAGCTTTTCTCTAGCTTGCTCACCTTCATCATTCAATTTCCTGCTTTTAGATAATACCTCTTTTAATCTCTAAGATCCTCACAGTTGGACACAAGTCCTCACACTTATTCTGTCTATTGTGTTGTGATTATGGAGAGCCTCCTGAGTTATAGTCCGTAATCTTAAACTCTTCAGTGTTTATCTCCAGATGAGATTCTTCCATGTCCTCAAAGATCAGAAAGCGTTTTTCTTTTGTGCAGCAGCCAGAGAAGACTCTAACAAAGAGTGAACATTTCATAACTAGTAGAAGGAAACAAGAACAAACATCTAAGATGAGGTTCTGAAATGTCTGAGCGCATCGATCTGAAAGCTTCTAACACAGAGACGACCTTGTGTACAGACTACATGGTACCTCTGAGGGCTTTTTGATGGACAAGGAGCCTGGAGAAAGAGCTATTTGGAAGAAAACTCTGGCAGAATGACAGAGCGCCTCTCAATTTAGCTGGTTCAAAACATAGTTCACAGCGTCAGACGAGGCCTTGGTTCAACTGAAGACTCACATTTTCTCAATTTAGTCCTGCCTGAAGGCAACCTGTGCTGAAGTTCCAGAGAGAAACAAAGGAGGAAGCAGAGCTCTGACTCAGCCCAGCAAAGTCTTGAAGATTATGGAGGCAGGGAGATGGGAAGAGACCGATGAAGCAGCTCCCATGCAAAGTTCAACAAGAAGATAGAAATTTAACAAGCAACTGGCAACATACCACAATCAATCTTCGCCCAGAGCAAACGCAAACAAAAATACGAGTAAGAGTCTTCAAAGACAGCTGGAAGACACAAGTAAGTTTTGGCTATGAAAACATGAAATAATAAACAAAAATCTAACATTTTTGCTTGTTATAAAATTGTTATTAATTCCTTTAAACATTCTTTATAAGTTCTATATAGAACATCTTTATTTCTAAAGATTGTTACCTGTGCTGGAACATCAAGTATGTTTTTAAATACATCCATAACATGTTCAGTAAGAGAATCCCCATCAGATTTGAGCAATTCCTTTATCTTTGATACATACATGATCTTGAACTACGACTCAACAGCAACAGAAACATTCAGGATTACAAGTTTTTCACAATTGTAAATTAAAGGATTGCACTCATTTGCCTTTTTTGAAGATCTTTAACAAAATGTACATACTGGGATGAAGCACAGAAGGCTGCAATCAGGTACTAGGAGTTGTATCCCTCTGGAAAGCAAAAGCCTTTATTGAAACTCTGAGATATTTGCTGAATGGTACCATTTTTCACTGTGCCCAGCCTTAGTCTATACTGTCTTTGCGGTTAGATACATCCTGTGTACAGGTCAAAAATAGGCAAACCTGCATATCAAGCTCATAGACTGATCAGTGAATCCAAAGAGACAAAATATCTATGCACATTTTTTCTACAGGCATGCTGTGGGCGACAGGTCATGGAGAACACGTATACAATAACCTCACAACACTGAGAACAGTTGAAAGCAGAAGAACCTGTGACAAGAAATACATTCAACATTAGATGAACACTGTTAAAATATTCAGTTGATTGCAGCCATTGAATGTAAATAGAGATGGACACAGCTGGGTGTGATGTCACCCATAGAAAAAGCCTTACCTCTGGCTCCAGGGAAATGAAGCCATTTCAGTCCCCATTTTTCAAAGATATGCACACAGCTAATTTGAGCCAGTCAACAGCGATTGATCCTAGCCAGTCTGAGTCAACCACTGTCTGAGGGCAACCACTGTCGCCAATCATGAGAAAGCTAGCTGGAAGTCCACACCCCTTCCACTGCAAGAATCTGTCATTAAAACTTTTGAGGTGGGGGCCAGCGGTCACACCATGCTTTTACTAAGGCAACTGATTGGTCAGTTTATAACTTGAATAACTTGCAATAAAGAACAAAATATGGAAAAAGAATAGGATTAGCAAGAAAATGGGAATTTAAGAAAAATTGAAAGAAATTTAAGAAAAAGTTATCAGAGCGATAACGGTTATGCTGACAAATATAATGACTGAGTAAGAGCTGTTTATTTCTTTATACAAGGCTTCTTGGAGCCAGTGGGTACCTCCTATTTGGAACGTGGGGAGTCACTCTGTCCAGTTCTCCATGTACAGTCAATGATGGCAGCCCTTTGAAACAGGCACAAAAAAGGCGAGCCCCCACTTTGAGAGTTATGGGAAACTCCCTTATGAAAGCAGCTTAATCAATGCTACAGAAACAGCTCAGTGGGATACAGCTGGAGGGACCAGCAGCTCCTCTGCTGGTTGGTCTTGTTGGACCTTCACTTGGATTATGCTTTCACTTTTGCTGTTAAGCTCCTAAAATTCTTGGAACTTCAATGTTAAGAACATGGGAACTTTGAAGGGAACTGTATGAAAAAACATAAAACCCCTAATGAGGTCTTTGTACAGCACATTGTGGAACATCTGTAGTGAGGTTGAAATGAGGTTGGAACTAGAAATATTGGTGGACTATAAAAGAGAACACTTAACTATGACAGCCGATTTCTTTTTCTGATTTATAAAATCAGTACTGCAGGAAACCCTCAAAGCTGTGTGTTCCCTCAAAGCTGCAGTCACCAATAGATTTTGCTGCTATGGCCTTCTTGTTTGCGGGAAACCATCTCAGCACATTGTTGGAAGAAAGCAAAGCTTCATCAGACCAACCACAGGGATTTGTGTTCTGGTCTGAAGGCTGCCAGCTGGTGGCCTGCTTCCAAAATGAAGACAGAGGGAGGTCATGGTTGCTTTTTTGATCACTGCTTATCCAGAATAATTGGCCCCACCACCTTTTGACACACACACACATGCTCACACGCTCAACACAACCACAAACATGAGAGCGAAGAAGTATTTCCTTCATCCATAAGGACTTACTCCTTCATCGTCAGTGTTTAAACTGAGAATCTGAGCGAATGAGGTGGAATGAGGGTTTCTTTTCCATCTCTGCTAACATCAGAAAGGATAATCAAACCCCTGCTTCCATCAATGTCTCCCTACCCCCCAACCTGTGTCTTCTGAAGGTTCAGCAGAAAAATAGTCATCTCAGAGAAAGTAATGTTTAAACTCCACCTTGATTAGTATTTGATAGACTGACATGAACAGACAGCTCCGTGTATAGAAAGACAAAAAAAGAAAATTGAAAAAGAGAAACTGGTAGATGAAGGCCGAACTTTGGTGACAGTTGGGTGATTCAATTCAAACACAACTTATATGACCTTATTTGATGTAAAAAAGTTTGAAGAAAAAAGTCAAACATGAAAATTGTCAGGTAAAACTCAGACAGCAAGTAAAAAAGAGGGGACTTGTGGCAGAAAAGCCATCCATCATCTGTTGGTTTGAGACAAAGTAATCTGAAGTGTCATGAATTCTTTCTGTTCATCAGCTTTGGCCTGTGGACTGATGACAGCAAACAGATTCCCATCATTGGTTAAGTTTGGGTAACAGTATATGCAACACACACAGACACCCACACTGGATTTATTCAGGCATGATCCTTTGTTTTCATCATTGGGATTAAAAACAGGATTTTATTACGACGTTCTGCGATAAGATCACAAAAGAAAGCTTTTACACACATACAGTATGTCCCTGTTTGGTTAACAGGGATGGGTGTGTTTATGTGATGAGAGAAAACGTTATGGTCTTTCACTTCACAAGTGGATCACAGCTTCTACATTCAAACACATAGGAGTTTTGGTTTCAATCCGTCTGTAGATATGACCACAGTAACCACACTGACTTCTGCCTTGTCCTCCTTTTCTCATGTTTTACCGCTTAATAAGGTCAAGCTATTTTGACGTTAATTAAACATTTAAATCTAAGCTTTTTTCCTCCACATAAAGAGTCAAAATACTCTCAGGTTTAGTCATATTTTTTCTGCCAGAATTTTGGAAACTAATTAAGCTGACCCTTTAAAATGGAATTTATTTATTAATTAGAATAAACTCTATTGATGCATTCATATTTTTAATCGTTATTAACAAATAAAAACAATCTGTAACACAATATGCTATTGACTGAACTTTCTTTTTTGTCTTTATAAAGGGTTTTAAGTCTGTGTTGATACATTTAGGGTCACAAAAAATGCTGCGAGAAGGTTTATATTTATTGTTTATTGTATTTTTTATACTGTATGCTGTGCGGCAACCTTGAGTGCCCAGAAAGGCGCCTTATAAATAAAATGTGTAATTATTATTATTATTATTATTATTATTATTATTATTATTATTATTATTATTATTATTATTATTCATCTTCCAGAAATAATTTAGGCCGGGATTTATCTGCTTGTTCAGTTGTTGCTACCCAAAAACATTAAAAATAATAATACATAAAATACATAAAACGTGCATCCTTTGCTAAACACAGGAAAGTATTATGAGGTTGTTGCTACATTGACTGTGCATGAGTCATTAAAAACCAGGATACATAATTATAAAGTGTTAAAATGAATAAAAATCCGAAGAAAATAAGATTTATAGTAGAACATTTAATGAACAAATTACATAATTTCAGTCTAAAGATATTGAAACATTTAAATGAAATATTTTTCTGCCTGTATTATTTACGGTTTGGTCCCAGGCCTGGATGTCTCGCCTCATGCAGCCTCCCACAGAGTGGTGTTGCTGGGTGTTAGGACCAAAGTGACCTCTTCACCTACAGGTTCCTGTAACTGAGTGGTTCTCCACCAATGATTATCCCCTGTTTTACCAACAAAACTCCTAAAAGAGACGATGGTCCAGCAGTTTTGTTGTTTTTTTATATGTTCAATCAGTCTAGGAGTTCATCCAAATGGGCTAGGTGGAATTAAGTCTAATTTTTTTTTTTTGAGGAAATATGTGTGTGGCTTGAAAAAGTTTAAAATAGAAAAAGCTTTTTCATGTTTTATAGTAACGTTTGTGCAGGAATAAACACAAAGCTGTTTTTAAGGTTTTCTATTTGCCCCCTAAAGGGGGCATTTCATTCATTTGCCCGTTATAGTTCCAGCCTTTTGGCTTTGATGCAGTGAGAGCACACTGTAATCTCATGGAGACAGTCCTTTGTTATAATAAGATTAGCAGCTGAGATAATTGAATAAAGCAGTTGATGTTTTGCTTCACCAGTTAGCCTCTGAGCTTTTTTGAACCCATGACACTGATGGGACAGTCCATTCCAAAGCTATAAAGACCGGCAGTCACAGACATGGATACGACATGAACAAAAGAGAGAAACAAGTTTCTCATTTTAAATATACGGTAACTCAAAGCATCACTGACTGACAGTTTCTGAGACTTTTATCTTCAACCCATTTTTTTAAAAACCTGTTTAAATTATAACTAGTATATCTTTACTATCATTACTGCGGGTCAATAGAGCCATCCAGGGAACCTTCAGCTAAACTATCACCATGGAAACCAGTCCTCTTTCATTAATTGGTAATTAAACTGGGTCAAGCAACCTTCCTTAGCAAATCACTCATGTCCACCAACCCAAACCCTTCTACGCCCGGTCTGATGGGTGTAGGTGACATTAGTCTATACTGGAAAGCATCAGCTGGAGCTCTGCAGTAGAGTTTGAATACAAGTTTGAAGAATTGGTCAAATCTAAACCCCCACTGAAGTAAAATACATCATTAAGGTTAATAGATTCTTCCATCCGGCTGGAGGACAAAAATGTGAGCTTCTTTTTCATTTCCACCATTTAAAAAACAAAGATCCCAGTAATTATGAAACTCAAGAACAACTTTGTTAGGAGAAAAAAATCAACAGCACTTTACAGGTCAGCCTGAACCAACACCTCCAGAGAAAGTCGCCTTTGTCAATAGTTCTGCTGACCCCAAAGAAATCTAGATATGGAACACACATGAACAGAACTCAAGAGAAGAAAGACATTTGTAGTTAACAGCGTACTGCTTTGTTGCTTCAATGCTGATAATCTATATAACACTAAAGATTTATCTTCTGTCTACGTGCTGCAATGAGGACACTGAAGGTGTGAAAGTATGTTGGTTTGATTCTGACACAAACGTTGTCATTCTAACAGCCATGCTGCCAGCCCTTATGCTTCTGGTGGATCAGAAAACATGTAGCCTTTTGCAGTGTTACCCACAAAGTTAAATATGTATGCTTAAATTTCCCAACTCCATTATGAGGAGATGTCCGGAATGCAGACGGGCAGGAAGTTGAAAAAAAAACAGCAACCACACTTCTGCTGACTTTATTTCATCTAAAATTTTACACCTTTCAATTATGGGTCAAGACGATTTTCAGCTTCTAACCTTTTCTAATGATCACTGGACAAACTATCTAGAGTAAATAAAATAAAATACAATGAAAGGGAGATTTTTGGAAACCTTTGTCCTACTAGCAAAGGTTTGTTCAAACTTGATGAATTAGAAATTGTTTGTTTCCCTTCCATGTTTGTCCCTGTGTGACATTCTCTCATCAGTTCTTCTGTTTTTCCTCATTTTCCCTCTAGTCTAAATAAAGGTTGTGCTGGGGCAGCTCCACCCCTGAATCAGAGGAGATGAACGTATCCGTGGGGGACAGCAGTGAGCTCAGAAAGTCTGCTCTGTGTGGAATTCAGCGCATTTAAAAATAGAACCAGACTTTTTCCTGCAGGTTTAGTTTCAGAAGGCTCAAAAGGTGGCTGGTTTTAAAACTCCTGTTGCTGTTCAATGCTTTCAATGCAGTTTTGTGGGTTGAAAATGACAAGTGAAAACAAATAGGTCTCTCATAGAGAAGCCAGTATGTGCTTAGTAGGAAATCCAGGACAGAAAAACAATCAGAAGTCCAATTTGGCATAAATGGATTTTAAGTCAATCCATGATCATGCAAATGATCAAGTTGTGACACGTTTTTACTCATAAATTTACTTTTTCTGTGTGTATGCACATATGTAAGTGCATGTGAGTGTTAGTGGTGAGTTATGACCAGCAGTCAGAGCCGCGTTCTGGAAGTTGAAATCCAAATCCAGGTGGATTAGGACAATTCGCCTCTGTGAGAGCTGCTGGAAGTGAGCAGCAGAGGGTCTGTGTGTGTAAGAAAAACACAAATGGACTTTTTAAATAAATAGATAAAAGAGTCTTGAACAGAAACCAAACACTGAATATCCAGAAGCTGCAATGTGTATGGTAAATTAAAATAAGTAGATAAAGAATGCTTGCATTTCTAACCATGAAGGTTAACTTTTCATTGCTTTTTCTCTGCAGGTACCAGCCCTCTGACCTCTACATATAAAAGATATAAAAGAAGCATGATGCATCTTCCTATTTTTAACCATTATAATATAAAATATGTTTATTAAGACGCACTGAACCACATTAGATCATCATATAATGACAAGAAATGAATGTGTTATATTTTTAGTGTTTTCTGTAGGATGTCTGGTTTTTCTTTTGGGACTCCAGAACAAACATGTTTCAGCATCTTTTAGACCATTTAGCTTGAACTTTGGCAGCATTTCAAGCTTACAAGCTTAAAAAAACTCCTTTAGTATTTTGTTGAATACACTATCACACACTGTGTTACAGTTCAGATTTAGCATGCAAACTCTAACATACTTTACTGCACAGATCCCTGCACTGATTAAATATGATCTAAAGCATTAAAGGCTTTCAATTCCAATAATTATTTCCAAAAGAATAAAATAAAACCCATTTGTATGTGTTTTTTAAACATCGTGTTGTGTCTGATGAGTTTAAATCAGTTCTTTTCATTCAGGATTTTTTTTCTCTGTTTTCATCAAAGCAAAAATACTTTTTCTCTGCACTCAGATTTGACTGGTGGGGAAACTGTAATTGTTGGGTCTGTTTAGCTGCTGTGCAAACACAAACTGCAAATTGCTCTCACTGGGTGTGTTTGCAGCCTTTGATGACACAAACAGGGAGTGGAAATCAGGCTCGGGCGTTAGCGTGTTTCCAGGATGATGGGTATTTAAAAAAGCATAAAAACTGGAATGCCTCTGCACACATCCATCTTTAAGCTGACAGTTGTGATAATGACATTACTATGGAAAGATGGCGTCTTTCTCCCAAAGGTTCTGTTTCCACTAAAAAAAAAAGAGTATTTCTGTTTAGAGCAAAGACAGGACGTCAGCCAGTGAAAAAGAAGTTTCCATTACAGAAGGAAAACTGGGCAAAGAAATCCGTTCAGTTTCTATCTATAACTCTCAGGAATAAATATAACACTAAAGTGATCTTATCAGGAAGTAATGTCAGTAATGTAGTTCAGATTTCTTTAGCAGAATTGAATCCATATTTCTGGGGTTTTATTCACTCGCCTCTAAAGTCCTCTGCCTTCAAGATATCAGAGAAACGTTCTGACACAGTCAACTTCCAAACATCCCCCTGGTTTAGTCTGCTGAGGACACAAAAAGGTCTGAGGAAAAAGGAGAAACAAGATTTCGCAAATAAATTAACAGACTTTTTTTTATAGAAGTCTGTTTGTCAGGCTCAACAACACATAGAATGGTCTGCCTTAAACTATAAGCCATTCACAATCACAGCTCTGACAGGAAAATACCAAAATGAGCATTGTTGCTAGGCAACTTGAGACAAGAGTGACTCTTAGAATAAAAATGACCTTAAAAAAATTCCACAAAAACCTAGTCATGAAAGTTAGTTAGATGCAGCAGAGAGAATTATTAAGATATTGTAGTATTTAATGGTGGAGTAATACATATAAAACATTTCTATTCTTAAAACAGCATCAAGCATCAGCATAATTTTCCCTCAAAATCCAAAAGACTACAATAAAAAGTATAGATTCAAAAGAGTGTGTGTGTGTTGGGTTCCCACAATGCCGAGCCTTTCCTCAGAAATGATGGTTTTCCAATACATTACTTTAGGTTTTCTTCTTTAAAAGGAAGGACAGGGAGAAAAAGCTGAAGTTAGGGCTTTCCTTTCTGAAAAAAGCTTTGTGTGCTTGTGTGTTCGTTTGAGAGAATACATGAATGCATTCATCAGACTCTAATCCTGCCTTTTGCTCACACGTGTTTCTGTAAGTGCGAGTGTTGTTGCATTAGCATCACCGTGGCGAGCTGGAAATGGCAGAGCGATGCAGAAAGAGAATGACGTTGGGCCCAGAGCTGCTCATGGGAGATATGGTTCGTGTCAGTCCAAGTGAACACCTATCGATTTACATCCGGAGCTGCTGCGCCACAATGAGACCTCATGTATAATTCATACAGAAGCTGTGACAGAACCATAAATACACTCAGCTCTCTGTGCACTTTTGCTCACCCTGCTTTGTTAGTTAGCCACAAGGAGAGGAAAAGAAGGGATGGAGAGGAGGAGAGGTTGGAGTTAGTGTCTCTGGTGTTCAATATAATGTAAAAAAATGAAATTTTCTTGTTTGAAGTTTGAAACAAGGTATTTGTGGCCTTCTTCACTCCAGCTGTTGCTGCTGTAACACCCCCCCCCCCCCCCCAACATAACCACCTTTCCCTCCTTTGCCTTTTCAGTCTTTGGGGGTAAAGGGCGGCTGAGTTACAGCTTTGTACAGAAAAAGGGAAAAAATGCAGCACAGCGCGGCGTGCCAGAGACGTCAGGGGGGATTGGGCAAGGTGAATTTAGAGGGGCAGACAGGGGACGAAGGTGGCCATCTTTGTATGTGTGCAGCTGGTCTTCCACATATGTGGTTTTCATAAAACCACCATTATGCCCAATAGAGCAGATGAATAAATCACGTTAGTGCAGAACAGAGTTCCTGCAACTGACGAGTGACTTAACCCCAAACACTGTTTAAAACCCAACCCCCTCTGCTGCTGCACTGGAACATGAGAACAATCTCTTTAAATCACCACCTTCCCATTTCTCAAACAAGCGTGATTCCTCTCTCCAGTAAATCTGAGGTTATAACCTCCCGCCAACCCTCTTTCATCAGCTATCTCCACCAGCTCTGTACACCCCCACCTTACCTCCCCAAACCAAGGCTGCACTTTTTCCCACACAGAACAGGAACAAGTCTTCACCCCCCACACACACACACACCACCACAATAAAACTGTAAACGACTGGCATGCCCTTGAACACAAAGGTATTAGGGAGACGGAAAGCACAGTAGAAGAAAGGCCTTCTTCATGATGACAGTCAGCTTCATCAAAAAGCTGTTAAGGCTCATATATCTGCTGGCCACAAGGTCCAGCCCCCCCCCCCCCCCTACAGGGTCGAGTTGGGTCCGGCCACGCCAAAGATGGTTGGGTTCGAATGAGGAGAGTTGAGGTTGGGGAGGAGCAGGTTGAGTTAATGCAGGGGAGGGGCTCAAGCGTGTCAGAGCTGGCCTTGAATGCGGCACAGTCGGCCTCATCAATCCACACGGCGGACAGAAAAGACTGGACATCCGTCACCGGAGCTGCTAACCGCAGACTGCACTGGAGCGCTGACTGCACACTAACACACAGCAACTCAAGCCCTCCTTATGTTCGTCCATTTTCTCAAACATCTGCTGTGAACTTTATCAAACAAATATCTGAAGCTTGATTTTTTTTCTGATTTGTGAGCTGTTTTTCTTTTTTTTAGATATAACCAGAACAATGCAGCCACTGATGTTTAAGATACATGGCTCCCCAACCCAACGTGCATATGAAGAACAGCAGATGAACTGGGCCAAGGGTATCTGCTGTAGATTAAAAAGCATCCCTCACCCAGGGGAGTCCCCATTCACAGGAGAGGAGAAAGTTTTTCTAGGCCAAGAGAGCTGTCAAAGTGTGCAGAAGAAACTGAGAAAACTTTCTGCGGAAGACACAGGAGAGAAGCTTTAATCGATAAAGCCTTAGTCACATGCACCCGTACAGGGGTTGATCCACACAGGATTTTTGGTTGTCCAGGGCCGTGGAGGGTCATACAGAGAAGCAGCTGCAGCGTAAGGAGCACAGGCATGTCTTTCAGTTCTCTTGAGGCTCGTGCGTCGACCTCAAGAGACCCGGAAAATGGAATGTACCATTGTCGTGCGTGTGGTAAATATATTGTGAAGTGTTGGTATGATTATTGAAAGTTACATGCATTTATGACATACGAGTGATGCTGTCCTTATGCCACACTCTAGTAAAGGGTGGGCAAACTACGCCCGCAAACTGGATCCGGCCCGCCTCCATGTTTGGTCCGGCCCACTTAATATCAGAGACCCATGTTTTTTTATTTTTATCAGGCCACACGATCAAGACCCCCATAGAACGTGACATTTTCTTCCCCCCTTCTGCAGTCTGTGCTCCAACCTGAAACCCTCTAAAAATCTCTGTCAAATAGAACAGAAGACAGTCTTCCCTTTCTACGTCACAGTTCATTTTTCCCGGTTTAGCTCATTCTTTTAGAGCGATTATGCTGCTTTTTTTTTTTTAAACACCCTGTTTTGTGTCCTGATTGGCTGGAGACCTTGTCAATCAATCTCTTCCGTGTCGCGTCTCCTGTACAGAAACGCGGAGCTCTTCAGATCTACAGAAATCCTTTATCGATCAGATCTTCTTTGTCATTCTAAGATCCTGGACCTAATTTCTGTGACAATTTGAGAATTTAAACAAGAGAAAAGGGTGAAAATGTTCATGTCATACAAATTAAAGAAGTTTAAAGTTTTAAAGACAAGTTTTAACCTAAAAACTCTGTTTTAAATGCTCTGTTTAAAAATGTAATTTTCAATCCAAATGTTTTCATTCAGATTCTATGTTATTTCCTTCTCACTCCACGCATCTGCTCCTGGTCTGGCCTTTTTATTCAATGTTAGAACCCTATGTGGCCCACCAGTCAAAATAATTGCCCCACCCCTGCTCTAGTAGTTAGTTGTGAGCACTGGCTCCTCATTGATCACACGTGGGTTTTCATGTACACATGTATACGTGATACGCAAGCACCCGTAAGACGCCCATCTCTCTGTGAGTTCACTGAGAAGTCTACAACCTTGATATTTCGTGTGTCCCATACAGGTTTTAAAATTTTCCAACCGCAGACAGCCCGTATCCACCCGTCAGGGCAGTTGAGATTAAGGGCTTAAATTGTGTTTATTGAAGAGCCTACTGTGAGCTTCAACATTCAGTTAAACATGTAATGCAGAGAAGTTTTGATATCCTCATTTTTTCTCAAACTCTAAAGCCTTAATCCAAAAATGTTCAAACCCAGATTGAAAAAGACTCTGAGAAACAAAAAGTCAGAAGCCTTGGAAACAGTCTTTCATCATCAAATCCTTAATGATGAAGTGAGAATAGAAGGGGGATCCTACCCTTCATCTCTGCCACTGCGCATGAAACGAGGGTGTGAGTGGCAGCAGACAAGAACGCTTAGAATGCTGGGAGTAGAATGAATCCAAATTCTCAGCATCTCCTGTTCTCTTAAGGCACCTCTGAAGAAAGTTTATGCCAGTTAAAGCCAATCTAAAGACACACTCCGATGAAAATCATGTTTTTGGTGTTTTTAACACAAAACGGCTTGATTATACTTAAAAAAGACCACTGGGAATGCTTTGAAAACAGAAAAAATATATAGTTGGAGTGTGACTTAAACTGATTTTCATTCAAATGAACTCAGAGTCAATAAACTTGAGTTCTTACCAGCAACCAAGAGAAGCCACTAGAAGTTTTCTTTTTTAATCTGCATCACTTTCTGTTCAAAACCAGCCCTGATCTGAGCCCAGAGGCTCCTGACAAACTTCCAAATCAAGGCTGAGCACAAAGCTATGACCTCCCGCTGTGACGATTGTCGATCAGCAGTTCCCAGCAGGATGAAGGAAAAAACAGGACTGGTGGCTTTCCTTGATGGTAAAGTGACAGAACTGCAGCCCTGGTGAAGGGATTTTACAAAGACAGAACTGAAATCAAACTAGGATCTCTTCATTTCTTTATTCATGTCATTTATTAGCAAAACAAATTACACAAGACAGAGGATTGGCCAAATCATTGCAGTTCCGATGAAACTTTAAGTTTTTGTGCCCAAAGCAAAAATATGTGAATGAAAATGAAATCTGAGAGACATTTACTGTCAAACTTTAGCTCTAAAAAGGTAAATTTGAAATTTAAAATACAGCACATTTGAGAGATTCAGTTATTGCTTGTAGATGACTCCAACAGTAATCAACAGTTTTGTTGATTCACAGTCCAATCACTATTGTAACAATGACAACAATTCATCAGTGATGTCAAAAAAAATGAACATCTAAGGAAATTAAACCTGTGTTATACAACTAAAGCTAAATATGAAAAGTTTTTTTTCTTTTTTAAACCTCCTTGTTCTTATTATTCCTCCGTTCACTCAAAGTTTTACATCTATGACTTTTTCACAGATTTTCTGCACAGCAGCCTGTTTCATTTTGACTCTGTTGTGTTGTTGTGTTAAACCCACACAATGTAGATTAGGTTTAACTGACCCTGAAACCTGAATGTGTCATAAGACGTAATGAAATTCTGACATAAAGCAGACTGGAGTTCAATCAGGAGAATATGTCTTAAGCACACAAACACGCAACCACACTCACATGCACCTATGCACACCCACACAGACACAAAAACACACCACAGTATGACTCTTTGCTTGATTTCATTCAGAACTCAGATGTTTGTCAAAGTGTGGAACATTTAAGGTGGAGATGATCATGTGATCACAAACACTTTTGCTCATTTATCTTTATTGTCTGTGCATTTATCGGTCTGGTCTTCAGCCAGATCGCCCTGTCGGTTCTCTGTGATGTTCCTGGATGACAGACCGGGCAATAAAACTATGTTGGGGGGTTTGCCTCATACAGACCTCTGTGGATCATGAATTAATAGACATAAAACACAACTCTCTGTCTCTTGTACGTGTGGGGGTGGGGGCTTATGCTAACACACAGTGGTAATTGTTAATATGTGAGCTCACAGAAAAGGAAAGAATGCTGTAAATCTGCTGCTGGTTTCAGACTTTCTCTTGTCAGTATCACCTCCCTTCTGCCTCCTTCTGAGGGGGGGGATCCAGCTGAATCCTCTGTTCTATTTATCTGTAAAAACTAACGAGGAAATGTTTTATTAATCCGCTTCTTGGAACAGTCTAAAGGTTTTTTTGAAGCAATGAAAAACTGACCTTTTCTTCTTGCATGCTGACATCCACCCAGTAATAAATCCAATTTAGTGCTGCAGTTTTTATATATTTTATACATAGAGACATTGTCTTATCCTCTGAACTGATGAGGTCTGGGAAAATAAATGTGTTCAGCTCAGCTCCACATAAAGAGATAGACCTTTATCGCATCCATCAAATGATGGAGCTCTCCTGTAGGCCACTTGACACACTCAAGGTTGTTCCGAGTCAGGGTCGATTTAGTTTTTCCACTGGTTTGAAAGTAAAGGTAAAGCAGCAAAGTCTGAGCCTTCGGTCTGAACCGTCACTGAGATCAGTGGTTAAGCATTCAGCTACTTCCATTGGCAGGTTTGGATTAGTTCAGTTCATTCAAGTTAAAAACAATCTAATTTAGACTGACTTATTTCACAGCTGAGGTCATCCCAAAGTACTATACTAGGACAAACGAGAAACATCCAAAACTAAATAAAGTTTAATTACTTTTTTATTTAACCTGAATTAAAACAAAAACCTGATGGAATAGTACCATTTACAACAATCCAGTTTACTCAGGACAGACGGAGCAACAATGGAAACAAATGACTCAGTTTCAGTGAACCAGACTATAAGAACTTTCTGCTTCAGCAGGAGAAACATCCGCTGCAGCAAAGAGAGCTGCAACTACATGCATGAAGATTAACCCTTGTGCTATCCTCTGACCCCACCCTTACATTGTCCTGTTATCCCTACCATGACAAAGGTGGATAAAGGTGAAGAGGATTTCATGTAATCCATGGACACCAGTGAAGATCACAAATCATTGAAGAACAAAGGTTCAGTGCACTGTCTAGTGGGTCTAGATGACCCAACTCCCAATGTTAAAGTGCCTAGGATAGCACAAGGGTTAAAAATGCATCATATGAAACAATCTTCAGAAATCTGACAAATAAAACGTAATCACCCAGCTCAACATTAACCAGACACTATATCAACAAATAGGTCTTCAGAAAAGGATGGAGTCTTTCTCCTACACTGAGGCGAGGAGGTGATTTCACAAGAGTGGAGCCTGGCAGCTGAAGGCTCTGCTCCCATTTCCACCTTTAAATTCTTGGGTCAACCTGCAATTTTGATAGCTAAGAGTGACGCAGTCTGTTAGAAAAATATGAAAGAATAATATTTAAGATTATCTATAAAGATCAGAGCTTTAAAATTAAGGAAAATAACTTTTATGGTTTCAAAAGGCAAGAAGAAGAACTGAGTTTGGGGGAATAGGGTCTCCATCAGTTCTCTAAACTCTCTGCCTGCAGCTTGTTGTGTCAGCTGGAAGCTTGTCAGAAAAAGTGTGGGTCTGTTCTGTTAAAATAAATTTAAGGATCTAATCCCAGAATTACAAATGCAGATTATTTTCTCTGCGTTGTTCTGAGACTGTCTTTGAACACATTTTTGCAAAAAAAAAAAAAACACTATTAGTCCTGAGGTAACTGCATGTCCTTACTTCAAAGTTTTTAACTAGGTCCTGCTCAAAAATACTCTGACAGTTTGACTCAATACCTGTTTTGCTTTTGAGACATGACTTCATTTTCACACACTGCTGTAATGAAGTGATACAACACATAAAAGTAGGTTATACTTTGTTTTTTTATTATGTTTTTTTCCCAAGAAAACAGAACTCTGGTCTGTATCTGAAAAGTAGAAGTTAAGGATAGTTTTGTACAGTGCATTAAACAAACTAGATACTAAAGTTTTCTTTTGAACAAAGAAGCTTCTAATGTCTGTCATATGTTTATAGATGAGAGGTATTTCCTTGGGATTTTCCCTTTATTTACTTCCATTTTCAACAAGGATTGAAAACCATCAACTAAAGGGAAAACCCCTCACACTGACTTATTTGCTTTTTTTCTTTATAAAAAGAGAATTTTGTTTAAAAAATGACAAACTTTCAAGTCATGAAATTACCGATGAAGTTAATTTGGAATTAAATAGCCTCTAATGATTCAAATGCCTCATAAAACATGAAAATTAAAAATGGGCCATAAAAACAAAAACAAAAAAGAAGCTGTTTCAAGGTTGTTGTATGTAATGAAATCTTCACAGGTTCTGTCTCTGCCATCCACCAGCCTCCTGACCTTCACAGGAGAACTGGATGTTCTTGTTAATAAGCTCAGGCTGTACAGTGTTGTCAGTTTGCTGTGGGCACACAGACACAGAAGGAGATTTAACAGGATACAGGTGCTGAGATGTACCTTGAACATGATGAGAGCGAATACAAGCCAGCAGGAGAGGATGAGGATGAAGATTATGTAACAAACATCCAGCGTTCCTCATGAGAACTCTCATTCAGCCATACCCAAACCTCTGAACCCCTCCAGCCCAAAACATGCATCATTTTCCATTCTGTCCATTCTGGTGTGAGATTCTAAGCCAGACTTAAATTCAACCAAGGTTGATGAGATAAGACCAGAAGAGGTGATAAAAGCTAAAAAAAAACAACAACAACAAAAAAACATGAACCTCTCTGCTCGTTTGATGTCAGAAAATGAATCAGACTTGTTTACGCAAAGCTAAAAAAAAGTTTCCATCATCAGTTTGTAAGGAAGAAAAGTCAATATTGAGTCATTAAAGCTTAGTCTAAAACATACAAATCTAATGAGGCTCCGCCTCCTTGTCCAGCATAGTCATCCTCACACATAGAGCGCATGTGTCCCTCGGCTATGTCTCTCTGTACTGCTTTATGGGGGGGATCTAGGCTCCTCATTAGTGCACATGGGCTGCTACACCTCCTCCCATCCTTTCTTCTCTCCCTTCTTCTGATGCCCTCACCCTGAACCTGTCCTGGGGGGATGATAGGGAATGAGGGAGGAAAGGGGTAGAAGAGAAAAAGTCAGATAACTTCAGTCGTATCAAAGAAGAAATGCGTGCTGTATCGCTCTCTGTGGGTGAAGCTCAGATGAAGCTCGATGATGAAGTTTCTGCTGCGATTATTTCTGCTATGGGGGAGCAGGGGGGGCTTGTCATGAACCTGTCAGCAGTTGGAGCTCTGTGACGGCCCTCCTTATATTGGTCAGGGTTCGGGGGGGTTCCTTTGGTCATGCATGTTTAGTTTAAAGCCTGTACGAGATGAAGCATTTATCTCACAGAAAAAAAAAACTGCCATGAACTATGAAATATTGGATCAGCTGTGTTTTCTGTTTTGAGTAACATCTATCTGCCAAAACACATATCTGTTCCATCTACCTTTCTCCTCTGGAACAAATCCAAGCTGATCTGGGAGCCCTCTCAAGGAAAATCCTCCCCTGAAGGGCCGGCGTTAGTTCCTCTTTCATGTCTAATCGACTTTTACAGGCCCAGTCCCTTATAGGATGACTCGCACAGCCTCTGCTCCTCATTGGCTGGAAGGCTGATCGTGGCCGGCGGCGCAGCTGCAAAGCATTACTAATCAGAGAGGATGACAAACAGGTGGGAGATCCTCTTCTGCGGGGAGGAATCCTTCGATGGTGCTTTGTGAAGAGACGCGTCTTATTAAAAACCAGGACAGAACGCCACTGAAACTGAGGCGTTCATCTGTCCACGGGAGCAGAATCTTTTAGTTTTTCATGTAAAAAACACACAAAAAAAGGTATTTTTCCAAAAAAAAAACACCTAAACAAACTCATTTCATTTTAACAAAGCTTTTTTTTAAATGCTTTTCCAGGACATATTATAGTCTGGCGTACTACACATGTGGACCACAGAGTCTGGATAATATCAGAATTTCTTTCTTCACATTTAAAAATATTAAAAACTGAAGTAGAATAAATTCTGACATTGTGAGTAGATGTTTCTCTAAATACCAAACTCCTAGTCTCAATGAAAAGGTGTTTAGATTGACAGCTCCTGTAAATCATGGGAGTTTTTTTTAAATAACCTTTCACTATCGCAAGGGAGGAAAGCCTGCTTTCATCCAAAAAAAAAAATAGAATTAAATTATTTTCCTGAAAATTACATATATACCCCGCCACCAACCAACACACACACATTTGTTATATAAGACAGAGTGGATGTGGAACATCAATAAACAGCTATTTTAGCTTTCCTCTTTTTGCAGCCAAAAGGCAAACTAAAGAGTATTATTTGCCAAACAAAATGTTAACCAGTAGCTATCAGAAACCCCACCCCTTTATCAATTTAGTGAACTTATTTTAGTGACAATTGGGACCTTGGTGGGCTTCAGAGAACCTAAAGACATCAGAGTCTCAGAAACAGAATGTCTAAACAGAGATGAAATCCTGTTAAATGTGAAGGACTCCTTCATTTGTAAACTCAGATTAGTCCTTTTGAATCTGCTCTGTTTGTGAGCAGAGTAAAGGGAATGTCTCTGAATCTTATATATCAAAAATTAAAGGTTTTTTAGGGTAGTGATATCCATCTGTGAAGTACTGTTCCTGAAAGAATGAATGAAACAGGTTTCGAGTGAAGCTCTTGGTTTTTGGATGCTGGGCACCAGCTGGTTCTGCAGGCTGTGTTTTCAAATTCAAACCACAGGAATGCTACAGACATGATCTACAAATATAATTCCTGTGTGCTCTCTACAACCAGCAGCAGCTGTCCTAATCTGTAAGATTATATAAACTATTATTGCGACTGTAATTATTGACAGGATGCTGCCTTCTCATGAATTGTTAGGCAGAGAAAGCACTGCAGAAAAATATAACTCAGTTATAACTCAGTATGCAGACATCTCCCTGACTGATGACATATTTTACCTACAGAAACAGAGTTGCCACCGATAGAGCTGGTTAATGTTAATGTATTGGCTGTGTTCGGCTCTTATTTCCCAGTCCACTCCTGCGTTTTAATTAATGACCACTGAGAGCTTGTGGGACATTCGTCCATTTTTTAAATGAGAACTAAAACAATCACCAGAAAAGTTAGGATTTGCCACATTTAATTTAGCAGGATGAAAATTAAAAACCTTTGGTTTCTGGCGTGCACAATTACTCCACCTATGTTTAACCCATTCCACATGCATCATTTAGCACAGATGGTTTAGGGTCCTTCTTGTAGCTTTTTATTGAAGTGTTTTGTAACTTCATGTTTATAGTCCTGTTATCGATCAGAAATCAAATGAAGACATGTTTTAAAAGTCGGTTTTGCTGCATAATAAGTTCAATTTTGGTCACTAATTAAAAAATCCTATAGGGTCTGGATTTAAAAAAAAAAAAGCCTTTGTTGGTTCACACTTGTTTTTTCACGAGGGCAATGACTCTGTCTTGTCAGTCTGGCAGACAAAAAAAGCGGGAATATTACCATTCCACCTTTCTGGTTCACCTGGCCAGACCTTCTCACACATAAAAACTTAGTACTTCAGTGAAATCTCATCAAAGGACAACCATTACAGGATTTTGGCTCCATATTGTTTTTGGAATATTCATTAAAAAACATATAATCTTTAATTTTTTTCCCACTGACCTGAGACAAAAGGTTTTGGTGCGATTCTAGATAATAGTTTGAATTTTTGACTTTCTTCAACATTGGAAAGAACACAACAAATAATGACATCAACTACTGAAGGCTGAGCTCTTTCACCCTCATCTTCATGCTCTTCTGCTCCATTGTTTTCCAAACTCTTCACAAATCTGACAGAAGCTAAAAGTGCTGCATTAATCCAGTCATGCATTTTGTTTACATTTTGCGAAGTTGCTTTGGACGGCAAAGATATTGAAAAAAGAATCATCTTTAAATGGCTTCCACACTAAAATGAGAAGAAAAAACTTGAGTGATGTGAACTTTGGAGGAAACCTTAAAGATACATCACATCTATACAATACAACACTCTGATGCAACGCATTTTTTTAATCATCATTTGCTAGAAAACTAAAATATAGCATTTCTATGGAGAACTGAAAGTGAAACGTAACTTTCATGGAGAAGCTTCACTTCTAAGGTCTGATGGAGCGCAATAGAGAAATATACAGCAGGAAATAAGAGACAACTGCACCAGAGTTTTTATTTTATTTGAATCTGAGTATAAATATCCTCTAAATCTGTAAACCCTTCATCTAAGGGAAATTCTCCTCAGCTGAGGTTAAATTAATGGAAAAGGCCGATGATGTTAAAGACGTCGTGTGACTGACTGATATCAAAGCACCATCCCATCATTAAGTCATTTATGTTGGTGATCAAACATCTTAAGGGCGTGTGTGACTGCAGATGACATTTCACTATAACTGTGAGCAACGCACACTTAACAGGTTTGTCTACAGTTTTTGTCTTATTGCAAGACTGCAAAACATACTTTATATTAGTTGCTGCAAAGATTTAATCATATAAGACAGCCATACATCTTTCTAATCCTCATCATTCAGGGAAAGTCAAACTTGACATCGTAAATCTTAAAAATGATTCTGTCTGATCCCTAAAACAAAAAACAAAAAAACCAGGCCATAGCTGGATTATTTAGTGTGACGAAGCAGACGAAATTTCCAGCTCAGGTTCATTCAAAATGCAGTGACTCACTTCATGACTGTGTGAAAAGTTTCTTTTTTTCAAGACTAATCATCTCTAATTCCTTTACCTTAAGTTGTCTGCCTTTTCCCTCATATTTTCCTGCAGTGAATTACGTGAAACTGAGAAGTGCAGAGGGGCATGTCTGTGGTTCCAGCAGAAACAACACGTCTCCCACAAAACCCTCCCAGAAACCTGTGAAAACAACGCTGCAGCCACCATGACTCTCCTGCCAAACACTGGCTTTTCTTCAGCTGACGGCACACAAATACCATCTGCAAACAAACAAACATGGCGTGGTAATAAAGGGAGAAAGAAGTACTACTGTAAGAGAGGGAGGACAGCTTCTAACCAAGCTGTCCGACCAAACCAACAAAAACCATAGCTACTTTTGACCTTCTGAAAAACCACATTCACACATTCAAAAGTCCAAAGACACTCGCCAAGACAGATTTGGAGAAAAAACACAAAGAAAACAGTTTAACTTTCCTTTAACTTTAAACTCCTTAAAAGTCTCACTTTCACACGTCCTTTTTCATGAAAGTAATGTCTGAAGATTTAACAGGCTGTTTGTCCTCCCTTTGATCCTCCTAAACTGTGCGGCAGATGCACTCAGCTTGACTTTTAGGTACCGCCCACAGACTTTAAACACCCTCCCACTTGCATTTGAGATCAAATGCCGTGGTGATAAATACTTTGCACAAACAACTCACACTTAGTGTTATTTAGAGGACTGACCCTGGCACAAACCACCTCACAGTTCAGCAAGTTCAGTACTTGTTTTATAACTTCTGTACTCAAACTGGGAGTTTAGTCCGATAAGTAAGTGAATAGAAATATTATACAAAGATGCAGCTTCAAGTTTTACAAATAGTTAAAGAAACCTGAAACACCAGCAGAGGAGCTCCACAGGGGTCTGTACTCTTGTTCTTTGTCTTCATGGTAATACTTTGGACGTCCAGTAAAACTTTGTGGATATAAGTGTAAACCACAACACAAAGACAGCTTTAAAAAGTTTGGGCCTGGGCTGTGGATGAAAAGCTGGGGAGAAACACAAATAGGAAAAGAGGTCCTTAGGTTTTGCATCAAAGCTTTCTTTATGCTTCCTTCAAGAGTCATCTGCACCCAGGGACACTCACTAAGCCAGCACAGAGCGTGCATGAATGCTGGCAGGGAAAGACAGAAGAACAATACATGTTACACCTCAGCTGTGTTACTCCACACCTGTGCCACACGACACCTGTATTACACTCCACCAGTGGAACACCTCACCTGTGTTACACTCCACCAGTGTTACACCTCACCTGTGTTACACTCAACCAGTGTTACACCTCACCTGTGTAACATCTCATCTGTGTTACACTACACTAGTGTTACACCTCACCTGTGTAACATCCCATCTGTGTTACACTACACCAGTGTTACACCTCACCTGTCTTATATCACACCTGTTTTACAGCTCCTGTATGTTACATCCCACCAGTGTTACACTACACCAGTGTTACACCTCACCTGCGTTATGCCACAGCTGTGTTAGTCTTCATGTGTGTTACACTACACCAGTGTTAGAGCTCCCCTGTGTCCTGCCATTCTTGTGTTATGCCACACCTGTGTTACACTACACTTGTGTTACGTCCCACTTTTGTTATGCCACACTTGTGTTATGCCACACTTGTGTTATGCCACACTTGTGTTATGCCACAGTTGTGTTATGCCAAACTTGTGCTATGCCACACTTGTGTTATACCACAGTTGTGTTATGCCACACTTGTGTTATACCACAGTTGTGTTATGCCACACTTGTGTTATGCCAAACTTGTGTTATGCCACACTTGTGTTATGCCACACTTGTGCTATGCCACACTTGTGTTACACCACCCCAGTGTTATGGCACACTTTTGTTACACCACTCCAGAGTTATGGCACACTTGTGTTACACCACCTCAGTGTTATGCCACACCTGTAGCCTTACTCCCTTCTTTAAAACACGTTGCAGCTGCTGCTTCAGGGCATTAGTGTGCAGATGATGCTCTTGCTTCTGTGTGTCTGCAGGATTAACCAGGTCTGAACCACAAACAGAACCACAACCTCTTTGTTCATCATTTCCAAAAAAAAGTTTTGAGGCTTTTCCTCCTCATGTTTTATACGTCAATTTAGGATTCACTAATGGAAATCACCAGTTACACTTCTTTCAGTTTTACAGCAAAATAGAACTGTGTTGGCACATGAGGAGGGATTTTTTTTCCTCCCCTTGGGAGTCTGCACAAACGAGCGAATGAGGGTGGACACAAACAGACCTCACTGAACCTTTACTGCTGAATGAAAAGAACTTCCAAAGAAAGTTACATTCCTCTTGAATTTAGGTGCATGTTGCATGGCAGTGGTCTGACACTGCCCCAAATGCCAGTCTCCTGCTTTTGCTTCTCATAAGTACGGTAACATGTTTTTGTATCTCAAGAATCCTAAACAAACTTTAAAATCCCAGCAACATAAAAATGAAAGAAAGTTAGAGATTAAAAAGAATACTCTTTTCCATTTGACGCAGGTTTTATGTACCCTTTAGGACGTCATCTGAGGGAACAAATGTACTCTCCACAATGCTTAGCTTTACCTAATAAAAGGTTAATGTAAACTGTGTGTTACCTTTAGAAAGTTACATCTCGGTGTTAGAAACTTTGTGAAGCAGCCAGGAGGCTTCTGAAAAAACGAAACAAAAAAACTTTGTAATAAATAATATAAACTCTGGAAAGGAAGAAATGATAAAGACAGAAAAGTTCCAGAAAGCTCATAACTGCTATAAACCAACAGGAGATTAATCGGATCAGCAGGTCCTGTTCTCATTCTGAATACTTCAAACCATTCATACAATGAACATCTGAATTTACTGTTGGTTCTGCAGGATTAAATACTTCAATATCATAGAATCCCCAATAAATCCTAGAGAATTAAAACTGTTATTAACTCCCAAAGACCCACATGTAAAAAAGTCATTTGAAACATCTTTGCGGGAAGTCATTGATGCATATATTTGTGTGTTTTTAGACCTTTAGTTTTTTTTGTGACTTTTTATGTCAAGAACTGGTAGCGGAGGACCCAAAATGCAGGAGACCAGGCTTGGCAACAGGAAACAAAGCATTTAACAAACTGAAACATGACAAAACTATGGGGAGAACTGAACTGGTGACACAGAGCAGATTGCCTGGCAAGGATGAACAGAAACCAAGACACTTAAATAGGCTGAGGGTAATTAACTGAACTGAAGAAAGCTGTGGATCATGAACCTGAAGGTGGAGTGACTGACAAATAAAAAACTAAAAACATGACCAAGAACAAAACCAAACCACTGAATCATTACATTTTATAGAAATGTTGCCATATGGCAACACTGGGGCTTAGGGGCAACAGCATTTCACTGATTCTGTCAGCCAATTGAGAATGAATTTAAAGCTCTATTTCATTTTTATTACAAATCTATCTAAATGATATAGTCTAAACAAATACATACAAATATTATATGACAATAAAGTACCAAACCTATACCAGTAAATATGTTTTCAGTAAAAACACATTGAAACTGCATTTTGATGATGGGAACCACAAACGTAGGTCTTGTTTTTTGACAGACAATGGCTCACACTCGCACTTGTTGCAAAGTGAAGAAGTGTAGCCAGTTACAAACTGTTATTTTTCCTGGTAAATACCCAAACATGTCTTTGGAAATGTCTTTTGGTGGGTGTTCACCTGATTGCTTGACAGAAGTACAGTTCAAAGGGCTGCTACTGTCACTGGACCATCTCTTCCTGATACTTAGAGAACTCTCTAGTGGTTGGCCTGAACTTCTATGGCTTGTCATCCTCTTTTTTATTTTAAAGCTGTGTTATGCAAGATAAGAGAGGATGCCAGCTCAAACTGTTCTCTGTTCAGTATGTCCTTTTTGTGGACATTTAAAACAGGCAAACAAGAAACTCCATTGCAGAGGCGGCATTAAACAACAGGTTTATGTGTTGCTGCAAATGAACTCAAAAGTTTAGGAAAAACAATTGAACCCGAGAGAAGAAAGATGGAAGGACCAGAGCTAAAGCTGTGGTTTAAAGATAAAAAAAATGAGAGTCATTATTAAAATGAAATATTAATATTCTAAACAGCAGTAATCAATGAGTACTGTAATTAATTAGTGCAGCTGATGCATATGATCAATCAGGAAGTATGGAGTAGAAATACGTTCATGTTATTGAAGAAGCCACCGAGCAAGACAAGAAGAAAAGAAAACTAAAATCCATGCTTCCATCGCGAAGTATTTGGTCATTATAGGAGAGTTCATCTTCATCTTCATCTTCAGCAGGTGATGCCGTCTGTATTAAGAAGGAGATCAAGTAACAAGTAGCTGTATGTTGTAGAAAGGACTAGGTGTTACAATCCCTAACATTTACCACTTCAACTTCAGAAAATCTTGAGGTTCTTGGACTTCCATTAGGTTTCCCTTGCGAAACAATCAGTCAGTTGTGTACCTCAACATCTTAAGGTGTTTCGGTCATTCATCACAATACACCCTCCGCTGAGGTAAGCCCACCACAGGATGATCAAGCCTGGGTGTGTGTCTCGCTGTTAATTAGTCATTTATGTCTATGTGATGTCACTTCTCCTCAGCCACAGCCAAAGGGTTGTCCTCTTAGCTGTGTTGGTCAGTTCTTTGCCTGTCTGTGTGCCCGTCCTCTGACTCCAACCTCTCTGAGGAGCTCAGTAGTCGTACTGGCAACAAAGCCCCTGTATTCCACCCGGACTGGGTGCACCCCAATATTGCAGCTTCTGTCCTCTGCTACTAAATTGGAATAGTATAGTTTCTTGCGCTCATAAGCTTCATCAAAGGAGTCCTCCCAGGGAATTGTCAGGTCTATGATGTAGGCAAGTCGGCACGAGTTAGACCAGAGGACAAGGTCTGGACCCAGAGTGGTTGCTGCAATCTCTGAGGGGAAGATAAGCCTCTGGTGTAGGTCGACTCACATCTGCCAGTCCCTGGCTGTTTTCAGAGGGGTCAGCTCAGGGTGGGAGGTTTTGCTTCTCCCCTTCCCAGACAAATGGTGGTGGGTGTTGGCGCACATCCTGGCTGTTGATGGTTTGAGTGTTGATAAATACACTCTTGCACTCAAGTGTATTGGCAAGGGATCTCAAGACCTGGTTGTGTCTCCATGTATATCTGCCTTGTGTAAGGCTGGTCCCACAGCCCACTAGGATGTGCTTTAATGTTGCAGTTGCTGAGCAAAGGGGGCAGCAGTACCGGTTTTCGACACGGGGAATACGGGCAATTGCATAGGGTGCAAATTTTAAGAGGGGCTCCATCCCCGTGCTTGGAAGAAAATAAATTGCGCCACTATCAGTTTTCTATTATCTGGTATTTTACAGACTTTGGAACTGCCTCAAACCTCCGAACAGTTATTGTTCGGAGGTTTGAGGCAAAACCATGGGAGGAAATAATAATAAAAATAATACTAATAATAATAATAATGGATTGGATTTTTTATTTTTCTGAGCTTTTCCAGAGGCTCAAATCACTTACAATGCATGTCCATTACTCATTCACTCCTCATTCATACTTGATCACTGTTCTCATATGCTACTTTATTTGCAGGAAATACAGAAGAAAAAAATACAGTATGTACTAGAATGTTTGATAGGCTGTGGTTTCTTTATGGATGAAGGTGGATGTATTTCTAAGTGATTCATCGATCAGTAGCACAGGCATTTATATTTGTGTGTGTTTGGGTGAGTGTGTAAGTGTATGTGTGTGTTCTGATCATCAGGTAAACCCTAATGCAGTTGCACTTGGAGGTGGGCAAAACCTCCTCCAACTGTCATTAATCCCAAGCACCCACTTTGCATGGAGAAAGCAGTTGGTGATTCATTTCCTTCAGACTGAAAATTATAGGTAAACACCAAGGAGTATGGCTGGGGGGGCTCAGGGGTGGGGGCCTGGTAGAACGAGAACTATCATTCTACATGTTGGGCTCTCCCTGAGGAACATAGTCAGGGCTAATAGGACAAGTTATCACTGTCTACTCCAGGCTCCCTGTGGCCGCTGAGCTTATAAAGCTTACAAACCACAAGAAAAATCTCATAAAAGCACATTTAGTAGCTGCATGCACCTCACAGATACAGAGCACACTTCACAGATAATTCTGAAGACAGAGCAACATTCTGAATCATGATAGGAGGCTAAAACGCATTGGTTCAAATCCTCAGACCAGGTTCAGGAAAATATAAACCCACTCGTCAAGATTTAGGGTAAAATTAAGGATTGGACTCCAATAGAACAGCTAAATTACATGACTGTTTGTGGACACATTCAGCCCCCGCAGACACTAAAATGTCCAGAAGTATTTTTTTTTTTTTTTTAAGATTTATTTTACCAGGTGGCTCAGTTGAGAACAGCTTCTCATTTGCAACGATGACCTGGCAGTGAAGAATCAACAACTGTAAATTAAATGTCAAAGGTAAACACACATAGATGTAGATTCTAGTGTCTTCTTTTCATGATTTAAAGAAATTAGTTCAAACTCTTTTAGAGAAGAAACCAAGAGAACTACTACAATTGTCATAAAATGTTTCATTTTGGCAGGTATTTTACCATATGAATGTATACATGAATATAATATCATGGGCATCCTCCTCTTGTATTGTTAGATAATTCATTCTGAAACAGTTGGTTTATCTCAGTATTTTAAAGACCCGAATGAAGCCTGATCTCGCAAGGCTTTGCTGCTCCCCCCTCTGCATCTACGAGTTTCTGCACACTTACCCCAACCCCCCCACGGTCTTCTCCGAGTTCAATAATCTGCTTAAAAACCTCTGGACTGTGCTGTCGTCTTCGCTTCAGGGCCAGCCACGGCCAAATGCTCTGAGATGAGAGCGAGGACAGACTGACTGAAATGTTAGGGTGAGAGGGGGCTGCAGATAGATTTCCATTTAAATACGTCTTACTCACAGGATTTGGCAGGTTGTTCCTATGGCAACAGTGGCACATCTTTAGATTGGGCAAGAAATGTACAAGTTGTGACCTCTTAGCTTGACAACTTTAGCCGGTTAGTCTCGCTGCAAAGGCCGATGACAGCCAGCCGGCCTCATTTCTAAAAAAGCTTAAACGCATCTCCATCTAGTTAAAATGTGTTTCTGCTGTTTAACTCTGAAGGATTTTCTAAGATATTCACAGTAAATAAAAGTACAGAGGTCACAATACCTCTGGTTATACTCGTCACACTATTTAAACTATTTTAAGGAGAAGTTTTAAAATGTAATGGGTTTTTGTTAAATAATAAAAAATGTTTGGGTTTTTTACTCATAACTGTTTTCTGATTACCAGGACACTCCCTGGCCTGTCTGGAGACAAATGCAGAGATTCAGGAATTAGTCATTTTCACACTGTTTTGACATCAGACTCATAAATTTGTAAAAAGGTCATTATTTTCTGCTGCAATCTTTCCTAATCTTGTCCACTCTGTGCCATTCTTTAAATCAATAAATTCGAAAAACATTGTTAAATAAATAGCAGAAAGTATCTTGGCTTTTATGTATTGACCATCTGCACTACATGGTTAGAACATCATATCATCAAGATACCAGCAAAGACAGGAGGCATTGAAGGCATGTCCTGGAAAAAGAATCTAAAGGAGCCTGCTAGATGCATTAGCTGACCATTTCCCCATGTAGGTTTTTCAACACAGAGGTTGCATAAAATGTTAGGCTGTGGGTGACTGGCTGCATTCACTAATTTGCAGATAAGTAAGAAAGATGCCATCATGGCAGGGAAGGGGAGAGAGCGAATATCTCAAACAGAAGAGCAGCCCATGGAGCCTGTGCTGATTGAAAAATCTACAGGCCCCTCCCTCCCTCCCTCCCTCTGTGCAGGTGCAACCATGGTGACGCATGCTAAACCTCTGGCTTAAGTGGGGTGGGATGGAGTGAGCGACGGCGTCACAAGGAATGTGAGCTGAATTTAAGAGTGAATGAGAGTCTGCAGAAACTGGACAGCATTAGAATGAAAAAAAGGACAGATCCTGCATTTCCTTCAAGATCTGGAAGGATTTCACATCTGACAACTGATTAATATTGCCTCTTGTGAATTTTACTTTCTCTACAGAGACCAACAAGTTTGGTTTGTTTATGTACTTTCACAGACCCAGCAAATCGCTAAATGAATTTAAGAGGCTGGGCCGAAATGAAAAACTGATAAACTTTCACAAGAAGCAAAGTCTTTAGTCTCTTTCAGTTGACATAACAGTAACAATTCTAATCTGATCTTTTTCTTTTTGACTGGCAGATGAGATGACCCATAGAGGCACCCCCAAGACCTTCAAACTCTACTTTTTCTGCTGTTCATGGACATGGTTGGATGATAGAATGTATATGTTGTAGTTTCAGTCATATGTTTGTTTGTTGTCTTCTCAAAGGTTTCCCAGTGTTTTTGTGTTTGTCTCTTAGGCTCTGCTCTTTTATTAACAAATACATCTCTTCTGTTTTAACTTGTGTTTCGTTATGCAATATTGCATATGTTTATAGGTCTTTTTGTGTTACAGTCACTGAGATGTTTCCTTGTCTCATAACTGATGTTCCAGTGGTTTTGTTTTTGCTTCATTTAATGTCTTAATTGCATTTTGATGCATCTGGTTCCATGTTAAAGGATGTCTAATGATGAATTAGACAGGATGAATATAAAATAATATTACACGACTAAATAAAAAATAATAATTAGGAAATTTGTTAACTTTTTGGCCCCATGTGCATGCAACAGGATCTCATCTCATTTTAGTTTCTTTTTATGCCATGAAAGTGTATTTTTTATTTTTACCAGAGCCTGTATATATGACCATATGTATTTAAGATTGGGGGGTTTGGGGGAATCCGCCATTCATTTGTGGTGGACTGAGAAATGCAAACAGTGAGAAGAAACAAGCCTGGGGGGTATTCCAGAAGGCACATTTAAACTACCCTGACTTTAAGCCTGAACTCTGGCTGAAATTCCCCTGAACTTGCTTACTCTGGGTATGCCGGTTCCAAAAGACCAGTTATGAGTTGGTGTAATTACGCTCGACTTGGTAACCCTGGGTTAATGCACGTGCATGGCAAGTACATAAAGGCATTCTCAATGGATCGCCGATTTCCGGAGTCACCATGGAAATGCGTGGTGAAAAAAAGAGAGCGCTATACTTCAGTGAGACGGAGTCTGAGATTTTAATGATGGCATATGAAGATTATATGCCCATCAAAAAAGTAATACAGCTACATCAGCAAAAGGAAGAGTTTCTGCTTAGAGAAAAAGAATAGACAAAGTAAATGCATGAGTTTCCACCTTGTTTTCATTTTCATTGTGACGCATATATATATATATATATATACTGACCAAAAATATAAACTCAACACTTATATTGCTCCCATTTTTTATGGTATGAACTCAAAGATGTGAAACATTTTCCACATACACAAAATAACAAGTTCTCTGAAATATTGTTCACAAATCTGTCTAAATCTGTGATAGTGAGCACTTCTCCTTTACCAAGACAATCCATCCCACCTCACAGGTGTGCCATATCAAGATGCTGAGTCGACAGTATGATTATTGCACAGGTGTGCCTTAGACTGGCCACAAGAAAAGGCCACTCTGAAATCTTCAGTTTTGTTTTATTGAGGGGGTCAGGGAACTCAGCCAACCAGTCAGTATCTAGTGTGACCACCATTTGCCTCATGAAGTGCAACACATCTCCTTCGCATAGAGTTGATCAGGTTGTCTATTGTGGCCTGTGGAATGTTTGTCCACTCTTCTTCCATGGCTGTGTGAAGTTGCTGGATATTGGCAGGAACTGAAACACGCTGTCGTATACGCAGATCCAGAGCATCCCAAACATGCTCAATGGGTGACATGTCCGGTGAGTATGCTGGCCATGCAAGAACTGGGATGTTTTCAGCTTCCAAGAATTGTGTACAGATCTTTGCAACATGGGGCCGTGCATTATCATGCTGCAACATGAGGTGATGTTGTTGGATGTACGGCACAACATAGGGCCCCAGGATCTCGTCACGGTATCTCTGTGCATTCAAAATGCCATCAATGAAATGCACCTGTGTTCTTCGCCCATGCCCATACCATAACCCCACCACCACCATGGGCTACTCGATCCACAACAATGACATCAGAAAATCGCTCACCCACACGACACCACATATGCTGTCTGCCTTGAACAGTGTAAACCGGGATTCATCCGTGAAGAGAACACCTCTCCAACGTGCCAGACGCCATCGCATGTGAGCATTTACCCACTCAAGTCGGTTACGACGACGAACTGGAGTGAGGTCGAGACCTCGATGAGGACGACGAGCATGCAGATGAGCTTCCCTGAGACGGTTTCTGACAGTTTGTGCAGAAATTCTGTGGTTATGCAAACCGATTGTTTCAGCAGCTGTCCGAGTGGCTGGTCTCAGACGATCTTGGAGGTGAACATGCTGGATGTGGAGGTCTTGGGCTGGTGTGGTTACACGTGGTCTGCAGTTGTGAGGCCGGTTGGATGTGCTGCCAAATTCTCGGAAACGCCTTTGGAGACGGCTTTTGGTGGAAAAATTGACATTCAATTCCCTAGCAACAGCTCTGGTGGACATTCCTGCTATCAGCATGCCAATTGCACGCTCCCTCAAAACTTGCGACATCAAGTGGCATTGTGCTGTGTGATACAACTGAAGATTTCAGAGTGGCCTTTTCTTGTGGCCAGTCTAAGGCACACCTGTGCAATAATCATGCTGTATAATCAGCATCTTGATATGGCACACCTGTGAGGTGGGATGGATTGTCTTGGCAAAGGAGAAGTGCTCACTATCACAGATTTAGACAGATTTGTGAACAATATTTCAGAGAACTGGTTATTCTATGTATGTGGAAAATGTTTCACATCTTTGAGTTCATCCCATAAAAAATGGGAGCAATAACAAAAGTCTTGCATTTATATTTTTGGTCAGTGTATATATAACTTCTCCAACTTAAATGAATTACTTCAACTGGTAACAAGTAATTGAGTTATATTTATTCAACCTAATTTCTTACGTTTATCCAACTCAATAATTGTTTTCACAACTCAAATTTACATATTTATCTAACCAAATTTAATATTACTCTAATTTAATTAAATGTTTTGCCATCTTATTTTACTCTACTTCTTGAACTCTCATATGTCTAAGTTTGTGTCCGCAGATATTCAAATTTTTAAACATTAAAATGAATGTTTCAATGTGGATTTTCAACATGATGTACAGATTCACTAAACATGACTCTGACTTTAACTTCAATTCTTCCAACATTAAATAGCACTAGTGGTGTTAAATACACTCATCATCCTCTCCCTCCCTCTCACTCAGGGTGCAGAAAGAATTAAACATAGCAGGACAAAATAACTCGTCAAAACACAGTAAAACAGCTAAACAACTAAACACACACAATTCCTTGCAGTGCCGATCTAACAGCAGCACCAAAGTTACACCTATTTAATTGAATTAACTGGAATGAAAGTAAAATAAATGTCTGATAACTATGTGTTCTTTTTAAATTGACTGAACTAAAAAAAATGATTTATCTGAACTGTAGCAAAAAATTAAGCTAGATCAAAGTAAAAAATTGTATCTTTCCAACATCCATATGTGGTCTTATCACCCTCTCACAGTGGAAAAAGTTTTATCTGAGGTTCTTCATCCACTAAATCATCTTCAAATGGACACGCCATGCTCCATCACCTCTCTGAAAACAAACTAACCTTCAACTAAACCTGCTCCAGACCAGGTTATGTTCAGAGCATAAGTTGCTATGGCAACTTGACATACCCTGAAACATACCTCCATTTCTGGAACCGAAAGCTGAGGTTATCCACTTCCTTAGCCTCAAACTTACCGTGTTAACTCACATAACCTACTTTTTGGAATACTCCCCTGGTAGTTGTTGAAACATCCAAGACCTCTTTTAAGCTCTGACCCCAAATTGTTCATCAAAAAACTATGCCCAAAATTGGTGCATTTTTTACTTTAAATAAAAAAAGACAAAAAAGGTCATGATGATGTAGCACAGTAGACTTGCCTTCAAAATAAAGGTAAACCACAATAAAAAATAAAATAAAAATGAAACCAGACTCCCAAGTATGTTGAAATGTTTTTGAAGTTGCCCGCTTTCAAATGGTAGGGTTATGGGCTGTCAACAAGCTCACCCCTGACTGGTGAGAATGGTTTCCATAATAATGATAACTGAGACAAGCTTAAACAAATCACTGTTTACTGACAACGTCTGCCTCCAACAAGGCGATGCCTGTATTGTGAAAAAATGGCGACTGAATTGATTTTATTTGATTGGAGCTGGAACTAAACCATTCGATGATGTTGCACTTACTCAGTCCAGTTCACTGATACAATTCATTGTTATAAAAAAATAATAAATGAATTACTTGAATTGAATGAATTGAATAACTAGAATGCAATTTTTTTTTAGATCTACAGTAAATATATGTTTTCAGATTTAAGTCACAGTTTAAAACATTCTCATTATATGTTTTTATTCAGACACTTCCTTTGATCTAATTGGTAACTTGATGAGGGATTTTTTCATTTTAAAAAAAGTTTGAGTTCCATCAGGCTCCATAAACCTCTAAAGAACATAACATATTTTATGTCGTAATAGTGTACATAAGTCATTACTTACTTTTTCTATTTTTGCACTTTTTGTTTTTGTATTTTTGCACATTTTGAACACTCTTCATTCTTTTGCACATTGCTGTCATTCTTCTTCTCTGCTTTTTGAACTGCTGTAGCAATTGAATTTTCCCAATGTGGGATCAATAAAGAATATCTATCTAAAGGAAGATATGCTAAAGCTAACAAAGAAATGGTTTCATTGTCAGAGACTAAAAGGCATAGTTTCCTATTAAGTGAGTGTTGCTGTCCTGAGAATGTTCTTTATAGGAAAACAGAAATATCTTGAAATTATAAACGATTCTGTTCCTAAAAATGTGTTTTTGTCCACACAGAGAGTCGTCTGACAGAAAGTCATTATTTGTTTCTTTTAAAGACTTCTTTCCTCCCAAATATTACCTTACCTGATCTCACAGCAAGACTGTGTTACTTAATCCACCCCCTCTCCACCTCAGGTGCTTGACAGAACTGGGCATTGTGGGAAACAATAAATCTCCAGTTAACTTCTCCATGTCCTCTGAGGTTGGGGGGGTCACATGGTGGGCCACTTGAACTAAACTCTGACACACAGCGCTGAATGACACGGTTCCCTTCCTCCCTGGAATGGTGGCAGACAGCAGTGAGTTACAAAGGTCTTTTTCTAATAATTAGCCTTTGGGTGGGGGCAACCCTTGTGGGTCCCGCAACAGGAGAGGCACACAGGTAATTAATGCCCCCCAGCCCCACCCTCCTGATAAGCATACAGAAGGCATTCACACACAAACAACACAAACGGCATCACGTGGAGAGACAAGGGCCACAGAGTCTCCTCTGAAAATGATAGCTTATGGTCTGTGCCCCCCCAGGGCATCCCAGACGGGCACCCATGGGCAGTGGAGGAGAAACAGTGTGTAGATTAGCGTTTGAAGCAGAGAGATCAGATCAGAATGGCCGTGGTTTGGAACAGAGGAGGGTGCATTCTTAAACTCTGGTTCTTAGCAAAGCTTTGTGTCTGTTCATGGGATCCATATGTGCCCGGAATGCACATAAACTTTGTTTGTTTGTATGGCTTTGAAGCACGGGTCCACATGCTGTACTTTTGTGTGATGGAGGGGTTCAGCGCGCTCAGAATAGCTGTGTAATGATCCACGGGCCCTTTTGATAACTCTTACAGTTGAGGCCGTGGCCCCAGTCTTCTTATCTCCGGAGGACAATGTCGCACTCAGAGCAGCTGCTGCAGCAACACACACATCAGCACACACACACACTCCAGCCCTGCAGCATTCCCACACGCTTAACTTCACACAGACATGCTTGCACACAAACACAGACATTTAAAAGCGTAGAAAAGTGCATGCACATTCCCCGGATAGTGCAACAAGAGCACACAAACCTCTGCTTGAATGCAAACGAAAATCTGTTGCACGTGTGCACTCAGTCACATAACAGCCCTCGCCGTCTTCAGCAGCCTCAACAACTGAGCCTTTATCACCAACTCCTCCTGACTTCAAATTACAGCGTCATTATCTGCCACTCACCTCCTCAAACTTTAATAATTGATCAAACGAGATTGATTAAGCATGTTATTAGTGCTGGATAATTGACTTGATAATGAGCAGATTGCCTGCTAATTGTTTAACAGATAATAAGATTCAAAATCTGCCTCAGGCAATATCTTGAATAGACGCTGGAATAGACACTGTACTGCTGGCAAAATGTCAATCAGCCTTTCATCACGGTCAGGTGTTTGAGATTGACTCTTTCTGAATGCCTGCCATATATTTTACATGAACATGAGTAAAACTTGTGACAAAGCTGATGTTGATCATTTTTATGTAGCTTGCAGCAGGGCTGGTTTTCTCCTCATTCATGTGGACTTCTGGTTCTTGGATTACACACATTACTGATATCTTTACATTGATTAGCACTTAATTGCAGGGTTCTTCATTTGTAATCATCTGGATAACAAAAAAAGCCAGTCAATAGCACAGTTTCACTGGCAAGATGGCTTTTGACGTTTAAATGCACTCCTCCATTAAACTTGCTCCGGATTGGCACTAGATATCCATGTAACCAGATGTTAATTATGAAAAAAAAGCCTGCCGGAGGAAATCTGTATTAAGCAGACAAAAGCTTTAAACTGTAAATCAAACTCAAGGAAAATGTTTCTAAACAAATAAAAAAAAACCTTTGAAGGCAAAATTTAAAAAGGTAAAGCAGTAAAACTCACTGGGCTGAAACAATTTGTGCTACAATATGCTGCTAATTTCAAGCAATTTCAACTTCCCAAATTAATTATGAATCATTATTTACCTTCCAGGAACATCAGGTTCTCATTTTAACCCTTCAAATTTATTTCCAATCATGGAAAAAAAAAAAAACATTTTTGCTAAAATTAGGTACGTTTAAAGTGGAAGATATTTGATGCGTATTTGCGTCAATTGACATCAAGACAATCCATAATCAGTTATGATTTAATGTTAGATTTTCAACTTTTTCTCCATTTTTAATTTTAGATATTAAATAAAAAACTGAATCAAGAAGCCACAGAGCTTCTGCCAATGCAGACCTGTACTACTCTCAGACACAGTTTGTTGTCTGAATGAAGCCCTGATAGATTTAGCCTGGCTGGACTGGAATTATTTTAATTCTAATTCTCCCTTTAAAACTAATCTTAACTTGGCTTGGAGTTTTGGTGCCATGGAATTAATAATTCCATCCCCCTTTGTTATGGATTAAGATTTCCCTGATTGTCACATCTACATCATCTCATAATCTCTCCAACTATTATTGTCTGAGATTTAAGCAGATGCTTCAATAGAAATAAATATTAATGCTTTGGGAAAAAGAATGTGTTTGTTTTTTCTTTTTTTTACTATTTGGTGAAAGTAGTGCAAATAATCCAAACTGATACCCAGTTTTACAACACATTTTCACTTTCAAGAGGAAATAGGACACTGGAATTAATTTGTTCCATGAACATCTAAGTGAAGTCAGGATAACTGCAGATAGAGCTCATCAGCACATACAGTATGAGACCTTAAGGATGTCATATCTCCCGGTATAGTGTATTCTCTCACACACCAAACTGCTGCGGCAAGTCTCTGCAGTCATTAACCTAAATTGCTCTATAAATTATCTTCTATTTCCAATTAGGGGACACAGGAGTGAACCACAAAGACAAAGAACAAAAGAAAAAGGAAGAGGCTGAAAAAGTCAGTGAAGCTGGTAAATGTGGGAAACAATGAAGAGAATAGATGAAGACAAGAATGCGACAAGAAACAAAAAGAAAAAGGTTAAAAAAGAAGGTAAGGCTGTTAGCATAAAACTTGTCCACATTATGTCAGAATCCAACACACCAAAAAGTGTTATTTCTATGAGTGATGATTTCAGCATCAGTATGTACTGTAATTCTTCTGACCTGACAGGTTCATGTGTGTCAACTAGGAACCAGGCTGGGAGGTCTGGCTTCTAATACAAAGACCAGAAACCCCCTTTTGCTTTTTTCTTAGCTATTTGTGCTTCACTCTGAAGGCATTTGGACTCTTTTAGGGTCTCCAGCCCTCAAGGTATGCACAGTTTTACCACCTCAGTCGCACAAACACACACGTCTGACACAGCTGACTGGACTGAAACCAAACGCACGTCCACACACTCCACTGACCTGATTATCAAGCAGAAAAGAACAGAAATGATTAAAATCCAAAAGAATCCATAGGCATGTCGAGCAAATTGATTATGGGGAAGAAATGGCCGTGAAATTGAAAAACAACAGCAATCAGGCAACGTGGAGAGCAGAAACAAAGCGGCTGCTGTTTCAGAAAGGGAAGACGGAGGAGGGGGGGTGGGCTTTGGTAGAGTGATTGACAGGTGATGAGAGGTTTTATTCACCTGATAGCTCTGGGTGAGTGAGTGGTGTGTCTCATCTCAGGTGTCATTATTGAATGTTGGAGGAAGATGTGGGTCATCCAGGTTCTAAGCAGACAGTAGAGGTCAGAACACACGCTGCTGTTTACTCATGCATGTAAGCACATACACACACATCCTCTCTGCTGACCTCAGACCATCACCCTGATCTGGTTATTGCCTTCTTACACCTTTTCAAAAAGGTTGTAGACTTTTCCAGACGTCTCCATCTTGTTCCAGAATATTCTAGACTTTCTTTATTCATATTTTAGCTTTCTGCTGAAGTTTACTCTGACCGTTTTCAATTCCAGGTCTAATGTCTGGTTCAGCCTTAACTGCAGTCTTTGAAAGAAGCTGAAGGTGGATGAAGGTCCTCCAGCATATTTACATGAGACTAGTCGCTCAGGATTTATCTATTTATTTATGAAAATATGGGGTTGTGCCTGCTGTGAAGGTTTAGGACTTCTGTCTTTCAGATGAATGAAAGTGCTGTGTTTGTGTTTAAAGCCTTAGTCCCAACTTCCCTTACAGGTGGATACAGGGTGTCTGCAGAAGAAAAATAGTCAAACCTGTACAAGGCACGCAGGTGGCCCGAATGAAGTGTCTTACCCAAGGACACAATGCCAGCTGGCGGCGGGGGAGCAGGGAGCGAACCACCGACCCTTCAATCACTGGCTGACCTGCTCAACCACTGCTGCCCTATTTCACAATACACTCACCATACGCATGACTACAGCATGTTCCATTTTCACGGCATTAAGACACACCTGTGCTCCCCTTAAAATGAATCTGCTCCTCTCTATGGTCCTTAATGACCCCAATGAAGGTCAACCCCTGTACGGGTCAAGCCCCTCATATTGATACATGTGATTAAAGCTGGACTTCATATCTGGATGAAGAAGGGGAAACATTGTTACTCTGTTTTTCCCAGCAAGTTGTAAATGGGATGGTTCCGTGTAAATTCATGTATTTTTAAACTAAACTCAGATCCTTCATCATGAGGTCAGACTGGGGAGCCAGTGTGAGGCCAGCCTGGAGACAGCTTTCAAATGAGACTTTAGTGAAGAGACAACTTTTGGCTGCTAGGCTTTTAGGCCACACTCATGTTCAATGCATCATCATCCCCAAGTACAGGGGACAAAATCATTTTTAAGAATAAACTGACACTAACTAATCACAAAAACAGCTGTAGATGAAAGAAATCCAGAGAGATTTCATTACATAAGAAGCAGCTGTTGGTTACAAGATCTTTTCACCAGAAAACCTTCATCTCGATGAGGTCAGTGCGGTCAATCAGGCAGGCCAGCAACTTAAATACCTAAATACTTAACATATTTCATGGCTCATCCCAATCTGCAACCTGAGAAAGGCGTATTTTAACTGCGCAAATGCTGCTGAATGCTGATCAGATGGAAAAAATGACACCTGCCACCTGTTTTGGAAACAAAACTTTTAAGAAGTTTAAGAAGTTCAGCTTTTCAGTGCTGAGAAAGTGAAAATGACTAAATGTGAAAAGGTCAGCATCAGTTCTTTGTCCAAGGTTTTGAAGTATATATTTAGTTTAGTGATGTTTAATCAAAATCTACCTCCATCAACCCTTCCTTTAGATTCTTACACTTTATCTAGCCAAACATCAACCAGACCTCTGATATAAGCTATTTACTTTAGATCTTTAATGAATTACAAATGATTTATTTTAGTTACATGTATCTATTTCAGTTTCTACTTTGATTTGTGGTGTTACATCTCAGTAAACTGATAACCCTGAACATTTTTAGAATGGAAAAATAATGAGATGAGTAGAAGAAGATGGATGGATGGATGGATGGATGGATGGATGGACGGATGGATGGACGGATGGATGGATGGATGGACTGGATGGATGGATGGATGGATGGATGGATGGATGGATGGACGGATGGACGGATGGATGGAATGAGAACATAAAAAGTTATAGTTTTTACGATAGATGTGATAATATTTGTTAGTTTTAGCCAATATGTGTTTTTTGTCCATCTGCACTTAATTATAGGAAGCTCCTCAATCAACAGTGTTTCACTGGTTTACCTCTTTCCCTGCTTTAATCCATTGATGCCTTTTGATGCAAATATGCATCAAACTACTCAGGCTCCAAAATTACATTCATTTAGCATCTACATGAAAGCAAAAACATCAGTGAAATTGTCTTTTCATAGCTGGAAATAAATGCAGGCATTAAGGGGTCAAATAAATATAGTCTTGATGACACATGGAATGTATTTATCAATGTAATAAAACTAAACATAATGTAAAATGTATTTGTTTATACAAACTGTCATTTTTAGAACTCAACATAAATAAAAAGTTTGCAGTTTTAAACAAAAAGGTCTTCAGCAGATAGTGAAAGTTGGTGGTTCTTTGGTTTAATGCTGAATGTGGTCTGAAGAAAAAATACATTTCCAATGAATGATGAAGATAAAAAAATCCATCACTGTCACACTACTGGATGAGGGAAGTTTGTTTGCCGTTTGACCCTTTTCCTTGGAGGGAGGGCACAGGATCCATTCAGTTGAGTTTAACCCCTTAACCAAACAGAGAATTTTGGTCGCATTTTTGCTGTGACCCACCCATGGGCTCAAACCCTCAATATCTCAATCTGAGGGCAGACACTCCTCCACTAGGCCACTGAACTGGTTGTGCTGGAATGTGTCTCTTAATTCTCAGAAGTCTTTCAGCCCTGAAGTGTTCATCTTCATCTTTGTTTGCCATGTTCTTCTCAGAAGGACATAAATGACAGCCAGGTTCTTGCTCCGGTATTGTTTCCAACTTTTATAGTGGAGTTCTTCATCCTCCCCTGATGATATTTTGTTGCAGGCAAGCAGGAAAACGCAGCAGGAAACTTTTCTATTAATTCCTGGTTGTTGCCTCATGCTGGGGGGGGGGGGGGGGGGGGGGTGTTAGGGCAAACTAATCTGTGTTTTGCTTTGCATCACAGACAAGAGTCCGGCTTGTGTGGAGGTCAAAGACTGAAGAGAAGCCAGGACAAAAAGCAAACATTGGAATTCACAACAGTTTGGAGTTGGACAAACTTTAAACTAGATTTAATTATTCAAAGTTTCAATACTGATAAGGAAGCACTAAACAAATGCTGCTGTAGCCTAAACATGAAAATGGGCACGTGTCTGTGAGTTAAACAAACATATCATATAACATGGAGAGGGCATATCAGTGCTTTGTTAAAAAAAAACAACTTTCAACAGGGACACAAAAACTCCTGGGGCCTCATTTATAAACGTTGCGTACGCACAAAAGAAGGCGTACGCCACTCTCTACGCAATAGTTGAGATTTATAAAAAGCAAACTTGACGGGAAAATGTGCGGTCCTTCACGCAAGCTCTGACCCAGGCGTACGCACAAAAACGGGTGAAATGAGAAACGGCGACACCGTCGGCAGATGGAAGAAACACGTGAAAGTGAGAATGACAATACTTCGTCTCATAAATAACATGAAGACTTCACAAAGCAAGTCTCACAATTAACAGCCTACACAAACACCCGTTTGATCGATCAGCAGTGAAACAAACAAAAAAAAAATTCAAACGACAATTACAACAGAAATTCAAATGAACACTTACTTGCAAAAAGAAAAGTGAAATATGTTCTGCAATATTGGCATGTTGTGCAATTCATCCTCATAAATAATCTAGTTAACAGAACGAAATAATGTACAAAACTGATATTCTCGTCAATGTGTCCGTCTGGCGGAGCAGATTTAGTCAAAGTCAAAGTCAGCTTTATTGTCAAATATGGTGCATCCGCAAGACATTCAGCACAGATGAAATTGCTTTCCTCTCACCCCAAAGTGCAAGCAGCATATAAAATAATAAATAAATGACTTAAAAAATACATTCTTTTAAAAACAATAAAGCCGATAGAGCCGCTGTGTGTGCACGCGCCGCCAGATGCGTGCGAATCAGACAGACAGACAGACAGACGTATTAATTGTCCACTGGGGAAAGTTGTTTTCATAGTAAAACATTTCTTCATAAGCTATGGAATTATGGTATTCATGCATATGTCTTTAGTTTATTTTATTTTTGATAAAACAATGTATGGCGTATGTCTCAACCATTCAGAAAGCAACAAGAAATTACATTTGCGCTGAACAATTTCCCATTTCCACGTCGATTATTACCGACATCTGTAGCTTGTAAGATGCAATTAAATGGATGGAAATAAAATGCCCCATCACAATGCGTAATGACGCACAATGGCTGATCTTGGATCTTAGAAGATGTCACATGTGGCAAATGGAAGAATTCAGAGTGAACGCATCAGGACGAGTGGCTTATGAGCCGGTTCCGACTTCTTCGAGCCATCCTGTTGGAGCTTTTGGGGGTGTGTCACCCGGTGCATCAGGTGCGTCGGTGTCCCCCCGACACCCCCCACCCCCCGCCTCAGTCACCACTCCACGTAAAAGGGACTCCCCAATAATTGCCGCCACTCTCTCATCAAGAGGGGTCAGCTCCGGTGTCCCCTGCCCCCCACCCGTGGCAGACACACTCTAGCGATGCAGCGCCAGACGTTTTTTGCCCAGACTTTGATGTCCGTCTGTCACTGTTTGCCACTCACGTGCCTTTTCGGCATTAGTAATGCCCACACTGTGCCCTCCAAACAACATTTTTCTCCTCTTTTCCACCTCGCCAACGATAACTTCTACTTCACATCGAGTGAAGTTACGTTTCTTTGATTTCATCGCTGTGTTTGCCATGGTTTCGCTATCAATGAATATTCATTTGTGGGCGTTTCACGGACTATTTATGGGCAACTATGGGCGTGTCATGAAGCCGCAAAAGCTGCGCTGCATTTAGAATTGGTTGTGATTTATTAAGGGAAGGATGCGTAGGATGTGCGTGCGCACGGTTTTATAAATCCGAATATTTCTGTGCGTACGCACGTCCTATGTTTCATGCGTACGCCACTTCTGACGCAAATCCTACGCAAGGTTTTATAAATGAGGCCCCTGGTCATGAATGAGCCCACTGCTGGCATGCAAAGATGTGTGGCACACTGTAGAGGAATAGTTTTTATGACAAGATAATTCTCTGACCCTTCTTTGTGAGAGGGAGTCAGTGGAAAGGCATTTGGGGTCCATGACCCGGGTTAAAGGATTTCTCCATGCTTGTTTGGGAAACATACCTGCTATAAAAATGTTCATAAATCAAAGCTACATCAAAATTGCTTCCCTTTGGACTAAAAACCAGGAAATGGGACTTAATTGATGATGAAAATCATTTCCATGGAAGCACCACGAGACGGGCATAAAAGAAACACAGATTAGAGGAAGAGGAATACAGACACAAGCATGCAAACAGCTCATGGCGGTAGTTATAATGTAATGTAGAGAAAACAGGCAGAAAAATTTAACCAAAAACACATCAGGCAGCTTGAGAAGTGTGGAGTTAAAGGAGGAGGATGTGGATGGCGGCATAAAGTAGAAGAGGTGAGAATGACTGATGAAAACGTAGGGTTATGGGTCTTTGGAAGAGGGCAGGAAACTTCATTTCATCACAGTCACCCCCCTGCCCCCCCACACACACATGTTCCTGTCAACTCCTGCCTTGGTGTTCCTCAACCACAACACTATAATCTCTCATTGGATGTTCAGGCCAGGACTTAGATGTCTCTGTTGGCTCGCTGACCCCGGAGTCACCCCTCATCCATGTCAGAGCTTCGTGACTGAGACCGAGTTTCTTGGACATGCAGGAGGACTTTGCATCTTCTGGATTTATAGCTGTGTGCCAGACTGCAGTTGACCTTTTGTGTAGTAGAATAATGTGCACCTGTCCAGAACTGTAACTGCAGGTTTCACTGCAGGTTGGACTCTTCCTGCTGGCAGCAGCGTGACTGATGAGGAATCACTTTATAGTTAAAGTGAGATAACCTGCTGGACTCAAAGATTATTAAAGAAGAAACATACAACAAAGGTGAGCCTTTTACAAAGTTGTTCATTTTTTTAAAACATATATCTTATACTTTGCAGTTGAATTATTGTCAAAGTAAGACCAGCTTTTAAATACAATTTCAAACAAATAGAGAATGACATGTCTGTTGCTGCATCCTGCTGTGCTGGGGGATCAAAGGAGTCAAAGAGATTCATACACAGATAATCAATAAACTACAGATATCCCACCTCCCCGCCCTGCACCCGCCACAAAAAATAAGCAAAGAAAATTCTTAATTGGGCTTCATTACCACAAATATAATATAGAAGCGCCTCAGGCTCCTAACGTTCAGCTGAGGTTCATAACAGGAAATTACACCTGGTCTAAAATGGAAAACGACCATGCCTTCACTGGTGTATTAAGCCAGCATTTTACACAAATATGCATAGAAGCGAGATGAGAACAAGAGTTTCACTTAGTTTATTTAAGGTGGTATGCAGCTAATGAACCATCTGATTGCTTCCTGTTGTTAATATAATCAAGTGTATTTCTAGGAAAAATTTTAAATATTTTTATGACTAAAATAACTTTAGAAATCCTCTGGTTTTGCTAATAATCTCATTTTCCAATTTTTTAATTGTCAATAAGTTTTACTTTATTGCATTTATATGATAGTCTGTAAAGTATAAATTGCATCCAGATGTTGTGTTTCGTTTATGTTCTGCACCCCCACAGGCTGCCCTCAGGCCACATTTAATTGTGTGACTGACTGACACAGTTAAAGCAAACTAGAAAGTGAGTTCCTCCCCTTGTGTTGGATTCAAAATCCTGTGTCCTGGAGCAGAACTGGTTCCTGCATGTCGCAGGTTTGGAGATGGCTAACCATCAAACAGCCGCAGATGTCCCTTCATCCACAGGGAGATGCGGGGTGCAGAGCTTGTTTGGTGGTGAAAATGACACCCAAACAGGAAGCAAAGTCATAATAAAAGCAGCAGCACTCCCCTCACACACACACACGCACACACACACATACACATACACACACACCACTCCTGAAATCTATACCAAGATGAGCAGCTGACTGAATGGAGCATGTTTTTATCCTTCTTTTGATGACCCTTTCAGGACTCCCATGATTATGTTACAAAGACACACTCTGAGGTGCAGTGACACACATACACAAACACACACACACACACACACACACACATATAGAGTGTTTGCTGACACTCCACATCAAACAGTGTCTGCAGACAGGTAATGTGTGTGCAAAGAACACTAAAAAGGAGAGCAGGAGCTTGAAGGGGAGAAAGCCTCGGACATCAACTGCATGGAGGCTTTGATCTGGTTTGATGTCTGATGCATATTCCCTTATTCTCTTTATTAGGGGAGAAACAGATGAATGGAGAGGCAGAGAGGGAGATGAAGCCACAGAGAACATGAAAGCATCATTAGACAGCAGTGGATTTAACCTCTCACAAAAGGCACATCCACTAACACAAATCAATCCCAGCAGAGGTGAATGCCAGACATCATTATATATTTGGATGCCTTCTTTATCCTCACACTGAGTCCTCCTTTCACCCCAAAACAGCAACAAAAACAAAAGGAAACCAAACAAATTGTGATGCGTTGAATTTTAACTCTGCACCGTTATTCAGGTATGACAAAAAATAAATATAACGGTAGCAGCATGATCATCTGCATACAGCTCAGTGTCAAAACCCACAAGACCTCCAAGAAAAAACACAAATACAGGCAACAATAATTCTTTTTGTTAGTTCCTCCAATGCTGGATCCAGTTACCTGCTGATCTGCAAAAACATCTCCAGGTCAGTCCAACACAAGTTATCCGATGGAAGCAGTTCCAAACAAATTTCACCCCTAAGATTGAAATAAACTATTTTTTACTCTCAAATTAATCAGAAGACAAAATGTTGAGAATATTTGTATACATGTATGCTTGTTTGAAAAAAGAAAATAGAGAAAATGATGCATCTTCAGAATCTAGAAAACCACATCCAACAAGACTACAACTAAATTCCAACACCAAAACTCCAGGAAATAATTACCTCACTGTCATTTCTTTACCTTCAAAAAAGAGATAAAAGCCAAAGTTTAAAAAACAAACAAATTTTCTGACTGTTAAGCAATTTATTGCAGAGATGAAAAGCAAAAGAAGCTCATTTTGTGGATAGAAAAAGAAAAGGTTATTTTTCTGAACAGTTGTTTATGTTTATGTCAATGCTTGTTTGTTGTAAATAAACAATTGGCTTGTATGTTTTTAAATTGTTGAAAAACGTAATTGTCTTAATTGAATCCCGGTTGTATCTGAGAATTGGATCAATCTATTTGATATTAAACATTAAAACTATAGGAAGAAACAACATTTCTTATATTTCCACCTTAAAGACACAGTCTATCAGTAAACTGGGACTAAGTTTAGTCTTCTCTTTTCTAAGTAAATGTTAATTTGTTCCAATAAAATTCACAATTATGTTTTCTTATTTCTAAGAAATGAAAATAATCAAACCATGGTTATGAATAAATCCTCCGATAATAAATATTTGTATAATTTGTTTTAGTGTCAACTCAGATAAGTTTTGGTTTTAACTTGTACTTTTTTCTTAATATTAATTGTTTTCGTCCAAATAAAGTGGTATTGCGTGTGGATCAGCGCCACACGGTTGCAGTCCAGCACACACACCTGCAATCTCCCCGAGGCCGCCAACTCCCCTCCTCCTTATCAGCAGCAGATGATCAGTTCCTACTGTATCCCTGGGAATGGGCATTTCATTCCAGTCCTAATAGCCTGCCTAAGTGTTTTTGTCTTTGTCCTTTTGTGTCCTTGCCTTTCAATCTACCCCACTGATTGCAATCTAGCTGAACAGGTGAGTGGATTCGTCAGGAGAGTGACATCCTTTATCTCAGCAGGACTTCCTGGAATAATTGGGGGGTGAAGAGGCGCCGTGCAGTGAGAGCTGAAGATGCAGAGGATGGTGCTGACACAGCGTTGCTCTGAGAGGTGAGGAGATGACATGGTTCAGGTGTTTTTAACCCATTAACCTTTTTTCCTTTTCAATTCTTCTGTGAGGTTTTTTTTACATCTCAGAGAATAGAAACCCACGAAACTGGATTCAACTCTGTTTCTATTCACTCTGTGATTCTAACCAGAACATAGTTCCTGTCCTGTAACCTATAAACACTCAGACTGAAGTTGTGCATTAGTGATTTCACAGCCTGGGTTCCCCACGGCAGCATGTGGAGCCTATTTAATGTTGTTATTTGACGTGCTGCATGTTCTGCATGCTAAATATTATTTTTTGTTCTGAAGATGCAGCCATTGAAATGTGGAATGAAAAAAGTCCTTCCTGCAAATTGAATAAATTACTAATTAAATGTACAAAAAAAATTAATAATTTGATGTTTTTAGTTTCAATAAAGTGCTTTATTTAAAATGGTTAAGATTTTTGTTGTTAAATGGTTGGTTGGTTTTGTTATTAAAAAAAAGATTTAAAGTGATTTAAACTCATAAAAACAAGTATTTTGGTAAAAAAAAAAAAAGGACATTTTTAAATGAGTTCTTCATCCTCCCAATTTTGTAGTTCATTACATTTTCTTTGCAGTTCTATAATCTGTGATAATCCCATCAAGAGATGACATAAAGCGGACAAAAACAGCTGTTCTGAAGGGCTGATGTTATAAACTCTTGGTTTTAATATAGCTCGTCTATCATAAGATTGTCCTTCTTTTTACATTACTCAGGAGAAAAAAGTGTCTGTGCAAAAACCTCACAGACCCCAGAATGCATTGCACTTGGAGCAGTATGTTTTAAGGGCAGGTCCCTGTTCCCTGTGACCCTGAACAGCATGAGGCAGGTGTAGAAAGTGGATTTATGAATGAGACCATATGAACCAGGTGATGGCACTAGAACTTCCTAAGGTCTAATTAATCTACTGTTTTATCTTGATGTCACCCATAGCTGCTGTAGTCTCTGACCCTTTTTTAACCCAATACAACCTCTTCCCGATGAACATCACCTTTGGGATCTCACATTCAATCATCTCCTGCCATTGAGCCTCTTGTTTCCACCATGTTTCTGGCTGACCTGTTGATGCGCTGGTTTTTTCTCTGTGGACACTCACTGTGATCTATCTCAGAGTGTAAAGACATACTCTCAACTTTGGAGATAAGGTTATTGTTGCAGAAAACAATGAAGGATCCACGTAGACGGAAAGCCAAAAGTCATTCTCTCTGCATGACATGGTCTTCAACACCAGGCACTGACCTGCATCCACTTTGAAACTATTATGATCTCATGGAGACTATGTGTAGTTTTGACTTTTAAATTTATGGAAGCACAAATATTGTATCACTGTTGTTGCTTTCTTACCAAAGGTCCTGGAAAAAAATAACATGTTTACTCTAAGAATTACAGTTCAAATGGTTTTCAGTTTTTCTCAGGCAGAGTAATGACAGGTTTTAGATTTCCATGTTTTTTTAGTGTTCCATGACATTTCCAAGTTTTACGAGGCTAATTTAACAAGCTCTAAGGTCTCAGTGGGTTAAAGCCTCTGCAACCTCTCCTGTTCATCCAACCTCAAGCACAGAGATGGAGCTTTAACAGGCCAATAAAACCAATCACCAATGAATCCAGAGACACTTCATGTTACAAGGTTAGAACATAAAAGTCTGAAGATGAAGATGCCTGAAGCCGCGTTAAAAAAACTTTCTTTTGGTGAAGCAGGTAATCAACAGTAATATAAAATACAGACAATAACAGTTTTTGGGAAAACTTCCAATGTCTTATTTTTGGCAATTCCCACCTCAGGGGACCTCGTAAAATATGGAACATGCCATTGTCATGCGTGTGGTAAGTGTATTGTGAAGTATTTGATAGAATAATGGAAGTTACATGCACGTATGGCTGATGCTATCGTGTAGTGTCCTGATGCCACAATTTAGTTGTTAGAAAGGTGCGAGTACTGGCTCCTTACTGACTGCCCACAAATGCTACACGCAAGTGGTGTGCATGTGATACGTTAGAGCTTGTAGGACGCCCATAGGATGCTCACACAAACTACACTCTGATTGTCTAATTTCCTCATTTCTAACAGTCAGGCTGTACACAAGAAGCGCACACTTATTATGTAAACAGCACTATCTGTAAACTGTACACTATCCTTGTACAGTCCCCATTTTTTTTTTTTTGGGGGGGGGGGGGGGGGAAATTGAAAAAAAAAGTCTCTACTTCACCCTTATTTACTCCTACATGTTTTATAAGTCTTCATTACGACCTGTCGCCCCCAGCATGCCCATAGGAAAAATGTGGAAAAACATTTTCTCTATGCAGGTTCACTAAGCGGTCTACAACCTTGATATTATGTCTGCATGATCCGCACAGGTTTGACCATTTTTCACCTGCAGACAGCCCGTATCCTCCCGTAAGGGTAATTGGGACTAAGGCTTCAGTGTTACTCCAGAGTGTCGCAGATGATTTGTTGTGGGATAATCCTTCAGAGTCTTACTAAAGAGTTATGTCAGAGTCGTATTCCAAATTATACTGAACTTGTGTTTTAGGGATCTCTGTGTAAGCTCCACTTTCCATTAAGCGTCCTTTCAGAGTTGATCTCTGCAAAGTAGAAATGATCAGCTCCTCAATCAGGTGTCCAGTGTTGTGTGGGATCATGGTGGTGCATTCCCAGCACACTTTGAGTTCAGCAGCAAGGCAGAGAAGAGAAAAAGAATGAAGGATAACAGGTGTGAAACTGTCTTTACAGCCACTCTGTACACAGCAAAGGTAAACAGTGGCAGTATGCCGAGGCACGCACACCCACCAGCACACACACGGACCCACTCAGCCAGGACGCACGCAGTCTAGCACACAGCTCAATGCACAAACTGGAACGGGATCACTAAATGCACACGTGCGCACACACACACACAACTCGCTGTCATATGTTCTGTTCTGCCGCAGAGCTGAACCCAGCAGCCCTCTCTCCTTTAGCCCCATCTGTCTCCCTCCATCTCTCCATCCATCTTCACCTCCTTTGCTCTCCTGTCCTTGTAATACATCTTAACCTTTCTCATATTCCTCTTTTTTATCCCCTGTTATATTTTACCTTTATCTCTCTCATCACTCCGTTTTCAGCAAAGAAAGTACCGAAGCAGCAGATGACTAAGACCCAGCCCTGAGAACGAGAGAATTCTCCATAGTTGGTCGGAAATCAGACTCTGAACATCCTAGAATCAGTGATAAGAAAAACTAAACAGGAACCACATGACCAATAATAACACTCCCAAGGGCAACAGCAAATGAACATTTGAGCGTTTAAAACCTTTATCAAGCAAATATTTTTTTTTACTCACATGTTTTGTTCTCATTTATGCTTTATTCTACTTTATATACATTTTTAAATGTATGATAACTTGAGTCAAAACTAGCACAATCATAGCGGGTCACATACATCCTTTCCCCCCCTGTTTTCCTTTTCTACAGATAGAAACAAACATAAAAAAAAAAGCAGCCACATATTTCCCTTCCTGCCTGCTTCAGTGCATCAGATAAACTATGAGATGAATGAGAAAAGTGCGGCCGTCCATCTACATCTAGATAAAGTGTTGTTGACGACACGAGGAGGTCCAGTCGACAAGCTGCTGACAGGAGGGTCAATAAGGGAAGGAAGGGCAGGAGGAGGGGCTAGGTGGAAACGGGAGGACACAGTCAATCATCAGGGGTGAGGAGAGCACATACACACACACATTAACATAGACATGATGACAGAACAACACAGGATAAGTCACAGGTTCAGTCATGTTGTACAACCAGCTAGTAAAAGAAGAGCTTTAAGGAAGAACAGACTTCAGTGATGCAGATCTTCTACATTTGATGCAACAAGTTAAAAGCACATCGCTTTTCTGAAGGAATGTAGAAGGCAGCCACACCGATACAATGTAAAGTCTTTCCTTTATCAGTTTTAAAAGGAAATAGCAATATGTAATTTTAAAAAAAAAAATCAAATTTCTGTCATCATATAGTGCGATAACAGCAGCTGGTAAAGTCATATACGGATTGCTTATCTGACTCACAAAAGACAGAAACTTTAAGAAAACAGACGTTTTTCATTCACACATTTTCCTTTGAGGTTTCAGACAATTTTACTGAGTGAAAGTAGAAAACTCTCAAGCTTCTGCAAAACATGACAATCATTCCTGAAATGACAAAAAATTAAATAATTTTACATTCAAAAGAAAAGTAGGCAAGAATTTACAGAAATAAAGATTTTCATGTGTTTCAGTTTCACTGAAAGCCTTTAAAAATTAAACTTGTCTTCAGATTTCTCAATAAAATCCATGTAAAGACACACTCCTGATCTTAGAAGGATGGAAAACAACAGTCATGAAGAGTGTGAAACATTTTGAGCTTCTGGAGAACTTCAAGTCCTGAAAAAAGAGAAATATTCACTCTTCCTGCCTTGCAGAAGTAAATGCTAATAGCTTTTGATCTTTTTCTGATGTGTAAACCTACAGAGTGAATTTGGTGATTAAGTAAAGGAGGATTATGGAACTTGCCGTTAACATACAACAAAATGTTTGTGAACATATGGTTGACACAGAACATGAGAGTAAAAAAGGTTCTGTAGAAGTTTGGCACAAAAATTTTAAATGTGTAAGAATCAATGAAACAGTAATGTAAAAGAATGCAAAGATACTGATTAAATTATTTGCTCATAATATAGAACTAAATTTCACTGAACACAGTTTGAGCTTACTGATAAAAGTCCTTCCTGTTCCTACGAGAAGCTTTGAGGGGGTCAGTGTTTTCTTCCTGTCCAGTAGGAAGAACTTCACCAATGATGCCAGAGAGAAGATCTGCAGCAGATTTTAAACTTCTTCCCATTAATAAAACTGAGGAAAGTAAACTCATTTCACTTCAGCTTCAAACCTCTTTACTTTTTCTTTCTACATAAATGAATTTGTATTGATTCATTTCCTCACTTTCGTGAAGTTGCACGGTAGAGATTGTTCCTTAGGGATGTTCTTGGATTAGAAGTTTATGAAAGCTGAGTTGACATAATTTGAATAATCGGTGAATACCCTTTATGGAACACCTTAAAACACAAGACTTCTCTTCCTCTTTGAGTTCAGAAATTCAAAATAAAAATCCTTATTTAGAGAAGACAGTAAAAAACCTCACAATTTTGACTCACCCTTCATCCAGATGAAAGTGGATCATCTTCCAAAGGTATATAAAGCCACTGCCATTACCATGCAGGAAATGGTTCTACTGTCTCTGACATGAGAGTACTTTGGAGAAAAAGGTTATAGCGAAGCCCAGAACAAGCAAAGGCCTCAAAAATGGAGGGAAGACCACAGTTACAGAGTGATATAGCGATCTACTTCGGCTACGTGGAGGTAGCCAAATGAAGAATACAAAAAGAGGAAAAAGTGACACTAAAGTAAAAAGACATGAGATGAGAGCTGGACCACAAATAGGACAGGAAGAGGTTGAAGTGTTGTGGGATGAAGAGGTTGAAGAACATGCAGCGTGAGATGTTGGAGGACGGGAAGCAAACTGTGGACAGAAGTGATGCAAAAAAGGTACATTTTACAAGTCGGAGGCAGAAGCAAAACATTAATTGTGACAAATGAGAGGTGATAACAGGAGTTTGGAGTCAGCTCTGGGTGGGTGTGCCCCCCCAGCGCTGACACATAGGTTGTGTCCAGGTCTGACAAAGACACAGAGTGTATGTTCAGTAAATTAGTGCCGACACAGTTAGCAGGTTGTGACAGTAATTAGCTAACATTACTGATGGCTGAAACCTGATCTCTAAAGGAAAGGAGACCCAGGGGGAGCACATCAAAACACCCCACACACTGCCTCTTTGTTGACCTTACCTCCTGTGATTTTAGACAAGGGGTTCTTGTCTTAATATCTTCAAGATGTGTTATTATACCTGTTTTTTTTTTTTTTTTAAACTTTCAAGTTCTTATAGTTGCACCTTCTGTTTTTACACTTGCAGAATGGTTGCTTTATGATGCTTCGTGAAGCTTTAAGGTGTTTCATGATGCTTCACAATGCCACTTAAATCCAGCTCAAACAAATTAACCTAAAGTGAAGCCAGCTGTGTGCCAATCCATGGAGAGCCACCAGAGAGAGGGCAGAGCCCTCCAGGAGAGCCACACCCATCCTTCACAGAGAGACGCAAGGATAAGGAAGAACAAAACAGAACTGACAAGAAGACAGTGTTCATAGATTAAGGTCAGATTTTTCCCCGCAGTAATGTACAAATTAGAATTTTCATCCCTATTCAGTTCTCAGACAGATTATGTAAAAGAAGATGCAGAACACTGTAAAACAATTACATTTTAGTCATTTTACATTTGTAAAATGTAGGAGCAGCTAAATCCCAAAGTTTAAATGTCAATAGAATTATAGTTATGCTCTTTTTGTATATTTTGGAACTAAGTCCCATATATATCAGAACTTGATTGAATTCTACACTCTTCATTGGTAAAAAATTAGTCGCAAGAGGAAAACAGTGAATTGAGAAAAGCCGTGGCCTAAAGGGATCAAGAATCTTGTGTCCCGCTTTTTCCCAAACACGCATGACATGAGCCCATGTCTGTGACGGCCTCACAATGAAGCAGGTCAACGGAGGCCCAGAGCCGCCCGTTCAGACGGGGGGAGGAAGAGTAGGCTCAGGCTGACTAATGAAGTCAATGGACTTGCTGGACTCAAAAAACCAGCAGCAGAACCAATTCAAACCATGTGCCGTGTGGAGACACCAATGAGGACATGTGTGTCTGTGTGGGTTAGTGTGTCTGTGTGCTGGGGTTACACAGCAACAGCAAAGCACCCCACCCCCCTCTAAAAAAAAAAAAATACCCACACATGGCATGTTTTTTGGCATGTTTTGTTGAATTTCTCTCTCTCTCTCTCTTTCTCTCTATATATGTATATATATCGGGTGGGTCACAAGCTCCCTGATCCGAGGTCTCAGCAACAAAAAGAAGAAGGGGGGAAAGGTTGTTCCACGCCAACAACTCAGAGGTGAATTTTCAATAAAATACTGCAGCTCTGCAGAAACTATGTCCTAGAAAACAACAAAGGTTTTCCTATTTGGCTAAAAACGGCAAAATGACAATTAAATGACCTCTGGGAATGCTTTGAAAATAGATCAAAAGATGATCAGAGTGGGTTTTTGAAGCAATAGCTTGACATTTGAGAAACAAAAGTTAATACTAACATTTACTTGCTTAAAGGGGGAACTGTTTTGATTCAAACTCAAATGAGCTGTTTTCTGATGAACAGCAGGACTGGCCAATCCTTTCCTCAAGAGTCATCACCCTGCTTTCTAGCTCTCCTTGGACTCTCACCTGACTACCTGGATCAGGTGTGTCCAGTTAGTCAGGATGTGGAATCACTTGAATTAACTAATCAGAAGCAAGCTGGTCAGGAAGACCTGGAAAACATGGGTTGTGGCTCTTGGGGACCAAGGTTGAACAACCCTGAACTATGAAATGAGGACTTCAGCTGAACAGTCTGTACCGCACCAGCTCTTAACATGAGTTTAGAAATAAAAGCAAAGCTTTCCTGCAGGTGTTTTGCTTCTCTGTGTTTCCGGTAGTGGTGATCAGTTAAAAAATAACAGTACTCTTCTTTACTTTACTGATCCAGCAGTCGAAAGGTTTGAGCTCAATTTGTGACCTGAACAGACAGCAGCTACATTGGTAAGGCTATTTTCCACTGGCCCGTTCATGGTTCGCCTTCGTTAGACACAAAAAAATAGAACATTCATTAATCAATCCGAATTTTTAATTCACCTCCGTCATGTCTGCGTTCCATGTGAGTCCCCCTGCAGCACAAGCTTTAAGCAGGAGTTCTATTTTCAGTCTGTTGGCATGTCACTTTTGCAGGAAAAGTCGGGAAACAGGTCCGGGTTTCAAAATAAACAATTCCACTGTGCTTCAAAATAAAACTTATTTTATATTTAAGATCACGTGCCCATGCGATAACGCATGTTTTCTGGTTATCTGGATTCCGCAGATAACACCGACATCCATTTTCCCCATGGACAACCACCGTTTACTTTTGGAAGTACAAAAACGCGGCACCTATTACATAAAAAAATGTATTTTACAAGGACTCAGTGTGGAAAGAAAGGGGATGGGCCTGATTGCTTATGTTTTGGGTGAGCAAAGAGAACAGGACAAACTTCTCGACATGGGGGTGGCAGGACAAACCACTCCTCTGAGCCGGGGGGAAGTGGAGACGCAATGGAGTCAATGTAAATTAACTGACGGCTGTGAGATGAACACGCTACACATCAGAGATGCACAGCAGATGTTAGTTTTAATATTGCTAAATACACTACATCCAATGTCAGAGCTGAGTACAGCAAGGTAAAAACTACTCCCATCTAGTGTTTGTCAGTGTAACTCCAGAGCGATAATGATGTGTTACTTCAGTCCAGTAAGGCCCATATGTTCCCTGCTGAACAAACTGAAACAAGACGACAGACATGAGACAGCTGCCAATTAAGGAGATCTGTTGCATGTCAGATGTTTTTACTGCGACAGGGCGTCATCCGTTTCAAACTTATGAACATGACAGAAAGGAAAGTGGGAATTTTCCATGTTGATCTCAGCTGTTTGTAGGAATGCAGAAGCGGGAGGAAGGCGAGAAAGACATTACATATTTGTATTTCAGCCTGGAGGGAGAATGAGAGACGCTCGTGCATATGTGCACACACGTGCACACACACATACAGACACACTCGCAGCCTAACTGCCCCCAGGAGACAGGGGGGGGGGGGGGGGGAGATTAAATTACAGAGAGTAAATCTGGGCTGACCGGGAGTAAAAGAAGGACATAGTGACAAATAGACTGACCAACTGATATCATCTTATCATATCTCACTTTGCCAATGTCATTTACTGTGAGTTAATGGGAATAACAGACCTCTCTTTCACCAATATAGCTGACAGAAAGACAGTAGGAACAGATTGATCAGATTTTTTTCATCTTTAAAGTAGTTTCCCATCATTCATTCAGCGACACAACCTGCTGGTTTGGTTCCTACTCATGTCTTTTGTATGTTTTGTTTCCTGCTCTTTCAGTTCTCATTTTCTGTCTCCTTTCCACTTAAAGTGTTTTAGTAAAGGTTATTTTAAATAGTGAGGAATAAAAAAAACTCCCATCATTAAGGAGCCCATCTTGTTTTTGAGAACAGTTGGAATCATCTCCTGGTCCTTTTTGAAGGTCTCCATGTTCAATTTCTTTTTCTCAACCACAAACAGAAAGTTCTGCACGGAGTCTACACCACCAAAGAGAAGTCTGTCTGTGATCTCCAACATAAAAAACAAAGAATATTGTCTCTTGAAACAAAACTTTCATATTTTGGTTTTATTTTGTTAAACTGTGGCTTTTATAATGTTTAGTTTTACATTTTATTTGCAGATTTTCCTCTTTTGAACAGCCAGTGTCTAAATGATTACAATATATGTAGATAGTTTTAGCTCATAGTTTTTCTTTACTTCTTGAAATTTTCCCTCTGAACATCTTCATCATCATAATTGTCTCAGCTATTGTTCTGCATTCTGTACTTTTCCTTTTTCCCTCTATTTTTGTTTTCACCTTCAGCCATGCTTTGTGCTCAACCTGATGCCCCCCCCACTGCTTTTCCAATCTGTCCAGTTTCTTTGTCCAGGCTGTCTCTGCCAGCTGGAAGTGGACAGCGCCTCCCGAAGAAAGGAACAGGTGTAACGACACACACTCCACTGAGCATGCAGATAGATACCTGTGGCAGAAAGCAGACAAAGGCTCACACACACAACCAAACACAAACAAAATAACACACTAAGAATCTACATGCAGATATGAAAATGCAGGAAAAGTTTAACACTAAGTGGTTGAAATAATTGCAGCCATAACAGAAGTAACAGGGGTGTATTTATTTCAGCCGCTTTCGCCTGGTAACTGCCAGCTCAGTAATCAACCAGAAACACCATTACTGTCCTGCTGGGAGGGAAGATCCTGTTTGATGATTCATCTTCCAGCAGCCAAGAGTAGAAAAAAAGTTTTAAGTGTGTTTTTGTCTGGACAAGGATTGTTTGTGTAAAGATGATCTGGTGAGGAACAGAGGAAGAGGAAGCTTAAGGGATTAAGATGAAAGTGTTAGTCCAGTTGAATGGTCAGTACTCTCATAAAACACATTTTGCTCTTTGAAATAAAGTCTAACACTACTTAGATTTAGTTCACATGTAACAAACATACATAGACTCAAGAGCTAAACTTAAAGACGTTTTTTTATTTATTTGGTCCAAACAGAATTCCGAATCTTGCGTTTGGTCTGTATATAGACTGCCATCAAGCGGCCCTTCCTGTTCTGGACTAAAGATCTCTTTACTCATCGGTCAGGAATTGCGAGGCCGGGGCAAAGCAACTAGTGCCGGAAATCATGGAAGTCCTGCGCTTTGCTGTCCGTGTCGGCATAGTTCATTCAAACTTTATATTTCGCTCGCCAATTTTGAATGTCTGTATCAAAGTCAGGCTCGACACTTTTTACTTGCTTTTTTGGTTCGGTAGAGGAATGCTGCAGGGGGGGGTTACTGTTTGATGATACGACAATCATTGCCTTTATTTTGTCTGCAGCTCATGTGCTGCTACATTCCTATTGCTACATTACATTGGCTACGGTTTTTGTTTTGGTTAAGTTGCTCCGTTCCGGGAAACAAATTGTATTCATATTGAGGAATCTCAGAGTGAACCAAAACTCAGTCTGATTGGAAACTAACCGAGACCGCCTTGAAAAATGGGTTCGAGAGCAGTTTCTGGTCCTGGACTAGGGTCTGCTTGAGTGTATTTAGACTGAAAATGTCGGGGGGGAAAAACTCTGGTTCACTCAAAGCGAACCAAATGTGTCCAGTCTGAATAAAGTCTCAGTTTACTCTTAAGGTTTAAAAATGATCATTTAAAACACTGAAGTCATTCCTGACACCACTGGACTCTGATACTATCTGGACTTAACTGACTGAAGGAGCCACTGAAACACAACCCAGAACAAATGTAGCATTCAGACAGGAGCGGTTTAGAATTAAACCTAGTAAACCCGTGCTCTTAGAAAATTAAACAGGTGTGTCTGGATAGTCTTCTTTTAACATTTTCAATAGTCTCTTTTTTTAGGAAAAAAATTTCAGTCTGAAAGTTTTCTAAATTAAAAAAATGTATACTCCTGGTAAAAGATAGGAAGTTTTAATTTTTCAAAATGCTACTTGCTAGTTTGAGAGTCAGAGACAGAAAAAAGTAAATCATCAACCTATAGTAGGAAGAAAGTCACATTATATTACACAGTATTTCTTTTCTTCCAAACATGAAGGTTGAGTTGATGCCAAAGAGCTCAATGTTGGTCTCATATGACCACAGCACCTTCTCTCAATCACTCTATAAACCAGGTAGGTGTTCATTGGCAGACTTCAGGCAGGTCTGCACATGTTCCTTCTTAAGCAGGACTTCTTTGTGAGCACTGCACAATGCTAAACTATTGTGGCATAAAGTCTTATTAGTGGCTTTCTTGGTGACTGTTGTCCTAGCTGCTTTAAGATCATCTTCTAACTCCTGCTGTGTTGTTTTGGGCCTATTTCTCACTGTTCTCATTTATCATGGAAACCCCACCAGGTGAGATCTGGTTTGGAGCCCCAGACATATAGGTGGATTGATGGTCATGTTGTAATTTTTGTATTTCGGCACAATTTCACAAACAGTTGTCACCTTAACCCAGGGATGGGCAAACTACGGCCCGCGGGCTGGATCCGGCCCGCCTCCATGTTTGGTGCAGCCCATTGAACAATATCAGAGACCCATGTTTTTGAATTTATTAGGCCACATGATCAAGACCCGCATAGAACGTGACATTTTATTCCCCCCTTCTGCAGCCTGTGCTCCAACCTGAAAGCCTCTAAAATCTCTGTCAAATAGAACAGAAGACAGTCTTCCCTCTCTACGTCACAGTTGATTTTTCCCAGGTTATGCTCATTCTTTTAAAGCAGGGGTGTCAAACTACTCCTTGATGTTAAATAACTAATTATTTATTTATTATAACTGTTTAAAGTGACAATTACAGTGGCATAGAAAACGTATGTTTGCTTGTTACTTTAGCATAAATCCTTTTACATTTTTTCCGCTTACTAAAACCCAAATAACTCCATTAATGAAGGATCAAGCTGTCCAAGTGAACAAAGGAAAACAACGTAAAAGTGAGCTAGAAAGATCATGTATTATAGTGTAACATTTTACAAAAAAAAGGCTGCACACAGCCTTGCATCCAACTGATGGTTTGATGACAACAGATACACATAAGACCTGCAAACATTGAATAATTACAACAGCAGCTACACATAAATACCTTAATATGTAATCGACTACAAAAAATAAATGTTTTTTAGAAATTAAAAACTTTTATGCTCTCGCGGGCCTCATAAAGTGACATGGCGGGCCACATTTGGCCCCCGGGCCTTGAGTTTGACACGTGTTTTCGAGCAATTATGCTGGGTTTTTTTAAACAGCACACCCTGTTCTGTGTCCTGATTGGCTGGAGACCTTGTCAATCAATCTCTTCCGTGCCATGTCTCCTGTACAGAAACACGGAGCTCTTCAGATCAGAAATCTGTGATCGCGATCAGATCTTTGATTTCATTCTAAGATCCTGGACCTAATTTCTATGAAGGTTTAAGAAATTAAACAAGAAAAAAAGGGTGAAAATGTTCATGTCTGTCTGAGAAAAGTGTATAGTGAGGCAAAAGTGGGCAGTGAGGAGTTTCACCGCCATAAACGTCTGTAGTCAGACTCCGTGGATTTCCCCGATCACGGGGTTATTTTTAGAACATAACTCCTGCAATAAACGAGGGAACTCTGTACTGGTGATACGATAACACAGATATATGCAGCAGAAGACATAGAAATGTGTTTTTTTTCATTATTACTGGATGAGAAACAGACGTGAAGGACACAGCTGCTCAGTTTTAGCGCAAACTGTGAGACGTTTGAGGAGCTGCAGCCCTCAAAGTCTCAGTGGGACAATGATGGGAGAGGATCAACTATGAATTGGTTTTTCTTTTTTATGTATATCAGTATATTTTTTCCTGACTTTTTTTCTTAGAATATGACAGTTATTTGGTCATTTTTTTCATTTCAAAAATAGTGTTATTTATTTTATTAAAAGGATCATGAATTAATAAAACTTTATTATAGGGCTTTACAATAAAAGAAAGACTAAAGAAGTTTAAAGTTTTAAAGAAAGAGTTATTGTGGCCCTCACAAGAAAAAGTTTGGGGACCCCGCTCTAGCATCCATGTGGTGTTGGAAGATTTGTCGTTTTTCATTCTTCCGATCATTCAAACACCACATGAATGCAGCATTTCATTAAGTTTTACACGAGGTACATCAAGCCGTTGGTGCAATTGGCTCTAAATGGAGAACAAAAGTTTTAACCTAAAAACTTGAAAATGCTCTGCTTTAAAATGTAATTTTCAATCCAAATGTTTTCATCCAGATTCCATGTTATTTCTTTCTCTCTCCACGCATCTGCTCCTGGTCCAGCCCTTCTATCCAATTTTAGCCCACCAGTCAAAATAATTGCCCACCCCTGCCTTAACCCATAGCTTATCTTGCTGATGGTTTTGGTCCTGTGCAGGTCTACAATCTTCTCCCTTAAATCCACTTCAAGTTCTTTAATCTTTCACACGGCCGTGGTGCAGCGGTAGGGCGGTCGACCCATGATCGTAAGATTGCAGGTTCGATTTCCGCTTTGCACGCCCATGAGTCGAAGTGTCCTTGGGCAAAGACACTGAACCCCACCTTGCCTCTGGTGGGAGGTTGGCTTCAGTGTTCGGCAGCTGAGCCGCCATCAGTCTGTGAATGTGTGTGTGACTGGGTGAATGGGACTGTGACTGTAAAGCGCTTTGGGCCTTCGGAAGGGGGTAGAAAGCGCTATATAAGTATAGAACTCTTAATAGTTACTAATACTGATTACTAATTTGTTTGTTACATTGATTTTCAATAAAACCTAGACACTCCACCACTATGGCCATTTTTTAAAAGTGACATAAATAGAAAACTTTTACGCATTTCTTCCCTTTTGTTACATTATCTGGAGGTGTGGATGAAGTCAAAGTCAACAGATATTTTCTGCAATGCAGCAGTTACCATGTCTGCATCAGCATCATACCATAAGAGTGGTATAAATGGGTACAGCTTTGTTTGAATGGTTTACTGAATGTTTCATTTGGTTCAGTTAAAGCCAGTTTGTTTCTTGGAGGCCGTACTGTTTTCAGGCTGAGCAAAGCTTTTGGGCCTTTACTAACCAAAGTTGGCTGCAGTCACCAAGATAGAGGAAAAGAGGGTTGAAGCAATACAAATCCATTCATAGTTTTTTTTTTTTTTCTTGGGGGGGCAATTAGATTAGTGGGAAAATGCGATCAGTATGACTGTGTTTCTGAATGTGATGAGGGAGGCAGAGAGCGAAGATGTGAGTGAAGAGAAGTGAGATGGAAGAACCCAATAAAACACCAAGAAGGTGGAAGATAGGCAACTTGGTGCCGGGTTTCAACACAAAATGACATATGAATAGAAATTGTGGGGCGCGGAGAAGGTCTTGCTGAATGTGCAGGTAGTTTCCTTCTGCACTGTTTACCCGGACTACAAACCCAATTATCTCAGATCTGCTTCAGTGTTTACAGCAGCATCAGGAGATGATTAAGTGAAACCCAACAGCCCAGGCTCACTTTCCTTTCCTTCTTGCCTCTTTGGGTTGTGGCTCTTACCCCCCACCCCCACCCCAAGAAACTGCAGTCTCCACCGTGTAACTCCAGCTCTTCTTTGTGCTCCAAATGTTAGTAACATCTTATTCAAATGTCAGTCATTTTGTCTTTCTAGCTTCTATAGCACATTTATCAGTGAGTATAATGTGCATTAGCTAAATCAATCCAGTGTAGTCTATTTTGAAGAGAAATCAGAAACAGTTTATTTGAAGAGATTTAATACCATTCAATTTCTTCTTTCATGCTATTTAGATAGTAATATTTTCAACGAAATGTACAGTGTTTTACAGGTTTCTGATTTTCAGCCGCCTCTATGCTATGGTGTGAAACTGCTTTGTGAAACCTTTGAAACCCATATGGCCGCCCTTTTTTCATCCAATCACAATCATTTCTTTGCCTTTAAATTCAAGAATGGTTGTTTATCTGCATTCTAGATGGTTTGACAAGGCCTCCTTCACCTGTTCTCCACTTGGAGCAATGCTTTGGCATGGTCTGGTCTTGAACTGCCACCAGCTCTGGGGTATATGCTTCTATTGTCTGAGTTTGACGACATCAGCCGAGAACCTAACCGCCAACGATTATGGAGTTGTATCTCGCACATTTTTCTGTAACATAAATAAATCTTAACTCACATTACAAAAAGTTCCCTTACTGAAATGAATTTGTCCTCAACAGTGATCCTCATGTCATTCTTACTGCATAGATGCAATGAAGCACCCAAAATCAGAAAATAAAATCATTACTGAAGGTTTCCTTTAGGCACCTTGAACTTAACTGTTCCTTTTAAGAACAAAACTCATGCCAAAAGCCAACTTTGACTAACCCAATTCATTCATTATGTCCATCTCAGGAGAGACTAATTCATCTAACTCAGTTAATCCCACCATCTGCTTTATGTACCCCAACTTCCATGTCTTTCATGTCCACATGCCCACCCCCTGGACTTATGCTAGCCAGACCTGCAAAGAAAGCAAACAAAGCAGGAGCGAATTGGCAAACACAGATCCAAACACAGACTGTTGGGTGTCTGGACTTCTTTTCTTTCTGTACTGTTGATTTTCCTGCCTGTATCAGGTTTACCTTTTTGCCTGAACAAGAAGAATGAAATCCAAACAAATCTCTAACAGAACTGCGTAAAATGTCCAAAACAGGCAAACAAATAGGAAAGTGGATCTGGGTAATGTGTCCTTGTTGGAATTTAAATGGATGCCACTTGTTTACAGTTATACCAAAAATGATTCCACATAATCACAGTATTTCAACGTGTGGGTGGGGGATGGGATGTCTACATTTTATAAAAGTAAGTAATAATTATTTGATGTTTTTTTCTTGTTTGGCCTTTAAACTGCACCCACTCTTTTTCAGAGTTTGACGGCATCTTCCTCGTGATGCATTGCCTGGTTTGGATATTTGATCATGTGTTTATCTGTGGGTTATGAAAAGCGTGTATTCATGATGGAAGACGCTTTGTGAAAGTATGAAGGAGCTGTGGACCAAACACAAAGGGAGAAATCAAAGCAACACACCTGTCAGTGTTTCTCCACATCAGCACCTTGTTGGTGATGACAAACACACTCCCACTCTTTCACTCTCCTTCATGGACAAATACACACACTCTGCCAAAGCTTTTCTTGAGCTTTAGATCAAAGACAGGAACAGAGAGCATGACTTGGGCTCCAAACGTGACGATAGCTGCTCTGAATATTCCTCAGTGTGTTGGTTTTGGTTGCTCAGATGGAGCTGCAGTGTCCTTCCCATGACTAAATCCTTCACTAATGGGGTCACTCTCTTGATGTTTCAGAATGGTGGGAGTCCTGGACAGACTAGTGGAATGAATACGGCTGCCAATGCACTTGGTTCCAGCTTTGTGCAGGCTAGGAACCAGAAGAAAAACCTGCCCTAAATAAAGACGTTTTGTTTATCTGCCAGTTCTGTGAAGCTGATCAGGAATATAGGTAGTATTGTAGTTAGTTATAAGGGTCAAGGGGGGGACAAGTTTCAAGTCTGTAGTTAAACCTAAAACCTGTCAATCCCCATAAGGAAATAATTTTTTTGTCATACATTTTTAGTCTGAAACTGGTAGATGAGGACCCAATGTGCAGGAGACTTGGTGATGTTACATTCTGTATTGAGGCTTCAGGGCGTGAGTCAAGGAGGGGAGTATTTACTTGATGTACATATCAAAGCTTGTCGTCACTGTTGTTAACACAAAACGAGACAGCAGTGCTTGATTGAAAACTAAAACCTGGTATGACTGACACATAGACTAACAAAAATCCAAGCGCACAATCCTCACAAGTTTGCCTTTTCCTTTCAAAATAAACTTTTCTAGAACTTACAAAAACTGTAATTGTGCTTGTAAATGTTATTTTATATATTTCTTTCCTTATTGTATCAGGTGCTCTGTTATTGTTCTCTGTATGAGAGCAATAAAATTAGAGGCATAAGATCAGAAATATGCTTAAGGTTCTAAATTATTATTCCAATTCTTCTCTGGCCTGTTCTTTACAACAAACCTGTAATGAAAGCTGATTCCCTCCACATTTTACCTCATTTATTACCTCTTTTAGCCTGACATAAGACATGAGTGGTTGAGCTGAACCTTCCTTACATTTATTCTTCTGTTTGCAACTGCAGAGGAATGCATCTCTGACCGTTTCAGCTAATTCAACTGTTCAATACATAAATAGATAGAAAAAAAAGTGGACATGGTTGCAGTGTGTGTGTGGTTGTTGAGGAGAAGCCGTATTAAGATATATCTTCTCATCTTATTCACTACTTCATCTTTGCTTTTAGGCCTCCTCCTCCTCATCAAACCATCCTTCTCCTCTGACCTCTACCTCTGTTCATCTTCTTTCCCAAGCTTTTCCAGCACCTCCTCCTCTCCCCCCTCTATCTATCTTCCTCTCATCTCCTCTTTGATGTGGTGATGCAGGGTTATCTGCAGTTCTCCTTTAAGGCAGAAGGCAGGGGGCGAAAGAGATGTAGAGGGTGGAAAAGGAGACAAAATGAGGAGAGATGGAGAAGCAGCAGGATGAGGGGCTGTGGAGATGATGACAATTTTTGTTCCTTCCTGTGTAACATCTTTTTCAACTCACCCTTCACCTTAAAAAAAATCACGGAACGCATAGACATGGCTGCATTTTTATTTGTCTGTAGCATATTGCAGTGCTGGTTTTAAGAATATTGGTTTCATCCGAACCAAAAATATTTTTCCACAGCTTTAATCAAGTGCAATTGAAGATTACGTCTGAAGACATAATCTTTTTTCTGCTATGTTTAATGTCCAAATTGAGATTTTATATAGCTACTCAAGTAATAGATGTGCTAAAGATGACAGGATTTCAAACCTAATCTTTCATTTTACTACCACATTTGTGTCTAATGCAGAATTTTTCAAATGAATGTAAAATGAACTGACTCAACTGTTAAACCCCACTGAGTGTGCATGTCAGTTCGCTTCTTTCTTCTGTTTTTTGAGCAGTTTTAGGGAGAACTAGTGTGCTTCAGAGGTGGGAGACAGCTTTCTCTTCTCCAGGGCCACCGGGTCACAATCCTGCAATCCTGCAAGCCACTACTGCAGGAATCCTGTCACCTTTTTTTAAAGACACAAAGTCCAACACCAATACGCACACTAGGCTGCAAGTAAATGCACAGACATTCACTCAGCCCACAGACTGAGTGGTACTTTCAGGTATGTTGCCTGGAGAGATTTAGCTAATTAATAATCACTTTGTGCTGTGCAGAATGTCAGAGCTTTTCTGAGGCTCCAGAGCTGGGTGGGTAATTAATTGATTGGTTTAAAGTCAATGCATCAATAGCAATCCCTCCTTGAACACGTGATGGCTGTAATGTAATTAACGCACACTCTAATAAATAGATTGGCCCATGTTTTCATGCACTGCTTAGTCCTTAGGATTTGATTTGGAACACACAACCAGCTACTCCAGACTATAAATCATGGAGGTTTTTTAATCCCAGAACATGACAGGAAAACATCTTTAACAAACACCAATAAACTACGGTACTGTTTGAGGAGTCTTCAGATCAGAGACGTAAGAAACAAGACTGAGGTAGTAAAGCTAAATCATAAAGTATTGGTGTTTTGACTATTGACTAAGATATAAGAAAAGACATATAAAGTATAGGAACTGGAATAAGTGACACCTCCAGCGCAGTGCCCACAGGCTCCAAAAAGCCACAATGCCTTAGACTTCTATGGAGAAATAAAAAGCAATTACTCAGTTAGTCCATTTGTCATATTAACCACTATTATTCTGCTACTTTGTTTTTAACATGTTCTTGATAATCCTCATTTTTTCATGATATTTTTTTCCGTAGAGCAAGTTTATTCAGTTATAAACTGACCAATCAGATGCCTATGTATGTGGTCAATGGCATATACTGCTATAGTGCTTTACTACTTTCCTACTTTACTGTACAACAACTTTACTAGGCCCAAAGCGCTTTACAGTCACACTCCCATTCACTAACACATTCACATGTTAATGGTGGTTCTGCTGCCGAGCACTAGCCGCGTTTACATGGGCAAAAGTAATCGGAAAAAACGCCTGATCGGAAAGAAAATGCGTCATGTAAACGCGCCGTTCGGAATAGTCTGCCCCGATCAGACTTGTTCGGATCAGAATTTCTTTCCGATCGAGATAGGTGGGTTATACCGATCGTTTATCCGATCGTGGAGCATGTAAACGGCTCATTCCGATTGTGTGTCACTACTGCTCTTGTTTACGTCACGCATAGATGGTGTTTCGCTGACAGAAAGCTTTGGAGCTCATACGGGACCAACCAGCTGCTCTGCGGACGCCCCATGAAATGCGCCGCACTCTCCCCGCTGGCTCTTCGCCTCTCTTACCTCCCTCATGAGGGAGATGCAGGGAAGGAGCTCTTCTTGCCCCCCGACGCTCACTCGGTCCACTGGCACCCGAGTGAGCAGAGCAGCCGGATTCATAATCTTGTGTCTGGGGGGGGGGGGGGGGGGGGGGGGGGGGGGATGCTTTGTTACGTGTGTTATGTGTGGGAGAATTCAGACTGCGAGCCGTCCCGCTGCTCTGGGTTAGCGGCTGCAGGACCCGGGAGGAACCGCGTTCGAACAAAGCTCGGGCCGCTAGCTCACAGAGCAGAAATAAATGTCGCTCAGTCCTTAGAAACTGTTCAAACAATCACGTGGATTTGTGTTTCCAGTTGTGTCCCGAGAAAATAAAGGCTGATGTCATTCTCACACATTTACATGCAGCCAAAATGCAGATTGCTGCGTTTCCCGCATGGTCCTGGATTTTGTGTCCATCAAGCCTAATGATGTTAGCCCGTGTTAGCCTCTCCTAAGCCTTCTTCCAGCTCCGTTCTTCCACAAAATAGCACTGACCATACGAATTAAATAAAACGATGAGCAAACAGGCGCTTCATAATATTCACGACATTAATAAAAGCACGTTTGGAAGATCATCGCATATTACGGAGCTGCTGTACATGCTGTCTGTCTGTGGCAGCAGTTTTTGTTTACAACGGGACCTATTTCCTCATCCGGGAGTTTTTACACTACTGTGCATGCCCAAATTATTCATTCCGACCGAAAGTGTGAGCCATGGGAACATTTGTTCTAATCGGAAAAAGGTTTTCTGTGCCCATGTGCACGGGTGAATTTTAACCCGACCATTGATCTGATCAAGATATTCTGCCCATGTAACCGCGGCTACTGATGCAAAACCATAACCACAGGGAGCAAAGTGGAGGTCAGTGTCTTACCCAAGATACTTTAACACATGGGCTGGCGGGGTGGGAAAACTGTGATCTTCTGATCAGAGGTGGACCGCTCTACCTCTGCAAAAAAAAAAAAAGTCGGTGGCGCTTACTGGCCCCCAGGTTTACTGATGATGTCTGACTCCAACATGGCAGCGTCAATATTGTGAAAAAAAAACTATGACTGAATTGACTTCTATCAGAAATGGGCAAAAGGCTTTTTCCACATGTAACAGGTTTCTTTGCACAGACGGGTTGACAGGAGTCAAACACAACTAATAGTCCACAGAGCCAAAGCAGGATTGGGCAGGCAGAGGTCAGGCACCGACATGAAAATATATTAGATGACAATTAATAACAGGCTAGGGTAGTTGTAGTTCAGGTGAGGGTCGGGACAGGTGGAAGAGAATTAGAAACAGAAGCTCAGAAAGGCAGTCCAGGAGATAACGCTCAGTAATGCAGCCAGAGTGGCACAAACGATACTTCGCAGCGAGTGCGACTTGGTGCCCTGCTTAAATGTCAGATGGGTGATTGTCAAATAGGAGAAAGGTAAGGTAAGTTTTGGGTCACAGATCTTCTGCTAATAGTTAGAATTTGTATTAGACTGGACTAGGAGAGATTATTAGAAGACACAACATGAAAAGGCAATATATAAAATCCTACATATACATTTCTTGCAGGATTTAGTAATTGTGAAATAACAAATTAGTTATAACTTTAGGAGGTGAACCTTCAAATACCAGCTTAATCAGCAATAATTATTTTAAGGAAAATTCTAAAAAGTCCCAAAACCCTTTTCACAGGAGTATCACTTTGCAGGAATCAAACTGAAAGAAGCTTGAGTTTGAGAATTTGAAAAACAGCTGTCTCAAAGAAGCGTTGAAGTGTTTTCAGTTTGACTACTCATTATCAGACAGAACTAATGTGGTTAATATAAATGTGATAATATTTGAAACATTTTCTAGTTTAGCAGTTTTCTATTTTAGGAGGATTTCTGTGTTTTTAGTTTTAACAAATAAATATGTCAAAGATTTTTTGTGTGCGAAGGTTCAATAGTCCACTAAGGTAAATTACAGTTCAATGTGTCTCCATGTATCAGCAGCAGAAAGACTAAATGTGGGTTTTTTTTGTCCATTTTATGTCCTAATGTCTCTCTGTGGTTAAATAAAAGCCTGCAGTCCTTCCAAATCCATAAATCTAAGTGCGCTTGAAGTGTTTGTAGGATTGCTCCTCCTGAGTCCTTGGATGAGCTCAGGTGTGTGAGGTCTTCCTGTGGTGTGTCAGCAGGTGGGTCCTATGTCCCCTGCAGAATGCGTTGATTAGTTTGGCCAAGTCTGGGCCAAAATGCCTGCCAGCCCCTATGTGGACTGTACCAAAATCACATAGGGGTGAAACAGTGTTTGCACAAAACAGTTTCATTTAGAGACAGAGCACAAGAAGATTACAGATTTATTTGAAATAGTATTTTTTTTGTCTACAGTTAAAGAATCTGCTACTTTAGCAGCACCAACAAAAATATCAGTTAACTAATTATATAAAAATAATGATGTTTCATCAATGCTTTTAAACAGTTCATTCCCCACACATCTGACAAAACTTCATTTTTAAGAGTAAATGAACGTATGTTTTATGTATTTTTCTCTTGTATCTGAACAAGTATGTGAACTTCAGAGTAGTGAAAGTTTTCTTTGAAATCAGCACCTTTTCCACTAATGACCTGCTGCCACAGTTGGCGCCATATGAAGTCAGACTGAAGATTAAGAGTCTTATTCAGTTCCCAACAAGTCTACAGACTACATAGACGATGTTTCACAAAGAAGGCTTCTCCTCATTGGTGCCATTGAGTCAATGAAAATAAACTTAAATGAAAAAGCTATTTTTACTTCAAAGCTTTGCAGAAGCATTTCAAGTAGAGAACACTGCTCTGAAAGGTGAAGTACAGTGTCTAAAGGAGCTTCTCCAGCAGAAAGATTAGATGCTGGCGGATGCTGCTCTGAAAGCTGATCGCTTTTAAGAACAGATGAGCCACAAGAAAGAACTTTTGGCTAAAGCTGAAACCTCTTTGAGCCACCTCACAGAGGAAAGGCAGCAACGGTAGGAAGAAAAGTCCTCTTTCTTACAAGAAATCGGTCAGCTAAAGACTGTTTAGAAAGGCAAGAAGACCACGGGGACCAATTCTGAAAGGGTCTCCAAGAAAAAGATCGCTCAACTACTCCGTCAAATGGAGGACCTAAAAATGCAGCAACAGCAAGAACATTTGAACCTCACCAGCAAATTGAAAATGGAGAAAGAGCGTCTTCTAAACCATCAGCTGTCAACAGAAAGAGTAAAAATCCCTCCCTCGTGCATAAAATGTCTGAATTAAGAAAAGCTTATGAGGAAGATAAGGCCACATGTTTCAAAACAGAAAAGACCTTTTTGGAATTGCTCTCCAATATTGAGAAGGGCGTAGAAAAATTACAAGAAACCATCAGAGAAAAAGACACGATCACAAGCAATTCTGAAGTCATCTTGAAGAAAAAGCTGGAGCAAGCAGATCTAAGGTTTGAGATCTCAAAAAGGCCTATCACAAGAAAATGTTGACCTTGCCTTGAAATCACACCAAAAGAAGAACAGCTGAAACAAGAAAGAATCAAAACAAATCACGCCAAACTCAGCTTTGACCTTGAGGTAGAAGAGTCCACCAAGTTAAGAGCTATTTGGCCCAAGTTCAGAAAGGACTATAGAAGGCCAGAAGCAGCTGGAAAATGAAAGACAGCAGCTGAAGAAAGAAAAATCCATGCTTTCAGAACAAATCGCTCACCAAAAGGAAGTTGTTAAGAAGACAGACACCATCATCAGCAAAACTCAAGAGGCTTTCCTGGTCCAACTTCATCAACTACAGCAGCAGGTGGAGGAGCTGAACGAGAAGACTCCTAAGAAAAGTGCTAGTCGGAGGTTCCTGAGCCTCTTCAGAAAGTCTAGCAAAAAGACCAAGTGGACCTCTGAGCACAGCTCTGGATTAAAAAAAAGCCTTCTTCCTTTAACCCCCACCACCACAACCACCACCATGAAGCCCCCGCTGAACCCCCCCCACTCACATATATAGTCTTTAAACTTTTAACACCATAGATGGAGTTATAGTACTCCAAAGAAGGTAAAATCATAGCTAAAGTTCCAGTGTTAAAGAGTAAAATCTTTAGTTATTTTGTTGCCATTTTTTTAGTGTGGCTTTTTTTTTCTATTCCAAATTCTAAACACTGATAGAATTTTTTTTATTTTAATACCAAGCAAATCTGCATGTTTTCACTTTTACGTTTGCACACTGTAAAAACAAGATTTAGCATTTTTTAGAGCTTAAATAAAAACATGTTTCCACAATGTTGAAGTGATTTTTTTCTCTTTCAGCTCTCTCAGAGAACCAACCAAAGCCTTTTGAGTTTCACAGTTTTTGGTAAGAAAACTGCCTTATTTAAATTATCGACATAACTTATTTTTAGTAGGTTATACATTTTGAGTTAAGTTCTGTTCCTCCAAACACCTGTGACTTGGCGGTTACATAAAGCTAGAAGATTGACATGGGTAGAGCTAATTTATGACACATTTGGACAGATATACGATGTTGAGATGGTCTTGAAAGAAAAGATGAGCAGGAGTAGAAGAGGATGAGATGAAGTTGGGGTTAGAAGAGTGGACGGAGGGAAGAACAGAAGCAGAAACAGAGGAGCGTGCGGTACATGTGATGGATGAGCTTTAGCCCAGGTGTGACGGCGCGACCAAATTAAATCACTGAGCAGACAGCAATGAACGGGAGACAAGGTTATCTGGGTCTGCACCACCCTCCATCTCCTGCTTCACCATCATCAGCTCTGTGATGCTCAGCTGTCGGTCTGGAAGAGGAACGGCTGAATGTGAAGTTCATGCTGCTCTCTGAGAAAAAATTTTATATTCATTCTAGTTTTTCAAATTTCTTTAAAGAAAATGGAAAATGCATGATACTAGTTATAAGAATGTAAGTAAAACAGATAAATGCTTCAGACTGATCTCCATCTAAGAGAAAGAAAACCTTATTGAGAATTACAATAATACAACATAAAAGATAATAAATGTACGTTAAACGCAAAGTATTTGTAGAGATATTTTGTCACCATTTTAAACTAATTTGGAGGAAATGCTGAAGCAAAATGATGTTTCTCAGCAGTTTGACAACGTAAAAATTAAGATTTCAATGATCCTAACAATTTATCAATGTTTCAGTGATAAAATGTAGTAATATGTGTTATATAAAGAACTAAAGTGTTAGTAAAGCACTGGGTACTATTGACATGGGAAAACAGCAGGATGTTATTTATTATCATTATTATTAATGCAAATCATTTTGTATCATTTTTCTCTGGATTTCTTTCGTACCATAATTATGGATGAATGGATGGATGGATGGATGGATGGATGGATGGATAGACAGATAGACAGACAGACAGATAGATAGATAGATAGATAGATAGATAGATAGATAGATAGATAGATAGATAGATAGATTTTTTGAACATTTTTTGTAAATTTTACTCCTAGCTCATCCAGTTACTTTTGTTTTACAACAGGCCTGGTGCCCAGAATGTAATTATTTGAAGTTAAAAAACTTTTCAGGCTAATTTGTTACTTTAGATTTCTTTCAGCTTCAAAGATAATACAGATAATTATTTTTGAAAAACACTAACAAATAATCTGTAAAGTGGAGGCAGAGAGATTTCAGTCAGGTATATAGGGAGAATGTGGGTTCTCCTTCTATATATATTTTTGGATTAGCAGAGATGAAGATAACTGAGATTGGATCCCAGCCCACACAACATTAACTCTGAATTAGTTAAAAATGATAAACCCGTCGTAGTATTTAAAGATAAATTTAAACATGTTTTTGTATTCCCCCCTCTTTCTCCAATGTGCCATTTCTACCTCAGACGTTTCCCCTCTACTTCATCCATCCAGTCCTCTTTTTTGTCCTGGAAGGGGCAGCTGATGCTGACAGCCCCCACCACCCTCCTGAGAAGAAATCATGGATCATCATGAATGCAGATGCAAGGTGCAGGGTGTGCATTGCAACGGCCTGAGCGACCTGCCCTGAAGTTCATGTCCCAGAAACCTTGTGTGGATTGGCGTCGATATTAATGGCATTGCATTGATTTAACATGAACAACCACAAACACTGCTGCCTGTGTCCATCATTTATTGCGTTATTCTCCCTTATTACCCGCAAATCATAATTTAACATGATGTAGAATCTACTTTTATTTGGAAGCCATTTTAGCTCTTTCATGAGGAATGGTGGTAAATCAGGGTCTTTGTTCACTGGGGGGTGTCAGGAAAAGTGTATATATAATCTATATCAACCTGTGTTTCATTTCCATCATCATGATTGCATTTCCCATAATTCCTCCTCATATGATCATAATGTGCTCCATCAATCACATGACAGCGCAAACCGCTGGGACTGCTGGGAGCTGCCATGTCCCTTCCTGCTGATGCAAAAGTGTTGACAGAGGAGGCTTCTTTAATGGTGACTGTTCCATGACCCCTGACCCCCCCACCTTTGACCAACCCCCATGGCCAGACGTAATGATGCGTTACCCAACTGTTGGTGCTGACATACAGGTTCCCTTGTTGCTGTCTCACATGAAGATTGGAGGACAATGGAGAATTGTGTTGGTCGCACAGATTTGTTACCTGCTGCAGGAAAAGTTTATTAAATTAGAGATAAAAGAAATGCAAAAGTCTGACCTCTTTTGGAACATGACGATTTTATTTATTCAGCTTTTTGAGAATATTTTCTTGTATTAGTAAGAAAACATGAAAAAAATCAGATCTCATTCTCAGTCCTTGCTTTGCAGTTTTTACAGCAAAATTTTGTTTTAGTCGACTAATTTTGAAATGAATTCTTTTGTTTGATTCGATTAATTGTTTGCTGTGTGTTTTTCTGCAGCTCACATCTCCCCTGACTTCCTGCTAATTCAGACCTTGATATGAGCAAGCAGCTTCTAACCAAAACACCAAATAACATGAGCGTGCACGCACATGAACACACAAGCTCATCATGAGCAATCTCATTACGGTGTTGATTCTTCTTCTCCCCACAGACAGAGCTATTTACCCAGTGTCTGTGAGCAGAGGGAGAAGGGTAATGAGACTGATGTTTGCAGGGCTACGTTCAGGATAATTTGTTTGATACAGGAACTGATGATGATAGGTGAAAGGATCAAATGATTAAAACTGATTTCCTTTTTCCTTCCCTTTATTCTTTCTCTTCTTTTTTCTGAGTAAAAATGTCTTCTTTTAATTTCTCATCATGTGGATTTAAATCTTATTAATTCAAGATCGTATTTGACATTATACTTTATTGGTATTATCATAAGGAAGCATAAAGTTAAGTTGTTATAAAAATAATACATTTTTTTTACATCCTAATTGCATCATTACTCAGAGCGGATTGCTGAAAGCCTGAAGGGTTTAAAGATTGTTGAGAAGGTGGACTCAGGTGACAGACAGGTGTGACCTTTTGACATCACTAAAGTCTTTTGTTATTATTTACATTTTAGGCATTTTCAAAACCCTGAAGGGCTCCGCTCTAAAAACTAGGTTACTCTTTCTTGTCTTTATGTCAGACTTTCTTGGAAAACATTTGCATGGTGGAACTGGACGATCTGGAGAAGGATTGTTGTTTCAGCAACAAAGTTTTCTACCATTTGACTCACAGTCAAGTGTATCAGCTGGGTTAACTTTACATACTGGATATTTAATCTTGTGATGGCATATGTGATATTTCAAAATGTTTTAAAGCATTTAAAATGTGTGCATATTTCAATAATAGTTTCAAATCTTGACTGAGACTCTTCATAACAGCAGCTGAATGGCTGGATAGCACAGTGATCAGCTAATAGTATGGTATGTCAACTGCATGCTACGTCAGTTCCAGCTTCATCAAATTAACCTCTAGTGCCACCTAGGGTTAGAAATATTTAAAGGAAATCACCAGTGCAGAACTGCAAATGTCAACCACATCTTTTACCACAATCAAGCTCTTTTATCTCACCTGTGTTCCTCTGCATTTCACTTCTCCACTTCTGTCCCTCATAGCCAGTTTGTAATAGTTTGGTTTATTCCATCCAGCAATCTTCCGGTTCTGTTAAGTTTATTTTTTATATCCGCTACATCCCTGATGATGTCTCTATCTTGTCACGGTTACTTCTACCTTTGATCTAATTATCACGAGGATCTCTCTTGCTGCCAACAATGATTCAGTCCAAGCTCCAGAGAACATTACTGTGGGTGGCCGTGGTGCAGTGGCAGGGCGATCGACCCATGATCGTAATATTCCAGGTTCGATTCCCGCCTTGCACGCCCATGGGTCGAAGTGTCCTTGGGCAAGACACTGAAACCACCTCGCCACTGGTAGGAGGTTGGGCGCTAGTGTTTGGCAGCGGAGCCGCCATCAATGTGTGAATGGATCTGTGCGTGCGTGAATGGGACTGTGACTGTAAAGCGCTTTGGGCCTTCGTAAGAGGGTAGAAAGTGCTATATAAGTATACGTCATTTACCATTTACTGGCTCCATTGAATTAAGCCTTTAAGGGTCCACACGCTGTCCATACTGGCCTCTTCAGTTTCAATGGCTCTCCGTTCACCTCTGCTGCCTATACCTGTGTGGACTACAAATGCTATTGTGTTACCAACATGTTAAACTGATTTCCTACTTGGACAACAGACCCCTACTTAATTCAGCACCTGTAAGAAGAAAAGAATCTACTCATCATATTTCATTAATAAGTCTTTAGTAGTGCCCTGCCTTGTCCAGAGTTGTTTCTGAGTTGTCCGCTTTATTAGCATTCTGATGCTACAATGCTCAGGTCCAAAAAGTCTGCATGAGGGTTCAACAGTCCAAACTACAGCAGATAGGATTTGCTGTACTGTCTATTCATTTGATAGAAATAAAATGGTGTGTTTTTACTGTTTCCTGATTCAAACTTTACTTCATTGTGTGAATGAAAATTTGATCCATTATCCTTCTAAAATTGTCTTTGCAGTTGAGCATCACGAAGCGGCTGCATGCAGGAATGATGACGGGATGTTTGCCTCTTTCTGAACTTTTACAGCTGAAAGCAATTTGAGATGAATAACCCAAATGTAATGTGTGGTTGCTAAGATGCATTCACACCAAAAACATAAAAGGTGACATTTGAAAGGCAGCACATTAGGTAAATGCGATGGATACATTCATTTGGTGTGGCTAAAAGCCTAGTTAGCATTCAGTGAATGCCTGAATGTACACTAGTGGCAGTGGGAGGAAGAGTGGGCTATAACATAGGGTCCACGGAGAAAGAACAAAAGGAAGCAATAGATTCAGAGAGAGGAGGGGAAGAGGGTCTTTCATGTCTCCCCTGAGTTTGAAAGGCCTTCCTTTCATGTGAGCATTGTCATATTTTACCTGTTCTCATTCCATTTCCTCCTCCCTCCTCGCCATGACAAAGACATCTTTATTTTAACCCCCCACCGGAGCCAGAAAACCCCAAACACTTGCAGGTCCACTGTGGATGAAGGAAATGTGTTGAGCATTTTTGCATCTATGTGAAGAATTAGACCTGACCTTTGTTCGAAATCATCATAAGCATTTAGATTAAAAAATGTTATTATTTTTGTCTCATTATTATTCATTCATTTATTTTCTATACCATTTATTCCCCTTCGGGGTCACGGGGCTGCCGGAGCCTATCCCGGCCACTTGAGCGAAGGCAGTCTGTCGCAGGGTAGAATGTCCTCAATCACACACCCATTCACTCTCACACCCATAGACAATTTAGAGTTGTCAATAAACCTATGAAGCATGTTTTTGGACGGTGGGAGGAAGCCGGAGTCCCAGGAGAAAACCCACGCAAAAAACCCCAATTTTCAAATCTATCTATGACTAAATTTCTTAATTAGCTTTTATACATTTATGTATTTTTGTGGGACTTTTTTTGCTTAGATTGCATGAAATAAATTGAATCAATATCATCAATACTTCCTTTTGACAAGAAATCTCATAAATTATAGCCTGATATTTTGTTCTGCTCCCCCCATCATGTTGTGGCCCCTTTGAGTCAAGTCAAGCATCTTTGTGTTTTGGTCTGCAATAATAACAAACGCTAATTTCTAACTTTATTATTCTCTGTCACATCAATAGAACAGCAGACCTCTTGTCTTGTTTAGAATGAACAACCTTGTCACATTTAAGGTGAAATGGACTCACTCACACGCCAGCCTGAACTCTGATTAAATGAGTAACCATCAGGATCCCTTTGTATCATAAATAAAACAGGAGGATAACTAATTCCAAAGTCAACAGCTCACCTTTAACTAGTTTGTTTTTCTGATTTCTTAGCATTTATTTCTTCTATTTGGAGTTATATATTTAATTAATCTATTCATAAAGCTCTTGAAATGTAATTTTAGTATCCAATACCACTGGTTACAGTCTCACACACACAGCACCAGTTTTTGGTTAAAAAATCACCACAATTTCAAAATCCAGTGCCCATGGAAATTTTTCAGAAGTCTCTGCGAGTCTCTGGATTGGTGGATATACTGTATAGCGACAGGTAAAATGCTTGTATATTATCAAATGCTTCTTCACAGTGTGTCATGAAAATGCGGAGAATCTTCAAGTTCATGCAACATCTAGTTTTTTTGTATGTGATGCACCGTGAAGACAAGTCACCTCGTCATCATGGCCAATCAAAGACACTGAAAAATGGAAGAACACCTAACATTCAAATCTACAATATTTGTAGCGCTCAAATAGTTTTGTACATTTTTGTACAAAAATGGGTGCTGCAGAGGTTCTGTTCTTAGAGATCTGCTATGAGACCAAAGAGGCAACACAGGAATAAACTAGCCAGGCAATCGGGAGGCTCCATCTTAAAAAAAAAAGTTTCATCCAAGGGGTGAATAATCAGCTTTTCTAAATGATGTTTGTCTGTAGGAATGTTTGAAAGTTCTGGTTCAACCTCACAGCCAAAAACAGGCATCTAAACTATCTGGGCAAACCTCCACCAACCACTAAAAACTGCCCCCATCCTGAGACTCTGTCATTAATCAAAACAGTCAAAAAAACAACATGGTGCTGTTTATAAAATGTTTAAAATATGCTAATTAAACGCTTTGATCCAGTTTATATTAAAGCCACATTAATCAGTTCCAATCATCATTTAAAGTGATGAATATTAGAAAATAATGACCTACAAAAAACATAATATTAACTGCTAACAATACTTTTTTTCTCTATGTTTTGCATGAAATAACTTAAGCCCTGAAGGACAGCTTCTTCACATGTAAAGTTTTAACTCCTCCCACCTCATTTGGAGGATATTCACACTTTATTAGCGTCTCTGTGAATCTGTTTAAAAAAAAACCTACATTATGTGGTTTCAGCATCAATGATTAGCAGATGGTGCCAAAAACACTTTTACTTTAATGTCACACTTGAAACACAATCCTGCTTCTCAAACCTGCAGACACTTGAAAAAACTTGGCTTCATGGAATAATAAAACATCAGACTTATGGAGGGGATCAAAGTAAAAAAAACAACTGACTAGACTTGTTTTATCTTTTAGTCCAGTTGACTACTTTGATTAATGAAAAACCAGACTTACGAAGGGATTGTGGAAATGTTACTACTGAAAGCAAACATTACAGGAGCTCACACACATTAAGAAACAGCTGCTAAGTTTTAAGACATTTTAGCTTTGCTTCTTCACCATACCTAGACGGGTTTGTGACGTCTTCCAACCAGGAGATTTTCAGATGCAAATGAAGACCTACTGTAAAAGATGAATGCTTCTGTCCTTCTCTTGTAGATTTACACCCTCCAGGCACATTTTTGTTCTCCCCCAGCAGATTCTAGGATTACTGGGGGAGCCTTTTTCTTCCTCGTTTCATTTGACAAAGTTCACTGAACGTCAGCAGGCAGAGATGGTGGTTTCACAAAGCTTCTCTCTGTGTCGTCCATGGGGTGTGAGCGTGTTGCAGGTCACAATAAGTTCTACCTACTGATCTTAATTGGACCTGATGTGCAGTTCTGCTCCCAGAACGCCCGTTGAGCCCAGTTCTGTTGAGTTTCATTGTAAAGCCAGCCAGGAAGGCTTGGCAGCTGCTGAGCTGTAAAACACTCGGAGCGCAAAAGCTTTGCTAAGAGGAGCTGGCAGGAGAAAGGAACCCAAAATAACAGTTATTGTTTGGGTTTTCTACTTTCTCCATTTTCTATTCCAAACCTGTCTGCAGTGTTTACCCTCATCTGATCACAGGAAGCAGTGAAGATGTGAATATCAGCCTTTACACTCACACTTTCCTTTTGGTGATGCCTTCATCGCTGATGTTGTTTCAGAAGAATTTTTTTTTTTCCTTTTATGAAAGTCTATAAAGGATTATGATCTTAGAGGCTGTGGAAATGTTCTCTGTTAGAGTTTATATGACATTTATTTTACATGTATATACAAATGTACATCTCTTCTACTAAGATGGGACAACTAATTCCTGTTGCTATTGTTTGTGCTGGAATGTCCCACTGTGCTGTGGAAAAACATTTTGAAATATCAGGAAGTGGTGATGCAGTGACTGTAATTCACTCCCTTTTATGATTAAAATGCAGTCTGTAAGAAAAAAAAAATCTGTTTTTAGCCTAATTGTTTAAAAGTTCAGCTGGTGGTTTCTTGCTCTCAAATTAATCTAACTCTGCAAAAGTAAAAACAAAATTTGAGCAACCTTCTGAAATACTTAATTTATTTTTCCAAATGGTCATTTTTGATGTGAACCATTGCTGAGAACAACTTCTGCCTTATGTGCAATCCTTTAGTGGAAGGCCAACTTGTGGATCAACCAGCTGGTTTTCTAAGGAATCCTAAAAACAAAAAATTGTTACCAATTTCCCTCATCTGGTTCAGATCCAGATGTACAACTTACATGTAAATGAGGCGTAATTCCATCTGTTGTGTAATAGAAAAACTGCAGTGTCACCCATGCTTCCAGTGAAAATTTCTCCCTACAGCGCCCTACAGTTTTCCTTTGAATCTGCACATTCTTGTGGAAATCAAAAGTGGATTTTCCTAAAATAATCTGATGCAATTAGAAACAGACTGTTTTAATCTTAATCTAAAATACTTTTACAATATTACTTTTAATAAAAACTAATCAATGTAAAGTTATCCTTTTTAATCTGTTTAAAGCTGTTTAAGCGCCGCACCCACACCCCACCCATAGGTCTGAGTGCAACAAGTGGAGGTTGTTTCCTAATTCGGAGTGTGTTCGTCCAGGGGTAAGGCTTGAGCTGGGCTGAGTAGATGCTGTTCAGGAACAGGACGGGAGCAGGGCTGGCCTGGGAGGCCGGGAGCTGGAGCAGGCAAGCCGGGACTGGTTTCAAATGTAGAGAAATAAAAGAGACGTTAAAAGGATTTTATGATTGGAAAAAAACAAAAAAAGTCATGTGAACCAAAAACTCATCTTCCTGTCAAAAAACAAAAAAAACAAGAATTATTTTGGTCTCTGTGTGTTGCATATTTATTTTCATACCCAAAGCACTCATCTATTTCGAAAGAATAGTTTGAGACACCTACAGACTTCTCAAGTTTTCTCTCAAATTATGTCTTAAAAAAGCCAAGAGATATAATATATCCAGAATAATATATATGGATGTATCCATCCATCCGTTTCTTCTGCTCATCAGGACCAGCTTGTGGGGGCATTAGTGTAAGATAGAATGCCCAGGTATTCCTCTCCCCTACAATTTTGTTCAGCCCCTCTGGGGGAACCCTGAGGTGCACTCAGGCTAGCCAAGAGACATAGTCTCTCCGGTATGTAGTAAGCTGTCCCTCGAAGTCCCTAGAACACCTCCCCAGGGAAACTTCTGGACCAGTTGCCCAAACTACCTCAAACCTATAGATGTGGGAGAATAGTGGCTCTATTCCTATAAGTTCATATAAGTTCTATAACTGCCCTCCCGGTGACCGAGCTCCTTGCCTTTCAGAAGCCTCTCATGATATGCCTACAGCAAATTAGGTCGCCTTAATGGCGTCACCAGAGCTCATTTCTTGGACCAGGCCAGGGGTTGGGGCTCGCAGGAAAATGCCTGGAGAGGCCCTTGAATGAAGTGGTATCACCCCCTGTGGGTCCAACACCAGCAGAAAAGGTCAAAAGGGGCTAGTGGAATGGGGTTTGAGTGGCAGTCGAAGGAGGGTGTCTCAGCAGCCCAACACCTTGTCATGGAATCTAGCTTTTAGGAATTGGAATGTCATCTTTCTGGGAGGAAGAAGCCTGAGCCTGTGCAGGAGATTGAGAGGTACTGGGTCACCTCCGTAACCACCTGAGCTCTGAAACTCAATCGCCCAAGAAGGGCTGGACTCCACCATTCTGGAGTTGCTGATGGTGAGATATGGCAGGATGGTGTGGGCCCACTCATAGGCCCCCACCTCAAGTGTTGGAGTTCTTGCCAGTGGACGAGAGTGTCCCTTTGCCTTTGGGTGAGGAATAGGTCTCTAATTGTGGTTTCGTTCTAAGGAGCAGCCAGCAGTAACTGGAATTCTTGGTGTCTCTCGTTGGGTCCTGTAAAGGCCTCCAACCGGGGGACAAAATCACATTTCTGGAGCACTTCAAAGCCCTTATAGGGCAACTGTCAAACGGCTGAGCGATCTGGTCTGACCTTGCTGGGGAGTGTTGACTGAACAGTATTACAAATCAAAGAAAGATTAAGTTCTACTTTAACGGCTGTTTACTTTTCATCACTTGTACCCTGAAAATTAGAGTTTTTATGATCTAGTACAGTGGTCCCCAACCCCCGGGTCATTTGGTACTGAGCCGCACAGAAAGAATAAATAACTTATATGACTTCCGTTTTATTTCTTTTGTTATCTGAAAGATGTTTTATTTTGAAAAATTGCCCGATTCTCTGTCACATCCGTCTATGTCACTCTTGATGCAGGCCAAGGCGCTCTTCTCGGTCACGTGATAGGATACCGCTAAAATAAAACCCAGGAGCTAGTCTTTGGAAAGTTGCTTTGACAAGGAGAAAACGCCCAACCAGGAGACAGAAGAGGAGCCTTCCACTTCCAAAAAGAAGAAAGCTACATTTAATAGACAGTACTTCTTTTTTGCACCATGAGTGTGGGAAGGGGGGAGGATGATGACACCTGTGCCATGTACAATGACATGCCTGCCAATTTAAAAACTCAGAGCTTGTCTTGTCACAACTCTGTTCCTCCTTTATCAAAGCCTTGCTACAATAATCCTCCACCATATCTTAAAGACTGCTCCACGAAAACGTTGTATGACGTCATACCGGTCCACAGAGTTAAAAAGGTTGGGGACCACTGATCTAGAATTTACCTGACCTGAAAAGAAAAAAGACTGCTGCTTAAAATGAGAAAGTGACACAATGTGTTGAATAGGAAAATAATAATTGTTTTGATGCTGTAGATCTAGATCTGTTCTCCTTTTTTGTGTAATTAAACATAGACTTCACTGCAAGATCCTGTTCAGGTCTTTGGAAGAGGCAGATGAAGACACAGAACGGATCAGAGACTCAAAAACTAAATGGGGTTAGACAGGAGTGTGACGTCTGTGATCTCCAGAACATGAGGAGGTTTTTACAGAAAAAGCTATGTTTTTGTGAATCGGACATCAGAGACACACTGACAGATCAAACATGAGGTAAAAAGCCCAGAGATCAAACTTTTCTTGGCCCATTTTTACTCGTCTGTTGCTTGTTATGTCAAACTTGTCTTCCCCTCATGGAGATAAGTCTGCATTGATTTTTTTCTCCAGAAGGGATCAGGTTAGAGATGCACTTATGCTGTTGTCCTTTCCTCATCATTTCACTGTTTTAGTGTGCTGGTGCTGCTGTGAATCCATTAGTGCCCTTACTGTCGCAGCAGGGTCACAGCTGGGAGGAACCAGAACTGCTCATTTTACTCCATCGCTCTGTATTAAGCAATTTTCACCACCAGACTCTAAAAATCAGAGAGAAGACTGTGGGACTCGTTTTTTGTCGTCATTGGCGAAAGCAGACACCACCATTCAGCAAACCACACCAGAAACCAACAAAAAACAGAGAGATACACAAAGATCCAAACGGAACAGGGAGGTCCCACTCTGCTATTAAAATGAGGCACAAAAAAACAAAGAATTAAAAGAAACACATGAGTAAAACACTCACAGCCCCCCCAAAAAAACTAACTCCCCCAAAAGAAAATTTTCTTCTTTTAGGGTGTGAAAGCCAACACTTTGTCAGACCTTTCGAAAGTTTGAAATGTTAAAATCTTGCGCTGATAACAATTTACACAATTAGCATCATTCTTTTTGATTCTATTGAAAGTCCCAGTACATCAAAGAGCCTGTAATTTTTAGGTGTTGCTGGTGAAAATCTCCAGTGTCAGAGGGTGAATTTCTTTTAAAAAATCACAGAGAAAATGCTCAATACCTTTGTCGTCTTTCTGTAATAAAACAGCTCCAGCTGCCGAGGCATCACCTCTGAGGTAAAGGAGCATCCAAAGTCAGAGGAAACCCTGTCTCCTTTGCTGCCTAAGAAAGCAGTTTCAATGACACATACATGAACAAACAAACAAAGCTTTTGTACTTATCACTTTAGTTAAATGATGATTATTGCAGCCTCCATCTGTCCCTAAAAAATGATCAAGTTCTTTACTGTTTTGGGAGACTGGAAAACTAACAGTGGTATGGACATTTTCTGGGAGAGCAAGGCATGTCGCTGACCAACCTGTTTACCCAGGTAAGTCACAGCAGGTTTTCTGATGTCACATTTCTTCAAATTAAAGGGTAGTCTAACCTTATCCAAACAGTCTAATCCTAACTAAAATATTGGTCTTTACCCTCAAAGCCTTTCTGTCTGGTGTTTCCACGCCCAGGGAAGGGTCCTGCCCTGCTTCCAACCTTTCCCAACTGAGCTTTATGGAAGATTGGATAAATTTGTATAAATTACTGCCGCAGATGACAAGAGAAACCTTTTGGCCTCAAAAATAAAAAGTCTGGGAGGAAGGGAGTAGGACAGGGAGTTAAAAAAAAACCAATGCTCAAGGTTTTCCTTTGGAAATCTATGGATTATTTCACCAGCTGTAATCCAAGTTGTCAGGATTAGGGATTTGGAGGTCATTTGCCAGAGCAGGGACAAGGATAAAGCTTGGCGGTGAAAAGGAGCAAGTTGGATGAAACATGGAAGCTATTATGTTCAAGGCTGAAGTTAAAATAATTTTAGAGACACTGAGATGAGGTCTTTAATGTGGGTCAGAAATGACGTCATGGATGAGACACTGAGAAGCATTTAAAAATGGCTATTAGGAACTGCTGATCACAAATAGTAAAGAGTTCACTCGCATTTTATTTTTCTTTTATCTTCTAATATGGCATTTCTTTCACCATCCATCCGTCCATCATCAGACGGTCATCTCGGGGTCTGCAGGGATGGCTAAGTGGCAGCTTGAACGCTTCCTTAATCAATCTGGGTAATAGAGAGGAGCTGGCCAACCTCACAAGAGCCTTCAAAGACCTGTCAGCTCTCATTCTCAGTCATCCCTTCAGCAGTGTCTATAACACAATGGAAATGGAGATAAACAGCCTTCCCTCTGATGCTGAGACACTGGCAGCAGCAAAAACACAACAGCCCCAGCTTTGGACAATGGAGCATCAGCATATAAATCTACTTAAAGGCTCCACAGGTTTCAGCAGACAGCTTCTCACTCGGGAGGGAGATTAATAAAAGGAGAAGACAGCATGGATAACCTGAGGAGCTCCTAAATGCTTTGCCTCCGAAAACTGAACTGTACAGATGAAGGAGGTACTGGTGGTCTTTGCAGCAATGAAAAAGATGAACCCACAGCTGCTTATCAATGCAATGGCATGAAGCACTTGTGCATGACTCTTCGCTCAGTCTTTGTATCAGATGAAGATGTTCCCCAGATGAGACCTTACAGCACATTCCAGCTCTGCTGTCTAGATCTGGCAGCATGTGCCCCACTTTCCTCAGTGAAGGTCCCACAGTCACCGCACCACTGATCCATCCTGAGTTTTCCTTTTTCTGCTTTGTCCACAATGTTTTTGTTTTACTCGATGAACTCCTACAAAATGTTTCAAGACGTTTTTATATCTTGTTTGTGTTTACCTTTGTCTCATGAAGTCATGTGACCAAGACACCTTGGATGACGGCTTACACTCATTTTACACAGCAGTGCATAGTAAATATTCAAAAAAAAAAAACAAAAAACATTTTTAAGTTGCTGTACAGCCTTTGGTACTGTGGCCAAGAGGTGCAAGACATGTTTACATTTCAGATACAACAACGAAAAATCCTGGTATAAACTAACAAATCCTGAAACACTGAAAACGATTTGGGTACAAACTAACAAATACTGAACCATAACAGCAAATCAGGGAACAACTTACCAAGTCCTTAAGCACATAAGCAAATCCAGGTGGAAATGACCAATATCAATTCACAAAGAGCAATCCTGTTACTATTTTCCAAATCCAGAAACAAAACAACGAAAGCGGAGACACGGCTTCTAATGAAAAGGGAAGTGCAAAAAATATAAAACTAATCTTGTTGATTTTTACATACATTTATTACTGTTTTTTATGTGGGCATTATAAATACATGAGACAGTCCAAATGCACTTTTTAAAAATGCATCACTAAAATGAAAATGACAACAATGTTTAGCAAGGGAACGTTTTTGCGTCATTAAGGGTCTTCTCTTTTTTTTAGCAGCCGCTCGCTTTCGTTCATTTTTTCCTGATCTTTTGCTGTTCTGTTTTGCACTTGCCAGCCGGCTTTAACGGTTTTTGGTCATTTGCACCCTGATTTGCTTTTGTGTTTCAGGACTTGGTAAATTGTACCCAGATTGTTTTTAGAGCTTCAGGATTTGTTAGTTTTTACCGGGATTTGTTGTTGTATCTTAGATGTAAACATGTTTTGAACCTCTGGGCCACCAAACTTTTGTCTCTAACTCTGTAGCTTATTCTCTACTTATGTAAAGAACACCTTTCTTAGAAATCCCCTTTTGTCCTGCAAAGATCTCCAGAATCTCATGCTGGAGGAAAACCCATTTTTTTATATATCTGATGTTAACAGTTTATAATTATTTATTTGAAAAATATTAAACTTCAAGGCACATATCCTCTCCACTTTGTGTGGAGAGGATATGTGTGTAATTTATTTTAAAACTTCCAACATTTTTCTAAAAACAAAAAAAGTAGCTGTGCTTGTCATTTCTTCCTAAGCTGAGATGGGAGCGAAACCAAGAGACTGCAGACTAACACAACAATTAGCTTTTGCTTCAACCGAACATCTCCACCCAAACAGCCCCCGAGGGGTCAAGGAGGGGGCGCGTCCCACATCCACACCCAAGGATGGAGGGCAGCAGTTAGCGAGGTGATTTACCTCTGTGTGCTACCTCCACTCGCCAGGCTTCTCGTGGTGTTTTCTTGAGGGTGGAGTTGAAACCACAAGGTTGGAGTGTTATTATTTCAGAAAGCTGTGGAGAAGAAGATCACATCAACATCCGGAGGAATGTGAAGGGACAGAGATGGAGATCATGCTGCAGAAAAAAGGTGTTTACTACAGCTTTTCAAATAAGGTTATAAATTTAATGTTGCACACGGACAGGAGGTTAAGAAACACAGAACAGCAGTAAACAGCCTGTTGTTCTGAGTTAATGTCCTCTCAGTGAGTCTGGTTTGTGTAGAGACGGACTGCTGGCCTCATCCACCTCGTTGTTTGTTTTCTTTCTGAAGCCTTGCTGGTGCCATCACCTCCCCAACATCAGGAGCATGACATTGAAACATTGAGCTTTCCCTCCACAACATGGAGGATAAACAGGAAATTTAATCCCAGCTCTGCAGAAATGCTAAGCCTGATACTATAAGCATACATTGGCTCACAGTACATGCAGCAAAAGGTAGATGCCGGGATATAGGATATCCAACTAGACAAAACTCTAACACAAATAAGGAGAAACAGATATGCTTTATAAAAAGCTGTGAAAGTCCCACTCCAACCATGCTTTGATCTATTGTAAAAGCGTTCCTAGTGGTCTTTCAGTTGTGATTTTTTTTGTTTTTAGACAAAATAAAAAAATCTGTGCCATTTTCTTTGACATAGTTTCTACAGAGCAGGAGTTCTTCAGAAATTTACCTCTTAGTTGTGGGTGGGACCGTTGGGCCGAAGCAAGCTCGCCACCCCTTCTCCTCTCCTTTGTGCAGTAGAAAACTTGCGACCCACCCACAGATAAGCTCTTTTTCCAACAGTTCCTGATTCACAGCGACTTGAATAAACAAATACAATTTTTATTAATACATATCATTCATCATCGCAAAAATGCCACGAGAACATGCAAAAAACACCAAAAACACAATTTTCCTTAGAGTGAGTCTTTAAAAATGAAAATTGCATCAAATTGTGATCCCAAAAACCTTGCACATCATTTAACCAGCAATTGAAGGAAAATACTTGACTGTGAATTAATGATCTGAACATTAGAAATGCACAGACTTTGCAGATCCGGTGCTAAATTCTAGTTGATGAGAGGTAAGATTATCTTTGCACCAAATGATGTAACTTCATGAAAAAGTGCATCAAAGAAAAGCAGACTAAACAAGTAATGCTGTCAAATAAGGCTGAGTGCATTTAAAACAGCAGCTGTGACATGATAATGAGATGACAGCTCCTTCATTTTCAAAAACAGAGTTTTTCTCCCCATTAACATTTCAGGCTTTGATATGAACCAGAGAGGAATAAAGGCAATAGTTTATCAAACCGATTCATTTATGCAGTCGCCTATGTAACGGCAAATGTGACCGAAGCCAACCAGTCATCTGCAATAACACGTTCCTTCTGTTTAAGCTCAAGCAAAACCTGAGAGTAGCTCAGATTCTCCAGAGGGCAGTTGAAGGCCAGCTGATCCATCCAGCAGGCTCTCAACTAAGAAATATCTGCACAAAGACGGCGCCCTTCCTGAATGTTCCCTACCTGGTTCTCCATTTTCCCTCCAAACCTGCTTCCAATTCCCCCTGTGTGTTGACAGACACTCATCGGGCGACCTTGCCTTCTTCCTGTGTTTCCACATTTTGGGGGAGGTTTGGGGGGGAGTTAAAAGGTGAAAGGTTGGGCTTGTGCTTGATGCCGTCTCAGCCTCTGTCAACACAACCTCTGTTCTGTAATATCATTACCCCTGGAAAAGAGGAGGATGAGGTGACGGGGAGCAGTCAGGACAGTCAATTAGCTGCTCTGCTGTTGGCTGACATACTGAGGAGGGAACACTAAATGTCATACCAAGCATACCACATCCGCTCTCTTACAACATAAGGGCTAACAGGGGGAGGTTTTATTTGTCAATTCCCCTTTTGAATGATGACTTTTAATGATGTTCAGAAAACACAAGAGAGTTCATCTGAAGACGTGTGAGAGCATCTCGAGATTCTATTGTGGTTCCTGTAGAGACATGGATCTGATATATGATCGGGACTTCTTAGAGGGGATGACTGTGGAGAATTCGGTGAATGCTCTGTGACCCTCTGCTGTCTGTGTGACTTCCTGCACGCCTTGTTGCAGAAAAGCATGGCTTTCTGTTAAAGCATTAGTGGTGTGTTACAAATAGGGGCAGCTGTGTTTGGGGCAATAGTGGAGCTAATGATAATTGTACTTTGGTGGGTAAAGCTTCGGAAAAGAAGAACAAATTATACCGTATATCTAGTTTGTGGTCAAATTGCTTTAGTCTCAATGAGAGACTTAAAATGTTTTTGTAAAAATCGTGAAAGCAATTCTGCCTAATATAATGAAAATTAAAAAATTAATTAAATGATTTATGAGTTTAAAATTCGAAACTTAAAAATCTTAAAATATGTATAAAATTATGCCTTGATTAAAGGTAGTATAGAAAAAAATATTGGTGTTGAAGTAGGGCAAGAACCATTTATGCATGCATGCATGCATAGATCCATCCATCCATCCATCCATGCATCCATCCATCCATCCATCCATCCATCCATCCATGCATCCATCCATCCATCCATCCATCCATCTATCCATCCATCCATCTATGCATCCATCCATCTATCCATCCATCCATCCATCCATCCATCTATCCATCCATCCATCCATCCATCCATCCATCCATCCATCCATCTATCCATCCATCCATCCATCCATCCATCCATCCATCCATCCATCCATCCATCTATCCACCCATCCATCCATCTATCTATGCATCCATCCATCCATCCATCCATCCATGCATCCATCCATCCATCTATCCATCCAACCATCTATCTATCTATGCATCCATCCATCTATCCATCCATCCATCCATCCATCCATCCATCCATCTATCTATGTGTCCATCCATCTTTCTATGCGTCCATCCATCCATCCATCCAAACATCCATCCATGTCTCCATCCAACAAAAATCAATTTTGTACAAATAGTAAAGCCAGTTGAAACAACAATGCTGTAATATTGGGCTTTATAAATAAAATAAAATAAAATTGAATTGAATTCAACTGAACTGAATTGAATACATCCATCCATATTTCAATACGTCCATCTACCAAACCTCCTTAATCCATTTTGAGGTCACAAGGTTGCTGGAGTCTATCCTAGTGACAGGTGAAGGCAAGTTACCCACTGGAGGGGTTTTCAGTCCATCAAAGGGAATCATGGAAAGATCACTTAAAAAGTTGTTAGATTATTAACTCATTGACCTTCTGCAGCAGTCTGGTAGCCCTTAAAAAACTTTGACAGTATGTTAAAGAGAGTAACTGCAATGTTCTCCATCATGCAAGGACCTCAGAGTCATCTTTCCATCTTCTAACTTCTCTAAGTTTGTATTTTCGTATGCTGTGGTCACTGAATGAATATAAAGGAGATGTTCTTCTCCACCGCTGATTTAAATTATTTTGATGCAAACACAGCCACGGCTTCTTGTTATTTAAGTTAAGTTATTTTTATATTTTTTATTTTTATAAGTTATTTTTTCTATAAGCAGCTCAAATGTTGCTCTTTTAATATTTTTTCTGTCTTAAACAGTGACTGTCCTTCTCTTAAGAGCCACTTCTACTCTCCTAAAAGTTGAACTATTATTGGTTGTTCTAAAAAATCCACAATCGCCACATTTTTCTTATCCAAAATGAAGATTAGAGGATTGTTTGACAGACCAGTTCAACATCTGTGTTCAGTCTCCTGTTCTTCACAAAGACATCCAGCAAAGTGATGAACTACATTTCCATATGACGTGAATGTGTTGCATTGAAATCTCTAAGTGTACACAAACTGTGGGAATTTATCCCATGAGGTGTTGCAACTGATCATCAACTCAGATTTCCCATCACATTCTGTGGTCTCCCTGTCATGGTATGTGAGGTTTTAGAAAACATGCACCAGTATTTTCTGAGGGTTTGCATGGAGAAGCGCATGTTTGGTGATGTAAAACGATGTGAAGAAATGGGGAGTGATCAGATGACAGAAGGATACGAGTTTTTATGATATCAGAAGAAAGCAACATTTTTTCCGTGACACTGGAACCTTCCCTCTGACCTTAAAGAACTCTGGCTGACTCCATCTGGAACTATAGTCTTCTCACAGTGTTTCCAGTTGGCTCTTGACCTGATTGCTAATGACAGACCTGGCATAGAAATTTGCTAAAGGAAACTATTTTCTGTTTAAAAAAAAGGATGATGGTGCCATAACTTGGGTAAAAAGTGGTTCCACAAAGAAGTCACATGGAGGCTTTATGTCCTGACAGAGTTAGAGATCTATTTGGATGATCCTGAGAAAGCTGCTTTGCTCAAGGACTCAACTCCCATTGGTTCTTTGTCCTTATTGACTTTACTGTAGTTTTTTCATTCTGAGTCTCAACATCATGTTGACATTTCTCACTGACTCTGTCTTGTACCTCTGTCGTATGTCCAAATATTGAAGATAGAGATGCAAGATTCAAGATTCTTGAATCTTGAATCTTGTCTAGATCCTTTTAGGCTCTCTCACCATGTTCTCCAATCATTTCTTGCGCCCTCTCCCAAAAGACTTTCTTTTGCTCCTGTAGGTTACCAATGAGTCAGGTTTATTACTGACATAACAGTTGTAACTGTTTGTTTTGGTAAGGGTGGTGTTCTCCACACAGAGGTTCATAGATCTGTAAAATTCTGTGCTGTGATTCCGATGCCATTCCTGTATGATTCAGTCTGTGCTCAGATTAGTTTTTGATTTTGCACCAAAAAGTTTTGTGCCAAAAAGCCCCAAATCTCTCTTTATTGTGTGAAAACAGAGAAACTGTTGGAAAACTGGTAGAAAATATAAGATTCATGAGTAAAATCCTGGAAGCCATCAATCCGCCAGGGTGTTATATATAAGATCGTTTTTTTATTTGTATGTAAAACTACAAGAGCTAATAATTTCACTTCATCTTCAGCTCCAGTCTCTCAAAGGAAGAACACAAACAGAAGATTCCGTTTCAGCTGATCAAACCTGCTAAAGTCATAAATTTATGAAGCTGAATCCCTCTTATTTTTCATCCCCACTCAATCCTGTTCAGGGTCACAAGGATGCTGAACATACTACTGTCAGGCAAAGCCAAAGTTTTGCATTCCATCGCAGGACCAAAGCTTAAATAATTGCTAAAACTTTCAAGATATTTGTTCTAAAATGAATGAGCTGCAGTTATTAATCTAAAAACATTGTCCAGAGATAATTGATCAAATAAAACAAATAACGGAGGCATAAATATCAAATGAATCTATTGATGAATGCTAAATTCTGAATTAGCTGAATTATAATTAATAATGTCTACAGAAATATAATAATGCTGACTGAAATGTAAATAAAAGAGGAACATTTTAAAAAGTAGAGCTAAAAAAGTGAAGAAACGATAAAAAGAAAACCTAAACCTGCTCCCTTTAGGGGTGCAACAGGAAATCATTCTCCTCAACCTAACCCTATCCTCCTCCCTCATGCCCTCTGTCTCTACATCTTCAATGGTTTTCCTCTAGAACTCTTTTCTGATAGCTCCAACATTAGCATCCTTTTACCAACATCATCACTGTCCAAACCATCTTGATATTTACCGGCATTTATCGTCAAAATATCTACCATGAGCGGTTCCTCTGATAGATTCATTTTCTGATTCTATTCATCCTGGTCACTCCCAAGGAGAACCTAAACATCTTCATCTCTGCTACTTCCAAGTTCTGTTTCTGGTTCTGATTGATTTGATTTCGTCTTTAGGTTGGATCTCCTTTCCAACACAACCCTCAGCATTTACCTGGACTTGAGACCAAAAGCACTGGATAGTGCCCCCTTGTGGTTTGCATTACTGTCATTTGTGATATTTACGGGGTGAAAACCTAATTTCAAAGCATTTATCCTAGTTTCATTAAAAATTGGGAAATGGTCATTTAAACTGATAACATGCTAAAACTTTTGGTTCAAAAAGAAAGCAAGAATTTAAAAAATAATTAAAAAGTTTCCTAGTGGTTATCAAAGTGCTTAAAGAGCTGCATTTTTCAAAAACCACAAAAAAATTACAAACATTTTCTCAGAAAACCTTACTTTCACAAATTAACCTTCAATCATCTGCAGGCAGAAGCTAAACTCCTGTTTGGAACTTTATATCTTTTCTAGAGCATGGAGCTTCTTGTCTGCTTGTTCTTAATATGAAGTTTCCATGTTCTCAATATGAAAGTTTCTTTTACCTGGAATGGCAGTTCCTTAATAATGCACTTGATATTTCATCATTGGTCATGTTCCATGACATAAACACGTGTAGGTCTGTGCCACAGATGTGTCTCCAGGTGTTAGAGGAATCCAGTTTAAAAAAAAAATCAAGTCATCCTTCCTCTAATCAGGTTATTGGTATCAAGTGAACATTTCACATCTCAGCAGAGAGCCCCCACCCCCCACACAGTGTAAAAAACATCAGCAAGAACAAGGAAAGACATTTTTTATATTGCATTGGATTATAAAGTCTGTTGTTTTTGCTGCAACTGGTGATCATCATAATTTTTTAAAAACTTTCTCTTTTTCTGTGTGAATTTTGCACAGTTTTAGATTTAAGTTGTATCTGTTCCTCTCATTTTAATCGGTTGTGGGGTCTAATTCTATCAGTGCATCCTCCTTGTCAGCTGAAATACTCAAAAGGGAGACAACATGTTTTCTTCCAACCAAATACAGAAGGAAAATTCTGAAACAATTTATGAGACAGAGAAAATGTTAAAAAGCAAAGAAAAAACACGCAGACAGCCTGCTTTGCTCCTGAAAGTAAAAGCCATCAGCCAGCTTTAGTTGCATCTTTGTAAGATGTTAAAAACAACTGCATAAGGACTCAAGTTAGTTTTGTTATGTGAGAAAAGCAAGTGGTGAAATATTAAAAGTCACAAATTCTTAATTTGCCTGGAGTATTAATAAAAGTGGGCTGGACTGTGTATATTTAGAGGAGTGATGTTGCAGCAGGATTCAGGGATGGGGGGACAATTGGGAGACAAATTCTTTAAATTGCCATATTGACACACAGCTATATCACCCTCTTTATTTTGAGAACAGTGTGGGTTGTAGAAAAAAATGAAAAACTTGCTGTGTTGCATCTCAGAAACTGTGGTGTCTTACACAAATTAACCATCACCAAAATTCTGTTAGCAAACAGTGACCTCACCAACTGTCTTCTTCTGACAGCTTTGTGTACTGACACTATTGCAGCTATATTATTACCAAGTAATAGATGTGTACAATTTATTTACTGCACATTTCAATCAGATTTGTGGCTGTGGTTATCTCCACAGGGATCTTTGTGCCCCTCCTGATGACATCTTCTAATTTAGCAGATGAACCCTAAAGGAGCCCCTCTCTCACAGTCGTTTCAGGGGAGGGAACATAAAATTCCCATCAGCACTTTCAGCTTATTTGTCTTTCCTGAACTCCTTCTGCTCATATTTGGTCTGTTTGCCTTCCTACTCTGTTATCTGCTGTCATGAGTGAATACACATGGGTTTGATAACCAGAGGAGTCCGTCTGCCCGTCTTCTCCTCCTCTTTCCATTCTGATTCTTTTTACAGCCGTCCACTTTACACACACACACACCCATGCACACACCCATACACTCCATCTCTCCATGTTTCTGCCTGCTTGTCATTTTAACCTTGACTTTGTCTGCCTGGGCCTGTCAGTCTTCTCCTCTTTTCTCTTTTTTTCTTTTGATAAGGTTAGTGTTGATGCCTGCCCCCTCGCCCCACTGATGTACCCCTCCTTTCTTATCTTCCATATTCACATCTTTTTATTCTGTTTTGCTGATTCTATCAAAAAACATCCATGACACCTCAGAATCAGTGCAACACTTTATGAAAATGTTAATGTCCTCACCAAGCAGATGTTTTATATGCAGGCAGGAAATGCTGCATGCACAGGGTGTGCACATGATGAGTAAGAACCCTCTGACATATAGCATGCCCACAAAACTACACTGATTGTCTAATTTCCTCATTTTTCCTCATTATTGTCTCATCAGAAGTTAAATCTGTCCATTCAGACTGAAGTGAATGAAACCAGAACAAATTGCTGTCCAATAACATTCCATCTCTGTACAAATGATTTGTGTCAACACTATAAAAACATTTTGGATTTTCTGGGAACTCTGTGGTTACTTTTGTTTTTCAGACACATCTGACCACACCCTGCAGAGCAGTTTGACGCTCCAATGCTCTTTTTGTGGCTGTATTCCTTTGCACAAAATGTTTGGCTTAGTGATTCATCTGAAAACCTCTTTCCTAAAGTTGACATCAAGTTTGCATCCGACAATTAAAAAGATTGATTGGGAATGCTTCACGTCTTCTCCCATAAACAGGCTTTTCCGTCCTGGCACTAAAAAGTGTGTGCAGAAGCAGGGAATGAGAGGTTTCCATCCACAGCAGAGGTAACAACACAGACAGTACCATGAAGAAGAAGAAACCCTGTAGGTTGATCAGATCAGTTCCACTTGTATCCCAGCTGAATCCCTCTCAGTCATTAAAAACAAATGATACCTTTTATAATTCAGGAAGGACAGAGGTTTCTTCCCACCCTGATCAGGTCTGGATCCTTATAGATCCATTAACATGGGCCAGCTCGTTTGAGCCGATTGTTCTGCCTGGTTGTGATTTGATGGGTTCCATATGTGTGGGCATCCTCTTTTGTTATAATGGGAGCTGCAATCAGGATCAGTGTGAACGGTGGCTGACATCCTGCCATAAAACACACTGGAGCCGCCGTCTGTAGGCTCTGACACGCACATACTTACAACAAAACCAGCGAGCGCACACAGTTCTAATGTGTGGGCAACAAGGATCACATGCTGCCGGTGTCGCTTTCCCTCACATATTGCAGACAGCTTCAGCATTCAGGATGGAGATGGTTCTGCAGACAGCACTTTGAAGGTGACTTAAGACGGTCCTGCCACTCCCAATCCAAACTCAGATCCATCCAGCTTTGTCCTGCTCCAAGAGGAAACTGTAAGGAAAGGACAGCAATCCACCTGGCAGGCAACCCAATTCATTTGAAAAATGTCATGGAGACCCAATGCTGTTAAAAAAGTAGACTGACAATAAAAGAAAGCCACCAATATGAAGAGAGTGGCGACACAATGAAAAATAATACACTTGAGATGTAAAAGCTTGAATCCTGAAGGATTATTACATTACTTGCACAGTGCTGAAAAAACTGAAGTTACGCTAATCTTGTTTGCTGAGATGGGCTGAGTATTGAGAAACAAAAATGATTCAGAAAACAAACAAACAGATGTCTTTCAGACTTACACACAAAGAAGACAGACGCTACAATTCCGACATGAGATTTTCCAAACACATCAAGCAAAACGTCTTCTGCAATAAAGTGAAATGCTTACCTGCAGATGATATACATAAACCAAAGTCAACTTTATAGTTGCTGAAAATCCTGCCTCTGCAGCCCAGATGTAAAGATTGGCAGAAGACGGTAAACATGAGACATCTGTAGACAATATGCAACTCTTGCTAAAATTTGATGGCTGTCCTTCAAAGTCCAAAAAACTCTGGTTAGTGTCACATCTGTTGTGGCTCGGGATCTTCACTCCATGACGTAAGTAACTTTAGATTAACTTTGTTTTTGTGTTACTGGACAGTACAGAGGTGGATTATTTACATGTGGAGCATGTTTAGGGTTATTATTTCTCACAGGAAACTGAGAGAAATCGCCAGCTCACATCTGATCATGAAAGTTTAGGTGAAGAGGTTGAGGAAAACATGACTGTAAGGATTATGTTCTTTACTCTCAACGGTCAAAACAAGTCTGACATAAACACTTGTGACGAGGAACAAGTTTGACAATCTACTGGCGCTCCCTCCAGAAACAAACAGTTGGTAAACTGAGACAATAAAGAACATATTCCAAAAAAACGTGCGTTGGATTTCCTGTCACGTCCGTAGATTGTGTGATAATTGAACGATACATAGGTTTAGTACCTGCTTGAGATTTTTTTGTGCACTAATGTGAGAAGAAACCTGAGACTTTCAAAAAGAGATCTACCATTTCCTCCTCAAACAACAGAAAATCTGCCCCATAATCCCACTCTAATTCAAATACTCATAAATCTTCTACAGAAGCTCTGATGTCAGCTTTGTCCTTTGAAAAACACAATCCCACGCGGTTCATCGTAAATGTGGGAGAGGATTTCTAACAACTCCTTTCATTATCGCTCTGCTGCCAAAGTTCAAGATCTTTGAAGTTCAGGAGGAAGTATAAGAAAGCACTGGTTTAATTTTTTTGTTCTTCAACAGCTGCCAAAGTTCACACACCCGTACAGATGTCCACAGCCCTCAAGTCAAATTTGTTTTGGTATCTTTGCAGAAAAAGATTAATCAGATCTGATGTGAAGAGTTTAATTCTTTTTGTAGAAAGAAAATTAATGTATTCTGCTGCTTCCTGACAGCCTTTCTGAGAGAACACAGACACATCTATAGGCAGCACAAAGTCAAAAAGTAAAGGAAGGAACAGATGAAGGAAGAAATGCTCTGTTTCAAGCATAATCCACAGAGTTAACCCAGTTTTCAGGAGCTCTGAGAAAAAGGTTATATGGTTTGCGCAAACTACATATTTTTTTAAATCACTCAATTCATGTATGTGTCGATAAATCACTGTAGAATCACAGATTCTTTCTAAAGTCATGAGCATGATCTACCAGAAGGCCATACTTTTTCACACCTCTGCTGCAATATAAAGCAAAATAAAACCCTGGTGTTTTGTTCAAGATTCAAAAGGTTTGACATGTACACAGAACTACTGACCAACAGAATTCTTACTTGAAAGTTCCCAAAGCCAACTCAGAAAAATAGAAATAGGCAACAAAGAATAAAAAAGTGAAAGACATCAAATTAAGACAGGTAAGTAAACAGAGACTGCAGGTGCGCAAAAATTATGTACAGGCAAACATGCAGATTTCAGAGTGACAGTGGAGAAAGGCTTGATGGCTTGTGGATAGAAACTATTTTTCAGTCTAGATATTTTTTGCTTTCACCCTCCAAAACCCTTGTGCTATCCTAGGCATTTCAACATTGGGAGTTGGGTCATCTAGACCAGTGTTTTTCAACCTTTTTTGAGCCACGGCACACTTTAGCCTTGACAAAAATTCCGCGGCACACCAGCATCCAAAAAAAAAAAAAAAAAAAAAACTCAGTCTGTTTTGATCGACAGCCGCCCCCCCCCTCCGGAATCTCACGGGCATTTTCATGATAATTGTAGCAGAAAAAGCTGGAAGTTGTAGCTGTTTTTTCTAAAAGTTGTATTAAAAGTTAAGTTAAAAGATTCAAAAACTGTTTGATGTGTGTTCCTTGTTTAAAGACGTTAAGAGGAGAGGCTCATTGTGCGCTAAGACAGTCGTTCTAACCCAATGCATCATGGGAGATGTAGTGCCGTAAATACGCCGACCGCAGAAAGACCAGCTTCTCTGAGCTTCATGGTTTTGTTCTCTTGTTCCACGGTCTGACACCGGATTCTGTGGAAAGCTACACCGCTAAAGACGAGCTTTAGCTGGTATTTCTGTTAGAACTGAGAGACTTTTTGAGTTAAATCTAAACAAGGAAGTGAAGACTTTAACCACTTCTGATTGGTCAGACTGATGACATGTGATTCAGCCTTCAAGAATGATTGGTGGAGACAGTTAAAGGGGCGGCACTGGTATAGCTAACAGGAATAGCTGCAGCTAAATCGCTGTATCTTCATTCTTATCAAAATGTATTTAATAGAATCAAATAAACACAAAGAAAAAATAATTTTATGATCTTTTATATTCCTAACTACTCAGTGTTTTATCAGGGTTTGTTTGGATGAACAAAGAGCTGATTTCCTGGAGATGGGAAATGTTGTTAGATCAGTTAATGAGGGCAATTTCCCACGGCACACTTGACCATCTCCCACGGCACACTAGTGTGCCGCGGCACACTGGTTGAAAAACACTGATCTAGACCCACTAGACAGTGCGCTGAACTTTTTTCTTCAATGATTTGTGATCTTCACTGGTGTCCATGGATTACATAAAATCCTCTTCACCTTTATCCACCTTTGTCATGGTAGGGAGAACACGTCACTGTAAGGGTGGGGTCATAGGATAGCACAAGGGTTAAGTGTTTGCTGGACGTCAGGAGGGCTGTGGGTTGGTATGGTACTTGATGGTGCTGTGGGCCCTCTTTGGGATTCAAGCTTTGAAATTGTCTCATATGGGTCGAAGGGTTGCTCCACAAATCAACTGAGCTGCCTTGATGACACACTGAAGACTTCATGAAGACTCATTTAATCTGGAGTCCACCATCAAGGTGTTGGCCCCATGCTTTTAGCATCCCTACCAATCAGATACTGCTGACAAAATTGGTAAAACCTTTCAATGAAATCCTGTGTCTGAGGAATCATGGTATTTCCTCTGAAGGTCAATGGTAAGGAAATTGCAAAAATACACCAAAGGTCCACCTACTATGTCAAGAAAAACAAACCAATAAATGGATTCCGAATCATTTGAAAGGATTTTGTTTCATAAGTACAAGCATGTTCGGTAAGAAAAATAAAGATAGAACATTGAGTTAATCATTAAAGTTCATTCACCATAGAACTTAAAATCAGGATATACGTTTTTCTCTGCACTTTTTTATTAATTTAGTTTTAAAAGTAAAAAGTGAATCATACAGATGTTGAAGGTGTGAAAGAGAAGTCAATCCATTACAGCGGCTGCATAATATTTTGCTCTAAAAAGTGCTGAACTACAGGTTTAAACTGAATGAAATTCACACAGAATCTGAAAAATGTCTTTTCAACTGATGAGTTACCAGATCTGAGAGATGAGGGATCATGAAAAACGGATAAAGGATGAGAAAATGAAGAGTTGAAATCAAGGAGAAGAGGTTTGCTCCTCCTTTCTCCCATCAGTCTCAACCACAATAATTGAGTTTGGATGGATTGAAGATCGATGGCAGGGAGCCCCCCCACCCCCCCTGAAAGCTCAGTCGTAAGAGGGATTAAAATTTGAAATCAATTAGTTTTGACTCTGCAAAATCTTACCTCCGCGGGAAGGAAAATCAATTAGGGAAATTAAAAGTTAAAGAGGCGACAAGAAAGTCATTTTCATTGAGCAGAAACACTTTCATCTCAGATGCACAGAGGATCAGATGGGTCCACCATTGGAATGTTGGATGCGTGGAGAAGACCCTAACCTTAGAACTTTGGCCTTAGAAGTTAGGGACTCACATACAAGACCTGGTAAGTTTAAAGCACAGACAAAATAAATCTGAAGAGCTTCACAAATGTGCCTTTACATGTAAATTTCCCTGCTTTTCAGTACCTCAGAGCTGCCATTGCAGAGGCTCCAAAGTCACCTACACGTTTGTTTAAGAACACATGATTCTGAATGAAACAAGGGTCAAAAATTCATCATAAGCACAAAGAAAAATCAAAAGTAAGAAAAACAAAATAATGTATTAATGAAACATGTCTGTGGATCAACATCTACACAAATTTTATTGTGAAGTATTCGTAAGGTTAATGGAAGTTACATGTATGTAACTTTTTGGAGGAAAGGATGTTGTCGTACGTTGTCCCTATGTCACACTCTAGTCGTTAATAAGGAGTGATTACTGGCTCCTTATTGACCACGCTCGAATGCTACACGCATGGGAAGTGCATGCGGTACCTAAGTGTCCATAGTACGTCCACACAACCTACACTCCTATTGTTTGATTTCCTCATTTCTAACAGTCAGACTGCATGCAAGGAACACATGCTTAATACATGAACAGCACTAATGGGCTTTGTGAAAAGTTAAGATCAAATCCTCATGTTTTCTCAGAGGTCAACAAGCGTCTCCAACTTTTTCACTTTAAAGAAATAAAATCATTAACGCTACTCCCTTTATTACCAGGTTAAAGACTATCAGACTGCTGCATCCAGTTCACTACGATCATGTCCAATGTGTGAATTATGTGTTTATATAATGAACTTTTACAAAAAAACAAACAAAAGGTTCAGATATTAAATTTCAAATATGTAAAAAATTTTAAATTTTTTTTTTTTTTTTTAAATTCAACAATTTTCTAGATTATATAAAGAAAGCTTTATTCAGGATTGAATTAGATAAGTGTATTGAAAATACAGTTTTCTCTCTAATGTTAACTTTTATCAATTTTTTTATATACATTTCTAAAAGCATTAAATTAAAGTCATTGTAAAACCTTTTTGAACACAGAGAAGGAATTATCATCATTTCCTCTGGATTCATTTTTCAATCAGAATAAAATACTTTTGCACGTCTTCTTCATGGTTGTGTGCTGGTATCATCTCAAATGAGATGCAGGTGGAGTTTGTGTAAACAAGCGTGGTAATAAATGATTTGTATATTGCGGCTGTGTTACAAATATGTTAGAAAGTTGTGGTTTATTTTCATGGTTAGAAAAGATAAACAGGAACAGACCACAAGTGTTTGGAAAACAGAGTAACGTCTTAAAGCAGCCTGATGTCCTCTTGGCCTCATACCTGCTAATATTCACAGCTGTGATGGATTCAGACTTGGCTTCATTCAACTGCACAATGCATGTTTTGTTGAATCGTTCCTTATTACATCATAAATCATCCTTAATATGTCGTTCTGAAGCCTCATGAGCACCACCACAAGAATTTTACACTCAGCTTACAGAGGAACTTTAAACATTGTCAGCACGAAAAGACGCTCTACTGTCAGAAAGACAAAGAGGAGGACAGAAAACCCTCCTTCACTCTGCCTTCCAACTACAGAAGCTTTGATATCTGTGAGGAGATGATCCCTGCAGGCTCACACAGTCAATATATATAAGACACAAAGCCATTTCGCTGCTTCAAATTTGTTCTTTACCAATGAAACTGTGAACAGAGAGCAGGATGGGAACCAGCATCGGGTTCAAATGTAAAAACACAAAGAATGTGGAGGATCACTGTTAGGTAACAAAGATAGAAGGAAGGCAGAAAAAAAATCCTCTCATCCTGAAGAATCTGCACCTGAGAGCAATTTATCCCCAATTTTGGAAGCTTAATCACACCGCTAAAGTGTGTGCAGACAGAAACGGACTCAAACGGGGAGAGAAAAGGCAGAATTATCAAGGTCTGGAGGAAGTTCGACATGCGGATGAAATCTTCTGGGAAAACTGCAGGGGTCTTTGAAGAGATACCCAGCCCTCCGACACTCTGCATGCTGGTCTGTGGGGGCCCTCTCATTTCAAGCACATCAGACAGTTGTATGTGTGTGTGCGAGACCCAGCTCCTCCATTTTCTGACAGTTTGTTACTTTAATACTCCACAGGCTCTATTCATGACTCGGGTATTACAAATTTTCCCTTCTCTCCATTTTTTCCTCCTCTCTGTTGAGGGAGCATTTCATGTGGGTGAGAGGAGGTGAAGGCAGAAAGAAGAAACACATCACCGTCTGGAATGCAGCATTAGCCTCTGGATTGAGGCCAATTCTAACTCTGTGTGATTGCATTTTAATTAAAAGACCCTCCCCCAAGTGCAGATGAGATGATGGAATGGAGAGCTGGAGCGATGGAGGGGGTGGAGTAGGAACTTTCAGGGTGAAGAACAGTAGAAAGAGGGAGGTTTGCGGTCGGGAAAGTTTGCTTAAAGCGCTGAGCTGTTATTGCAACGGGCGGCTCAGGAATGCAGCCACCAACTCCTCAGACCAAAGACGGAAGAACAGAGGGAAAAAGAAGGACAAGAAAAGTCTGGGAAGCTATGGAGCAACCAGGAAAACCACATTATGTCACCAGAGCTTTATGATCTTCTGATAACACAATCATGTTAAAAAAAAACCTTCTGCTTGCAATTAGAGTCCACAAATGCTGTTCTTTGGTGGATTTGCTTTATCTGAGAAGCTCACCCTAACAATAGATACTCAGACACTTTCAGATTTAAAAAAAAAAAAAAAAGCTTTTACACAGGAGGCTGAAAAAGGTTTCAGAGTAATAGATGAAGAAAAAGATTTTTTGTACTAATTCTGATATATTTTCTTGTTTCATTAATGGGATGGGTAACATCTAACCTGGCTGTGATACCAGGGGAAGAATCTGTTCATTCTGTCTACAAACACTTGCATACATCTTTTGGTTTACTTACGGGTTGGTTGCTCTTAACACGTGTCCACAAAAAAACTTTGACCTTCAATCATTTAATTCAACTGGTTTATTTTTATAAAGCAACAGTTTAACAATTGAAGTTGTCTTTAAAAACATGGAAAACAACCGACGATCTTTAATAACTAGACATGTTATTCAACTTTTTTCAGATCATTTCTAGTCAAATAACAGATAGAAGGTGAATTTCCTTTGGGAATAATAAAGAGGCTATCAACAAAAAGACAAAAGAGACATGGTGTTAACTGCAACAAGGAGACAACATCATGAAGACGGGCAAACTCCAAATCCATGAATCGATGTACAGTAGACAAAAACATGTCAATGCTTTGATCTCTCAGTAATAAAAAAAAGCTATATCAATCTAAGAATCACCCTTCACAGTGAATTTGTCTTTGAAACCATATTACAAAAATATGACAAGCTCACAAACTAGCATGCACAAACTCCAGGGAATAACTAAGAGGCTGAAACACAACAGTAGGCATGACTGATCCCTCTGATCCCACTTTGAATGAAACAGAATGATACTAATTCAAATAAATGAAGGAGCAGATGCTTCACTATCACTAAAGCTCTTTTTACAGAATTGATCAATATGATTATTAGTAATACAATCATTTACTGGGAGAGAACTGGTGTTAAAAAAAGCATTTTGAGTTGTATGGGATTTTTATTATTTATTTATTTTACTTTTTGCTTCTTGTTAGTTACGTTTTAGTGAGTTGGGGGCTGACACCGTTTTAATGGGATGTGGTGCAGAGAAGCGAAGAAAACTACAACTCTACTTTCTTGTATATCAACCCTAGAAGTCAAGGATTTGGGTGTTTATTAAGAGATAACTTTGATAACTGGACTGTTTTTATCTTTTATTATAGAGGAGGTGAAATTTCTTCTACCGGTACATTAAAATAAAAACCAGTCCAGTTGACTGATTCTTTTACCAAATACTTTGATGGAATCTACGTGAATGAATGAAAATCTACAAAGACATTTCCACTTCTGCTGCTAGTATACTGTATGTGTTGTTAACACATGCATGTGTTATTATTGTAATGTATTATATAATGTCTCTGACTGATCCTAGAAGAAGGTCATGCCGTTACACCTCCGCCTTGAGGAACAGAGATTATACTCTGTTTAAATGGTTATACATTGTAGTTCTCTTTTTGTATGTTCTGTTTGAGTCTGAAATAAAGTGAATATTATTGCTTGTCCATATACAGTACAGAGCAAAGGTTTGGACACACCTTCCCATTCATTTGAATGAGAAGGTGTGTCCAAACCTGTGGTCTGTACTGTATATGTAAGTTATGACAATTCAGTTCCGATGCTTGACTGGGAATCATCTCATAAGCAATCTTCTCCTTAACATCTTAGCATTTCAGAGCATCAAAGGAACCAAGCTAATCATTTTCTAAAGTGGCTCATTCATATACAGCACAGCTGATATGGTTGCAGCTTCATCTTCTTCCTTCAGTTTTTCACTCCAGCAGCAAATCAGCTGTTTTCCATCTGACTGTCATCTTTTGTCTCTACACCTTGCTCTGGAATATAATGTGAATGTATTGATTGTGACTCCAACTCTCCGGTCCAAACCTTCTCATTCTCGTTTATCTAGCCTGGATTCTAACCTGTCCAACCAGAGTTATTCCTCTGAAACACTCACCAATCCACTTGGTCTGACTTCACTGCCGCCTGAAGTCTGATGTGATAGGGAAGTACTTCTCCCCGTTTTGAAGCTCAGATGTAAAAGTTAAAGGAAGACATGAAATGTATGTTAACTCACAAGGTTTAGAGGGAGGTGTCACATGCAATACAGATTGATATCAATTTCCCAACGTGGTTATTCTAAAATCTCAAATAAAAAAAAAATCCAACAACATCAAAAGCAAATTTTATCCAGAGATATTTTCCAAGCAGCAATAGGGTCAGAGAAAAAAAGGATTCATGTTTTAGTGTTTAAAACATAAGTGAAGGAATGTCTCTGCAGACCATTACCGACAGAGTATGAGTATCAGCACAGTAACAGCATGAGACAGTCAGACTCAATTCAATTAATGTTAAACATTCGTCATGACACGTGGAGAAGCAGAACTGTGTTATGCGACCATTCTTTCACCCCACCAGTGATCATTTCATTAAGTACCTTTAATTATTGCGACACAACAAATCACTCAGGTAAATTTAAAACCAAAAAGGAAGGAAGTGGATGGTTGGGGCTAATCTATCCATCACCTTGTCTAAAGAGGTCTCTAATTAGCCAAGGCCAATCAACACAGACAATCCATCAGTTTGCCAGTCCGCTCTGACCAATCCCAGAGCTCTTTCCGTCACTGGGTCAGGCTGGCTGGGCTGATGGAGGAAGTGTTTGACAGGGAAGACGGGGCCTGGAATCGGTCGCGACAGCTTTATTAATCTGGCGCTTAAACAGCCTCAGCAGAGAGATGTCAACGTGAAGAGGATGATTATCGATCTCCTTTCTTTGCTCTAAAAGAGAACACTCCTCTTTCTCCTCCTCTCCCTCCTTGCTTCACGGACAGCAGTCTCTGCATGCTGGGAGGCAGGTGGAGGAGAGAGGGTGAAGCAGGGGGAGACGACCCATTCATTCTCTTTCTGCATGTGTGCTGCCCTTTTCTTTTTTTGCTGGCAGTGCATCTGCTATGCAGCAGAACAGATAATGCTTACAAAGCCCGTTCCTCACTTTAGATCATCAGAACATCCTCCGTAAAGAAAACAAGAGTATGCACATCTAAAATCTGTACAATTGGAATAGGTTCCTGTGAAGCTAATTGAACCAAAAAGCAGCAGGAAGATAAGCTTCTAATGGTAACTTTTTGCTCATATTGCCGTATACCTAAAAAAAGCAGAGAACGATCAGTGACCAGGAAGTTAAAAGCCATTTTGATTTGGCTTCATATTTTGATCGTACTGCAGGAAATGTGATGATTATCCTCCTGACTACCAGCCATGCAAATGTGTCCTCTGTAGAGGACATTTCTTAACCTAAATATCTCCAACCACTGCATACTACTGCATGAACTCTTTTGGTATCTACAGGGGACATTTGGGGCTTTTCAATAACACCAAACGTAAAGGGGTGGGGCTCTGGGAATTGTAACTTTTGCTGGATTTAAAAAAATGTTTGACTGGGCAACATTTTTTCTCTGGCAGCCAGGATGATATACAAATAAATGAAAATTAAAGGAGAACATTTGACCTCAGAAGCTTTGCAGACACTTGAAATGATGCCCCCCCCCACCTGAAGACCTCAAAGAAAGACTTGGGGCTCCACGTCATACATCTGCCAGGCCTCGTCTGGGCAGGTCAGGCTTGTTTCCATACAGGAGAGAAAAGACAGACCTGCAGTGGAGAGTTAAAACTTCTGCATCTGCTCTTCAAAAACTTTACAGTACATATGGAGACAGAAAAAGAGGAGGGGAGGAGAAGTGAGAACAAACCATCTTAATGTGAGGTTTACAGCCTTGGAGCACAGCTCTGGCTGAGGGACTTGCATCGCGCTGCAAATTTAAACGCAGACTGTAAAAAGCTGTATTAAAGTCAGATGAAGTAGAGAGCAGACAAAGAGAAGGAACCAGGCAGTAATTTAATTTCATCAGCACTAAAAGCCAGAGTGTTGGCACCGGTCACTGGATCGCCTCGTTAGCTCCAAAACGCTCTTTTCATCCAGCCAGCACATATTTCACTTATGAGTAATGTGGAAGATAAATATTTTGTCCTCCCTCCTTTGTCTTCCTTTTCCTCTCCACCCAACTTTATTGATCCCTTCATCCCTCAAATCCAATGACTGCAAGAAGCTTTTCTTCAAGAAAAGCTGCAGTGGAGCTCAGCGGTTGTACTTTGGGTGGATTATTGATTCAAAGGGAATATTGTCACAAATTTAGAAAGAAAAAGGTGAATAGGAAAAAGAGGAAACAAAGTGAATGGCAAAGGGCCAGTAGATCCTGCTTAAAAAGCAGCAAACTGAACTTAAGGACAGCGGAATCATCCGACTTATGTTTACTGTAAAGTCTTAGTTACATGTGCCCATACGGGGGGGTTTGACCCGTATGGGTGCTGCAGGTTTTTGGGTTGTCTAAACCCATGGAGTCATAGAGAGGAGCAGTTGCATCTTTAGGGGAGCACAGGTGTGTCTCGCAGCTCCCCTGAGGCTCATACAGCCACTTTAACATTGCAAAAATGGAACATACCATTGCCATGCATTTGGTGAGTGTATTGTGTAGTATTCATAAGGATAATAGAAGTTACACGCACATATGACATATATGAGTGATGATGTCGTATGGTGTCCCTATGCCACACTGTAGTCATTGATACGGTGCAAGTACTAGCTCCTTACCGACCACACGCATATGCTGCACACATTTCTAATTTCCTCATTTCTAACTGTCAGGTTGCACACAAGATGCACACCCTTATCACATGAGAAGCATCAATGGACTCCTTGCATAGCCTGCAGGATTTGGAGGGGGGGGGGGGGGGGGGGGTCACCCTCAAATGTGCATGAACATTTTCTCCGTACAGGTCACCTGTGTGCACCATACAGGTTTGACCATTTTTCCCCTACAGACAGCCCATATCCACCTGTAAGGGCAGTTGGGACTAAGGCTTCAGGAGACTGAATATCACGTTAACAAGCATGCATTATGTGAAGCCAAGCATGATTGTCTCTTCATGGCCTTGTGGTCTGTCAAGAACTGGTGGTGTAGAACCCAACATGCAGGAGACCAGGCTTAGTGACATCAACTAAAACAAGAGGGCAAAAAGGAAACACAGAAAAAGATTAACAAGAGCAAGACGACAACAGGCAGCTCAAGAAAACATGAAATCAGCCATAAGTGCAAGCAGGAAAACCACATCACGGACTGGGAAAAGGCCAAAGTCCTCTGCGATGAAGACAACAGACACTGCAGATAGATTACGGAGGCGGTGGAGATCCGAAAGTGAGCACACGTCCATGATCAGGGATGGGAGTCTTCCTGCTCTCTCATAGGAGTAACATCCAGAAAGCAGACATTAAGGCGGCGGAGTCACCTGTCAAAGTTTGACAGGTGACTCCGCCTCAGTGACAATCATCTGTTTTTTATTTACGTCACATCACTAGCATTGGACGGCTCTGACGAAGACGGAAGACATCCGCTGAAACATATGTGAAAAAACACAACCGTGTCTGATAACAGAAGAACCTAAGATGTCATCAAATAAAACATTTCATAAAGAAACTGAAACATCTAAAACTCATGGGAGCAACAATAAAATGTGACAAAGCAGATGAGCTGGCAATGACAAACTAAAAACCAGAGACTTGAATACAATGAGGATACTAAACATAAATCAAGACAGATGTGGATAATTTGCAACCTAAATCTGGTGTGACTGACAGAGGGAAAACGGCAAACAGAACACAGCCAAAAAGCAAACTAAAGTACTCAATCCTCACACGTCTTCAAAAAGGGTAGCTTGGAGCACTGAAGCTTCCATAACAAATTTCCTTTGCAACTACTAGAGAAAACATTTACACCACTGTGCAGTCAGCCAGTCGAAGGTCTATGCTGGAAGCAACGTTCATGTCCTCTCTTTGCTTTCTCTTCTTGAGCTCCTCTTCATCATTAGCTCACTAACAGCTCTGTCTCATTCCCCCTCAGGGTTAGCGTCCTCATTCATAATCTCCATCAGTCTCCTTATCTCTGATCTCTGTCATTCTGCTTCTTCTTCATCTTTTTATCCTTTTTTTAAGTTTCTTTGCTCTGACTCATCGGCTCATTGATTACTTTTCACATACAGTTATTCCTCTATGCTGTTGGCCATTTTCTATGTTTTCAATCGTTCATGAACCACTTTGTTAAGATAAAGATGCTGCGTGTAGAAATAAATGATATGAATCAATTTTAAAAGAGTTCAGTAGTCTTTGTTGTTTGTGAAGGGTCTAACTGAGCAAACTAAAATACCAAAAATCAATAAATACTGTGAAAAAGAGCTAATTCTCCATCATCTCATTTAGCAATGAAACACTCAAGCATTTGCTTTTTATTGAAGAATGTTGCTTTTCAAGAAGATCAAGTATAGGAACTTCTGGATGTTACTTGGTTGAAATAAATAATTTATGTTTTTGTTCTTCTGACACGGAAATTAGAACATTTGAAGTTGACCTAGACTGCTCTGACTAGGTTTCAGCTCAGTGAGGATGGCCGTACTTCTGGATGATGATCTTTTATAGGCTTTATGTATTTCTTTCAGCTAACTCCATGCAGGCTTTCTTGTGTCCTGCACTGAGAAAAGTTTCCATTGGGTTGCTTTGCCTAAAGCCCAGACTGAAGGAGAGCTGCAGGGATGTTGACTTACTGCATCTCTGGAGTGTAGCCCTGGTGATCTTTGGGTTCTTCTTTAATGCTATTACCAAGGCTCTTCTCCTCAATTGCTCAGTTTGGCTGAACGGTCAAGTATTAGAGCTCTGGTCATCCCAGGTGTCTTCCTTTTAAGGATTATGGAGCCCACTGTGCTCTTCGGAACCGTGAGTCCTCGCCACAATTCTGTCTTTGGGCTCCTCTGGCAGTTCCTTCGACTTCCTGATATTTGCTTGTCATGTACTGTGAGCTATAAGGTCCTCAATAGACAGGTGTGTGGCTTTCATTTAAACGTCCAATCAGTTTATTTGAACACAGCTGAACTCCAATGAAAAAGAAGAGTCATTCCAAAGAGAATAAGAAGAAATAGACAGCGTGTGAGTTAAATATGAGTGTTGGAGCAAAGAGTCTGAATACAATACGACCATGGGATTTTTCATTTTTTCTGTAAATTTGCAAAAACATCAACACCTTTTTTTTCCTTCCAGATGGATTACTAAGTGTACATGATTAAGAAATAAAATGAACTTTCTTGATTTTGAAAAACAGCTGCAATGATACAAAGAGTGACAAGTGGTAAGGGAGTCTGAACACGTTTTGTACCCATAGATTTAGGGTGTAATCCTGAGCTTTTTGGAGTTGGAGCTAAAACTAAGCAAAAAGCAAAGAAATTACAAGAAAGAAACCTGATCCAAAAGTCAACAAAGGAAAGTAACTAGTTGTGATGTCAGCAGTAATTATTCATGTTTGTAAAATGCTGCAACAATTGAACTTGACTTCATGTCAAACGCTCTATTTAACTTTTACCTCTGGGAAAGTTTTAGTTTTTCTGAGTTCATAGCAAAACTATTTGCATCCTTTTTTCATCTAAAATATATGTTTTGTATAAAACAAAGAAATGACACTATTACAACCAAGTAAATGTGTTTCCTTTGCCACTGATGTGTAAATGGAGACATATAATTTGCAAACAAACAGAAACAACAAGATGTGAGATTTCTTCACTTGTTGAATGATTAGGAGTAAGAAATAAGCAAATGTTATCCTGTAGTGTAATGGAAAATAAAATCTTTTTCAAAAGAACCAGAGAAAAAAAATAAATCTTCTCCATTAAAAAACTAGTTACCTCCCTTTGTGAAATATCAAAATAAATCCTTCAAATGTTATTAACTTCCTTTCATGGACCTTTTTGCAGGTGTGAGTATAAAATTGTGATTTTTCTTAAACAAGAATTTTTTAAAGAAAAACTCACATACTGGAGAAAAACTACCTGCAAAATCATTTCAAATAACTTGTTGTAGTGGTTACTGTCTTCTCTCAGTGAGAAGGCGGCACTTTGAAGCCCAGATGGGTCCTTTCTGAGTTACATGTTCTCCTCGTTCCTGCGTGGGTTCTCTCCAGTTGCTTTGACTTCCTCCCAGAGTTCAAACATGTTCTTTACACATGGATTGGTGACTCTGAATTGTCCTTTAGGAGTGTGCTTTTTCCTGTGATGAATAGATGAAGCATCCCGGGGAAACCCCCCTTCACCCTTCACTAATTTATTTTGAAACAAAGAACATTTTTTTTATGTTTATGTTTGTGCAAGAGCTATAAAGAACTGTAAAATCTAAGCAATTACTGTACGTAAGAGCAGCATATTTAGTAAATTTACACCAACTGACCCACATTATTTTCATGATGAAAAGTAAAATCTTAATCAGTGAAAAAAAGTTGGTCTGCTGAGGTTTTATTAGCTTTTCTTTATATCGGAAACATAACTTAAAACCTTTTTAAATTGGACTTTCAGGAAAATAACAGTTTATATGGACTTGGAAGTGTCTTGGGCTTAACACTCTCTGGCTGTTAATAAAATCATTGAAATACATTAAAATTGTATATGTTTCAGTTTACAGTCAGTGCTTTTGTTTCCACAACTATATTAACAACTCTATCATTTTTTTTTTTCAAGTGTACTTTGTGTGTGAAAAATATCTCCCTTCTGTCTGATAACATAAAATAAGCTTATATTTCACCAAAAGAACTTAAACATGGTAAATACACACTTCTGGTAAAATCACACTCGTAGAAAATACACACTCATGGTAAATTCACACATTCTGTAAATTCCCTTAGCATTTACTGCTAAGAAGTCTTTTTGCACCATAACAATGAACACAAACCTTTACTTGCATGGTTAGGCTTAGTTCTGTAGAGTTTTGATGCTCAGTTATTCCCCCATTTCCTGCATGTGCCATGCCTTTAGTCAGTCATTTCTTTGAATCTTTCATTTGGGTCTGGGGAGGGCTGATTGATCACTCAGGAGATTATTTTCCCCTTGGCATCATTTAAACGGACTAGTTCTCTACTAAAACACACAAAGTCGGTCTGCTGATTTGGATGCAAAACAGGAGATTTCCTATTAAGCTTAACAAATCTGAGAAGCAGCATTAAGTTCTCAGAAAGACCACCCACTGCAGAACTCACAAAAAGGTCATTGACAGCCTGCTGCATATCTGGATGTGCTTTGCTGCCATTTTTCCTATCATGTGGGCGTGCTGCAGCACTAACAATGACATGTGGGCTGTCTGCAAACTTTTAGGTCTGAGGAGGTTAAGAGCAAAGCCGTCCATCTCTGCAACAGTAAAAGTCTTTTTTGGGGTCAGGAAATAAAGGCCGCCTTGTAAAGCAGCCATTTGGAAGTGAAGTACCTCAGAGAGGAAGCCACTGTTGAAGTGACTGTATTACACATGTCAGCACTACAAGACATGTTACACATGAATTAAGGGGAACCAGTTTGCTTTTCTTTCACTAGAACAACTTGCTCTTTTGCCCTGACTATGCTGTTAATCTCTCTGGGGGCTGCAGGAAAAAAAAAATGGAATTTTCTTGTCAAAATACTTTGAAAATATGGCTTTAATAAACTGCAAATATACAGTTCCTGAATGGAAAATCATAAAAAGAAAGATCATTTGTCCAGCTGTATGTATTATAAAAGCTGGTGCATCACTGAGTGATTAATGACAGAAGAAGGCTGTAATGATAATTCCAACGCAAGTGGATTCAGCTTTAGTGACTGCTAAGGCACTGACTGATGGAGATGACAGCTAAGCCTGGCTTCTGTCAGCAACAGAATGGATGGAGGTCAAGGTTCAGCCAGGAAGTTACATGGTGATGCTGTCGCTGAGATGGAAGGACAAACACAGACTGAGAGCAGAGTAGATGAAAGGAGACAAGAGAGATGAATGGAGGTGAGTGCCACAGATAGAAACAATGCTTTTTAAACATGAAAGAAAAGAAAGTGACAGTGGAAGATTTGACTTTAGATAAATGAAGTGAGACACTATGAGAGGTGGGTTCAAAAGGGTTTCTTCACCATCAAGATTGGATAGTTGTTGCAAGTTCAAATGCAGATCAATGTGACTGATATCCAAAATTAGTGTGTACTGTTATGCACATTAAAAACTGCAATGGAGAGTAAAGAATGAGTGTGTGAATTGTGTGCTATTGGAATGAATGAAACAGCTCTTACAGACTGACACCTACAAGGTTCACACCATGTTCATGCCTGTATCTGTCCAGATGGTAGACATCTGTGCTCTCCAAAGAGGGATCCAGGAAAGTTACAGGCAGGAATCAGGGCTGTAATCTGGTACCCCACACCACAAACTCTGGACTCTGAACAAAAGAAACATCAGATATTAGAGAAAATTGTGAATTAGTGCATTCAAGTAGTCAGCTTTATGTTCCATTACTAGAGCTTTAACCAAAACCCTTAGTACCAGCTGTCCTTACAGGTGGATATGGGCTGTCTGCAGCTAACAAACGGTCAAACCTGGACACAAGTGGTAGTCAAATTTTAAAAAAGTGGCCTCACTTTAAAGCTAAAGTAGTTCTAATAATATACAGAATAATAAAAAAAAGTTTTACCCAGAAGAGATCTGTGATGTAAGTGGTTGTGATGTGCCATAGAGTTTCACCATATGGGACCACCAGAACGCTCTCTGGTACCTCACACAAACAAAAGCAGGTCCATGAGAAATAAGCCGCCAGAATCAATCATCTTCAACCTTTATTAACACCAGAGCAGTGTGTGTGACAAACACGATCAGCCAGCTGTCTGTGGAGAATGCAAACAGACAGTTGCTGTCACACGTGCTCAGAACAGAAATGTTCTACCTGTTCAGCTCTACATTCATATGATGGAACTCCTAAAGCACATTTACATCAAACAAGCCATCAGCGTCACTAGTTTCCCACAAGGTCAAGGATTTCCTGCTTCGCTGACACACATTTGCAATGCACATGCCCTCTGCACTATAACAGACGACCGCTGCAGGCCTCTGGATGTATACAGTAGTGATAACAGCTAAAGTTTGTTGATTCAATACTTGGGCTAAAAAACTGAGATCTGATTGTGAGCTGCATGCAAACACCAATGTCACATTCTCTACAAACACTGAGGTGATGATTGAGGCTATCTGACTACAGCACTTAAATGTCTTTTTCTGCTGGCACAGCATGGTTTAAACTGCAATAGTAGTTTAGGAGTCCAGAGTTACATCATAGGTTTTGGAAGATTTAGGTTTTTGTTTTACAGACCTGGTTACAGTTTAGATTTGACAACTCTTGGTCCCCAGTGCTATCAATACTTGTGTATTTGATGTATATCACTAAACCATAAAGAAATACCTACGCAATAACCAAAGGGTAAGACATGCGTCGTTCTCGAAAGAGTCACCAAATGTTTTCAAAAATGTTGGATTTTTTTTTCCGATTTCCTTATTAAAAGGTTTTACAGTTGCTGTTTTATGGGCTGCATCCATCTGGACTCTGACTTGTGTATTGTAAACCTCCTTAATTGATAATAGTAATATGGGAAAAGTGTCTCCTGGTGTGTCACCACTGATCTGACCTTGCCTCTATTATCCTGGATTCTAGTGTATTTGTGTCTGTTTAATGCAGGAGACCAGGTATGGGGGCAGAGATTTAATATTCAATAAATAAACTGAAACATGACAAAACCCATGGAGAGACATAAAGATGGGAAGGCAGGGCAGAACAGAGCAGGTGACCTGACACCGAGGACACTTACTACACTGAGGGTAATTGACTAAATGAAGACAGCTGTGGATGAACAACCTGAACCTGGTGTGACAGACAGGGCAACTTTGAACAAACTTAAAAACCCTAACATTACCAATATTTTTCAGACTTAGCTTCAAACTTTCTCACATTTAAATAAGAAATTATAACAAATAAAAAAAATCATCATTTACTGGTTTTAGTACAGTACAAAAATGTAACTATAAATGTTGAATATAACTATTAAATATGATGAATACAAATACTGATATAACATGTGAAACTTAAATGTTCAGTTGAATTAAGATGTATTTCCATCTATTTTCTCTTGTTTAGCGGGTTGAGGAAGCAGCAGCTTCAGCGAAATCCTCCAGACCTCCATCTCCACAGAGATGTCCTTCAGTTCTGCCTTATAAGAACCCAAAGATTTTCCCAGACCAGCTGACAAACATAGTTCCTTGAGTACCTTCTGGATCTTTCTTTGCATAAGAACGTTGGATAGCTAAGTGGACCTACAGGAGTCGTCAAACATGTATTTGCTCACAAATGTATTGTAAATAAAATCAGATTTAAAAAAGTAACACATCTTGGACCATTTGTTTTATGAGTTTGATTTTGGTTGACCAATTCCTGGGTTTATGCTTCTAAAAAATATACAAAAATAACAATTTCCAATCAGAATCCCATTAACAAATATTTTTGCTTGAGTTTCACAAAGATGACGTCTCTTCCAATACTCACCTCTGAAGTATCTGTAATTCCATTTATCACTTTTGCTTGAAGTCCCTGAAAAAATGTAAATTCTTCTCAGTTCTTTGGTTTGGCAGTTCCTTTTGAGACAAGTTAAAAAACAAGTTTGGCTAAAAATGTGTTTGACAAATAAAAACTGGTGTCCTTCTGTCCTAAATAATTTAAAACTGGCATGTTTTCATGTTTGCAAGTTTTCCGATTAGAATAAACGTTCCCATGGGTCACACTTTCGGTCGGAAAAAATCATTTGGGAATGCGCAGTAGTGCTGAAAATACTGGAAAAAGGAAGAGTCCCACAGTAAACAAAGCTTTGCTGTCATATAAATGTATGCAGCAGCTCGGTAATATACAAGGCGATCTTCCAAACGTGCTTTTATCAATGTTATGAATATTATGAAGCGCCTGTTTGCTCATCATTTTATATTTAATCTGTGTGGTTGTAGCTTTTTTGTGGAAGAACGGAGCTCCCAGAAGAGGCTAACAGGCGCTAACAACATTAGCCTTGTTTGATAAACTCATGCGGCAAATGCAATCTGCATCTTGGCTGCACGTAAATGTGTGGGAATAACATCAGCCAATATTTTGTCGGGACACGACTAAAAACACAAATCCACGTGATTGTTTGAACAGTTTCTAAGGACTGAGCGACATTCTGCTTTGAAAAGTTCACACACCGCCCCAAAGCCGCTGTTTGAGCTGGAAGTCCATGTTCTGCTCAAAGACACACAGTACTCCTGACAGCAGCTAACCGAGAGCGGCGGGACGGATCGCAGTCACACAAACAAAGCTTTCTCTGGAGTGAAACACCGTCTATGCGTGACGCAAAACCAGAGCAGAAGTGACACACGATCGGAACGAACCGTTTACATGAACGATCGCATAAATGATCGGTATAACCCACCTATCTCGATCGGAAAGAAAATTTGATCCGAACGAGTCTGATCAGGGCAGAGTATTCGGAACAGCGTGTTTACATGACGCATTTTCCTTCCGATCAGGCATTCTTTCCGATTACTTTTGCCCATGTAAACGCAGCTAGTGTTGAAAGCTTTTGGCAAACCTATAAAAAGTGACGCACAGTACAGTTCTACTTCTAGCAGCCTAGTAACAATGTTATTGTTATTGTTTAGTTTAAACAAATTAACTGTAAGAACAGTTTTATTGGCTCACAACTATTAAGGTTACACAACTTAAATATAATTTTGTAGTTGATTCAACTATTAAGTATTAAGCTCTACTAACATTTATTCAAATTTAACTCAAAAGTGCTCAATATTTTAAAACTTATTTGTGTCTATCACACAAAAATTTCAGGAGCCCTAAAGAAGCGTCATGACGTCACCACGTTCTGGTGGGAGGGTCTTTCACTTTCTCAAAGTTAGCTCAGGTAGCCATGTTGGACTTGCCGAATGCGAGTATGTGACGTTTGAAATTGAAAGTTGAGCATTTTATTTTTCTGCAATGCGTTGCTATTTTGCCCCGCTTCAAAACGCCCCAACCTCTGTTTTTTTCCATCAGCCTCTTGATGTTGTTTTCCTTTGTGGCGTCTTGTCATCAGCCCTGATTAATTTGTTAAGTATCATTCACAGTTTATTTTGAATGAAATGCTTTAAAAATGTTCTTATTTACTAATGTAAATGTGGTTTACTGTTGTTTAAACATACGTGTTACAATGGTTTTAGAGCTTAATGTGACAAATCTACATTAGTTTGTCATAGCAGATGACGGGCTATTCAAACCCAATGCATTTCTGCCTGTAAGTTACGACAGTGATGAGTTTCAGAGGTATAAAGGATCTGTTATGCTGCAATCATACTAAACGTGATTCGCATGTGAAATTTGCGTTGGAGCTCCCTCTTTGTGGCTAAAGTTTGCTGCTGGACATTTGTCCATAAATGTCTTCATGGATTCGATGCCCCTAACGGTTGTATGAGAGGAGCTACCGCCAAAAATTTGAAGCCTGGTTGCGTACATGGAAGCATTGGGTTGTGAATGCAGCTTTAAGGTTTTTTAAATCACTGATCTCCATTTTAAAAAGTTTTTTTGTAGAAAAAAATAAATAAACGTGCATGTGTTGTGTGTAGGTACCGAACTACAGTGTTCAGTGTTTCACCGCCAGGTAGTCGCCAAGGCCAACAAGGCGACTAGTCTCCTGATCAGTAATTTCTGTCTAGAGCTATTTTTTATTTTTTTCCAATAGTTTGTGTAGTGCAGTAAATGTTTTGATCAGAATGTAATTGAAACATTTTTTTGAACATTGAAAAATCTCATTTGGACTTTTTCAGAACTTCAAAGAGTACACCAGAAAGTCACCATTTCACCAGAAAAGAGGTGTCAGTGGGTGAGTTTTATACTTATTTAATATAGTCATCCTGAATTATTACCATTATTAGATTTATATGGCAGCATGGAAACATTTGTGCACATTTTAACTAGCCAAAGGTCTAAATAGAGTTGAAATTACTTAGAATTTAATTAAATATATTTTAATTGCAGGCTGAAGGTGGCACAATGGAATGGAGGTACAAGTTTTGTTCTGCTACTTTGGCACTATGCAGTACTACATAGACAATATTCCAATATTCCAAAGTGTCTCCACTGCTATGTCTGTGGAGACACTTTGGAATGTTGTCATGTCTCTATGATAGTTGCATTAGCACCTTTCCATCATTTGAAACTATGAAATCTCATCTGTAATGATCTCATATGGATTTATGTAGAGTAGATGCAGTCAGAGGAAATCGTGCAGTTTTTATGGTTTTTGTGCAACTTAAAGCTGCCCTTTTCTGAAACTAAGTCCACCAAAACAGACAGAATAGCCGAGGAACTGGCCAGCTTGGTTAGGATTTATGACCTCCAGGTGAATTTCTAATGTGTGCATGATTCAAAAACGGATAACAAATTATTTGTAAACATCAAGTAAGAAGCCATGGTGTAACTTGCCTTAGAAATGACTTTGGGTCTTTGACCTGGAGTGGATTATGGCATGAACACTGTATTTTCATCTCACCAGAAATAGCCATCTAAAAAGATATCATTTTAATATTTCTTAAAGTACCTTAAATAAATATTGAAAATGTTTGCTCTGCATTTGCTTCAGTGGTAATGGATATGTCGCGAAGGGGGGTCCAAGGGCAGGGATGCCAGTATAGCTTAGTCAGTTTGTTAGTTCATTTTAGTATTTTCCTATTGAACTCTTTGTATTCGTGATCCTTTTGAGTTCATGTTTTACTTTTTAGCCCATCGAGACGACTGTTGTTGTGATTTTGGGCTATACAAATAAAATTGAATTGAAATTTTATTTGTTTAGGACCAGCGTGATGTGAACATGAGACGGCCACTTGTCCTCCTCGGACTTCCTGTTTATCTGCGTGAAGATGCCTCCAACTTCTTCCAGACCTGTAATGTAAGTGCACATGACTCCTCGTCAATGCTTTGATCTAATCATTCAACTGAAACCCATAGTCATTCAAATAACACAAGGGGAAAGAGGACTGGTTTATAAAAAACTGACAGGTAAAAATACATAGCCAAAATGGAATGGAAAGTATGATGCATTAACTATTAAAGTCCCACCCTGTCTATATTTTTTCTATTATAAAATCATTCCCAATGGTCTGTTAATTATGATAATGCCATTTAAAGGCAAAATCAAAAAGCATTTCATCTTTTAAAGACATTTGTTTCGGGCTCTGTAATTTCGGGACTATGAAGTGCACCTGAAATTAAGCTGCACCTGCTAAATTTAAAAAGATAATCGTACACACTTCTTTATAAGCCCCAAATGTCTACATTGTAACATAGGGTGTTTACACTATGAACAGTACCTTTTCAATTGATTTTAGGCTGCGTTGCTATGACTGAGAACAGTGTAATAAAATGTCAAAATAAACTTTGACGTGTTTTGATATTTATGATTGAGATTTTATTGGGCTACATAATAAATAGGGCAATTGTTTGTATTTTGCAAACTGAGTGATTTTTTAAACTTAAATAGTACACCTGGGGTCCAAGCAGACCCCAGCACTACATTGTTTGCATTTTTTGAGGTGTATGTAAATATTTTTCTCTGATATTTTAGGTAGTTGTTACACATCAAGTTGTCATCCTGCATACCACGTACTATTGCTTCCCTATATTTCAGAATTATTTTATTACACTTTTTTGTTTGGGGTCCAAGCAGACCCCAAAGATATTCTGCAATTAAGGCTTTAGAGAGAATCCTTGAAAGTGACTCTGGACCTTCAGATTTAGACAATTCAGATAATTAAGATGACAATGATTATATACCTGGTTCTGATCACATTTCTGAAATTGAAGATCATGTGTCTGGTTCAGACTTGGAGGGAAGTGATGTTGATGCTGATGTAACGGGCGCGTATCTGTCTGGCTGCAATCCAGTTCGTAACGCACGTCCGTTGAGCCAATCGATCTGTGCTGTGTTCTTTTTGTGTTGCTGGACAAATGAGGAGAGTCTGGACCCAAGCATCTGCTGGTTGCTGCTATTTTATTGATCCCCACAGCTGGATCTGTATATCAAACAAAACAGATAACTTGGTGACATGTAGTTCTCTGGCTTAACACATGGGGTCGCAGTATCCTCCTCTCAGCCGTCTCAGCGCGAACTGGGGCCTGTTTCAGAAAGGAGGTTCAACCAACTCTGAGGTTAAACTTGAACTCTGAGTTGGTCAATCGAGAGATTAACAACTCGGAGTTTTCTGTTTCAGAGAAGCTGATCGGAGTTAGGTTAATCAACTCTGGGTGGACTGAATCGGAGAGCGAGTAATCCCTGAAGTATAAAACATAATTCAATCAGGTAAAATTTGAGCATGTCATGGATGTAGGAGGAGGAGGAGGAGGTGGAGGAGGAGGAGGAGGGCCCATCAAACTCCTCTGCACGGATGAACACAGTTCAGTGACGTACAGTAAATGCCAGAGTGTTATTCTATGGAATTCATGTTGAATGAACAGGATTTAACCCCACACTACTGTATTAAACAAATAGAGAAAACTGATAAAGAGATGTCCTACTTAGATGGACAGATCCTAAAGTCAGATCTGGAAATTGAGATCCTAAAACACAAGCTACAGGTATGGTGTGTATTGTGATTGGTGAATTCTGTAAAGGTTTTGGGAGAATATTGAATTCTTACTGTTGCTTTTCAATTTGTAGGAAATAAGGAAGACCAAATAAATTGTGACTTGAATTTATTCATTGTGGTATTCTTTTTTTATTTATCTTTTTTTTTTTTGTTGTTGTGGTAATTCTCTATGAATTAATGCAGCCTCCTCGTCTATTGGGTCCTCCAAAAAAGAACAAGTCATTCTTGTCACTTAGCTTGTCTCTGTGTGACGGAAATGTGGGCAAAGAAGGTTAAAGCGAAAAATACCGCTTTGTCTTTAAAAAGGGGAGGGGACCGGCAGAAACCTTGAGTTTAGAGAATAAAACCTGCTCCCGACCAGGTTAGGTTCACAGCATAAGTAACCATGGACACTGACTCCGAGTATAAGTTACCTCTCTTTCAGAAACGGGTTTGACTTACTCTGCTTTCTCTGGTTTAACAAACCTCCCATTCTGAAACGGAAAACCCAGAGTTTCCCTGATTTCAGGGTTAACTCACTCAGAGTTTACACTTAACCTCCTTTCTGAAACAGGCCCCTGGAGACATCAGACCAGTTAATATTGTCTAACTGAGCTGATAAGCTTCGAACCTTTGTTGGGTTCTAGTTGGACCCCAGTGGTTTTTGCTAAATAAGTGTTAAAAATTGTGCGCTTGGATGGCTTTTTCCTTTTAATTTTAAAAAATTTGATAATCTCACTTTTATTCTGATGTGGGAAAAACATCCTTAGAAAGTTTCTTTGTTGAAATTCCCTAAAGATTTTGTTTGCTCTAAGTATTGAGCCTTTGGCACAGGCAATTCGCCAAGATGACCAGACTGAGGGAATTGAAGACGGAGGAGGGATGAATCATAAAATATCCCTTTTTGCGGATGATATATTACTGTTTTTGAAAAATCCTCAAACAACAATTCCAAGACTTATGCAATGTTTAAATAATTATGGTAATATTTCAGGATATAAGATCAACCAAAATAAATCAGAAGCAATGATGACATCTGGATTGTGGCCCACCCAACTTGATGAGGAGGTAACTTTCCATTGGTCAAAACAGGGTTTCAGATATTTGGGAGTTATTTTAACACCCCAACCCACACAACTCTACGACGCTAATTATAAAAACCTGCTAAAACAAATAAAGAATGACCTGATCCGCTGGGAAATGTTGCCTCTATCTCTACTGGGTAGAGTAGAAGCAGTGAGGGGGAATGTGCTTCCTCGTCTTTTGTTTTTGTTTCAATCTCTTCCGGTAAATATTCCGGTGTCAACTTTCAACGTGTTAAACAAAATGATAACTCAATTTATATGGCAGCGAAAAAGACCCAGAATTAGATTAAAAACATTATTCTCGCCAAAAAATAAGGGAGGTTTGGCTCTACCAAACCTAAAATTTTACTATTGGGCAGCGCAGCTGACAGCAATCGTGGCCTGGATTAGAGAGGATGAGGAAGTAAAATGGTTTAAAGTGGAACAAGGTGAAACTAAAGGGGTGCGACTGTCTACTCTTCCATTTACTGATCTAAAATCTGTCAACAAAATCAAAATTGGAAACAATTGGATCAAGCATACTTTAAAGATATGGACGGTAGTAAAAAAAAATGCTACTTGACACAGGGTCAATTTCCAGAGCAATGCCTATTGTCGGTAATATAGACTTTCCGCCTTCACTATGGGATCCCACCTTTAAGACATGGGCCACTAAAGGCCTTATAACTCTTAACCAGTTGTTCGATGGAACAGAACTTAAGTCCTTTTCACAGCTTCAAGGACAATTTGGTCTTCTGCCAAATGATTTATATAAATATCTACAAATCAGGCATTACATCATGAAGCACAAAGAGCGAGACAGAATCAATAAAACCCCAAACTGCATAGAACAATATTTTACCACAATCGCAGAAAAAAACTTTCCAACGCATAAACATGTTTCCAACTTGTATAAGAGACTCTCAACTGCCACCGGACAGCATACATATAATATCAAAGAAAAATGGGAATTGGAATCTAACTGCATAATAGAAGATGATCAATGGGATAAACTGTGTGAGGACAGCCATATAGGAATTAATAGCCAACTATGGAAAGAGTTTGACTGGAAAATCAAAATGCGTTTTTTTCACACACCCCTGCTGATTTCTAATTTTGCCAAGGGCTCATCCATAGCTTTATGTTGGAGGCAATGAGGAAAAATTGGGGATCATACACATATTTTCTTTGATTGGCCAGCTATCTGTGAATTTTGGAAAGATATTAAGAGGGAGATTGAAACTCTTGTAAAGCATGACATTCCTTTTAGTACCCTGTCGTACACTCTAACAAATGATTCATGGGGTTAGTATGTAGAACTTAAAAAACAATAACATTTTAGGCACAAATATTTAAGTTTGCTCGATAAAGTTACAATAGTAAGTTGTTAACTTATTCAAAGAAGTGAGTTGAACTCAAAATGTATTGTAGCGACTAACGTTGTTGGGGCTCTGTTAATGTGTTCTGTGTTACATCGTTGCTCCAGTGTGATTGGATGAGCGGGAGAATGGGCGGAGGAGCAGACAATAAAAGAGGGGTCGTGGGTGCATGAGGTTGTGGGGAGGATGGACGCGCTGATGGAGAGTTCTCATTATCGTTGTGCTGTATTTGGCGTGGTTACGGCTGACAGTAACTGTTCCTAAGTCATTAAAAAGCCTCACGATTAGAAACGGTCGCCTCCGCTTCATTATTGCGTCAGTGGGACGCTACACTGGTGTCAGAAGTGAAACAATGACGTTTTCGGCTAACTCAGCAGCGCGCGACATGGCCGTTCAGCGGGACAGGACCGGCGCTCGCCCAAAAATCAAGGAGGAGATGGAGTATGGGAGGAGTTCGGTGAGGCCATGGAGAATGACTATCGGTTGACCACGAAGAAATTCTGGCAAACCATCCGGCGACTCAGGAGGGGAAAACAGTTCTCCACAGGCACCGTTTTCAGTGCAGGTGGGGAGCTGTTGACTTCGACTGGGGACATTGTCGGGCGGTGGAAGGAGTACTTCGAGGATCTCCTCAATCCCACTGACACGCCTTCTTTTGAAGAAGCGGAGAATGAGGACTTTGGGGTGGGGCTGTCTATTACCCGGGCTGAAGTCACTGAGGTAGTCAACGAGCTCCTCGGTGGCAAGGCCCTGGGGGTGGATGAAGTCCGCCCTGAGCACCTCAAGTCTCTTGATGCTGTGGGAGTGTCTTGGCTGACACGTCTCTGCAGCATCGCGTGGCGGTCGGGAACCGTACCACTGGACTGGCAGACAGGGGTGGTGGTTCCCCTCTTTAAGAAGGGGGACCGGAGGGTGTGTTCCAACCATAGGGGAATTACACTCCTCAGCCTCCCTGGGAAAGTCTATGCCAGGGTACTGGAGAGGAGAGTCCGTCCGATAGTCGAACCTCGGATTCAGGAACAACAGTGCGGTTTCCGTCCTGGTCGTGGAACAGTGGACCAGCTCTACACCCTATCTAGGGTGCTGGAGGGATTGTGGGAGTTCGCTCATCCAGTCCATATGTGTTTTGTGGATTTGGAGAAGGCGTTCGACCGCGTCCCCCGTGGCATCCTGCGGGGGGTGCTCTGGGAGTATGGGGTCCGGGGAGCCTTACTGAGGGCTGTCCGGTCTCTGTATGACCGGAGTAGGAGCTTGGTTTGCATAGCCGGCAGTAAGTCAGACCTGTTCCCAGTCCACGTTGGACTCCGGCAGGGCTGCCCTTTATCACCGGTTCTGTTCATAGTTTTTATGGACAGAATTTCTAGGCGCAGCCAGGGGCCGGAAGGGATCTGGTTTGGGGACCACAGGATTTCCTCTCTGCTTTTTGCAGATGATGTTGTCCTGTTGGCTTCATCGGACCGGGACCTCCAGCGTGCATTGGGGCGGTTTGCGGCCGAGTGTGAAGCGGCTGGGATGAGGGTCAGCACCGCTAAATCTGAGGCCATGGTCCTTGACCGGAGAAAGGTAGTCTGCCATCTCTCGGTGGGTGGAGTGTCCTTGCCCCAGGTGGAGGAGTTTAAATACCTTGGGGTCTTGTTCACGAGTGAGGGAAGATCGGAGCGTGAGATTGACAGGCGGATCGGAGCGGCGTCCGTAGTTATGCGGTCGCTCTATCGGTCCGTCGTGGTGAAGAGAGAGCTGAGCCGAAAAGCAAAGCTCTCAATTTACCGGTCGATCTACGTTCCAGTACTCACCTATGGTCATGAGCTATAGGTCATGACCGAAAGAACGAGGTCCCAAATACAAGCGGCTGAAATGAGCTTCCTCCGCAGGGTGGCTGGGCGCTCCCTTAGAGATAGGGTGAGAAGCTCGGTCACCCGCGGGGAGCTCGGAGTAGAACCGCTTCTCCTCCACATCGAAAGGAGCCAGTTGAGGTGGCTCGGGCATCTAGTCCGGATGCCTCCTGGACGCCTCCCTGGAGAGGTGTTCCGGGCATGTCCCACTGGGCGGAGGCCCCGGGGAAGACCCAGGACACGCTGGAGAGACTACGTCTCTCGGCTGGCCTGGGAATGTCTCGGGGTCCCCCCAGAGGAGCTGGAGGAAGTGGCTGGGGTGAGGGAAGTCTGGGCATCTCTGCTCAGTCTGCTGCCCCCGAGACCCGGTCCCGGATAAGCGGAGGAAGTTAGATGGATGGATGGAGATGGAGTATGGTGATTATGCAACTTCTCCGGGACGAGAGACGGATTTTTCCCACGAGTATGACCACATGCTTCGGCTGAAACAAGCAGCCAGGAGGATGGCGGCGGACGCTGGATTCGGAGCGCGCGCGGCTCACGTTGGCGCCGGCGCGAACACCGCCGCCGGAAGTGACAACAACATACCGGATGTAAATAAACATGGCGGCGCCCTGTGCAACCAGCTACCAATGAAAACGCCTAAATACTCCGGTAAGGCTGACTGGGAGGCTTTCTATGCACAATTCGAACTGTTAGCTCGGGCCGCCGGATGGTCGGAAGACACTAAAGCTCTCCAGCTGGCTCTGTGCCTCACAGACGAGGCCTCCTATTGTCTGTTGCTGCTTAGTCCAGAAGAACGGGGCAACTTCCAGGCTTGAGTTGGAGCTCTGCAGCAGCGTTTTGGACAGTTTGGCCAGCCAGCGATTTTGCACTCAGAGCTAGCAAACAGACAGAGGCGAACGGGTGAGCCACTGCGGGTTTTGGCCTCTGACATTGAAGCTCTTACAAGAAGAGCCTATCCCCACATGCCCACTGCGGTCCAAGCTGAGCTGGCGAGGGATCAGTTCATCCGAGCCCTGTCTCCGAGGGACCTGCGAGTACAGACGCAACTGGCCCACCCCTGCACCCTTCGAGAAGCTTTGGAGACGGCGCTAGAAAGAGAACTGGTTGGAGCTGCTGCTGAGAATGGTGCCATTGGCTGCAACCCTGTTGTGAGGGTTGTGGAAAAAGCAGCCCCCGACCCAGAGGAACCAGGATGGGTCCAAGAGCTCACAGAACTGATCCGAACCGTGGCCGTGCAGCCCCCGAAAAAGGGTAGCCGCTTCCGCCACGACGCCCCTGTCTGTTGGGTGTGTGGCCAGGCTGGACACATCAGTGTGCGGTGCCCCAAGCGTATGGATCCTCAGGGAAACGGCCCGGGGTCTGTGTAGGAGGGGACTTTTGCCACGTTCCCATAACCATAAAGGGGGTGTCCTGTGTAGCACTTGTGGTCGCATGAGGTTGTGGGGAGGATGGACGCGCTGATGGAGAGTTCTCATTATCGTTGTGCTGTATTTGGCATGGTTACGACCGACAGTAACTGTTCCTAAGTCATTAAAAAGCCTCACGGTTAGAAACGGTCACCTCCGCTTCATTATTGCGTCAGTGGGACGCTACAGTATTAAAGTTGTGAGAACTTAATATATTTCACATTTTTAACCATCAATTTTGTGTTCACTCAACAACGACAAAATGTTAAGTTAGTGAAACTTGATTTTATGTTGAGCATTCTTAAAAAAGCTAGTGCAACAACACCGGAAAGAATATGAGGCCACGCCTTCGAAGAGAAACGGAGCAAGTACGAAACAGCTCAATGAAGGACTGTCCTCTCTGGTAAGTTCTCATTTGTAAAATTTGTTTTTGACTAAACTAATTCAAATAAAATATTATCCTTTAATTGTGTCGCGAGAGGTGCAGGAAGAAAACAACTTACTACAGCTGCCATGTTGTTTTCTTGCTAACGTCGACTTTTAGCAAGCAACTGAATTCATTGGTGTGCTGGGGGAGACGGTTATATTTGAACAAGACTAGAACTAAGTATTCGGTGTCATTTTGATCTCAAGTTCAACTGAATAAACGGCAAGAATAAACTGCCTCCTCGCAGAGTTTTTCTCGTTTTTCTGAAATGTTGAATTCATCTCACAGAGTTTTAATGTACTTTCCTCCTGTTGCAAACACACAACGTTAGCGTTTGAATATCCCTGGCGGGAATTTCAGGTATTGCATTTTTTCAGGTATTTCAGAAAGTTTTCTTTGAGCTTGATACCCTGAAAGGGTGAAGAACTACTTGGCAGTAAATGTTCTAAAACAGTGGTGTTAAACTTCATGCCTGGAGGGCTGATGTCCTGCTGGTTTTCCAGATCTTTCTGCATCATGTTCACCTAGTCTGGTGTGTCCAGCAAGAATGAGAAAAAAAAGAGGACATTTGGAGGAAGTGAAAGCCTCAGTTTCTTTGTTTCCACCAACGTCCTCTTTTCTGCCTCTGATTGGCTGAACACACGTGACCAAGTGACCAAAAGGAAGTACAACAAGGAAACCTGGAAAACCAGCAGGGCATCAGCTCTTTAGCCTGGAATATTTAAACCTGTGCTTTGAACTCTGTTATTGTGCTGCTAAATGTTGTTGCTAATGTGCACGTAGCAGCTAGTTTTAATAGTAAGCCTAACAAAAATGTTTTATGTTTGACTCTTGACGGTTTTATTTGTCACTGAAGTATTCGGTGTCATTTTGATCTCAAGTTCAACTGAATAAACGGCAAGAATAAACTGCCTCCTCGCAGAGATTTTCTCGTTTTTCCGAAATGTTGAATTCATCTCACTGAGTTTTAATGTACTTTCCTCCTGTTGCAAACACACAACGTTAGCGTTTGAATATCCCTGGCGGGAGAAACACTAACGGCTTTGTCTGCGTCAGGTGTTGCAAATTAAACAGCTTGGTGGGGTTATTTATCTAGTTCTGGTGTTATTTGCCTGTAGGAGAGAGACTTTTTGTAAGTTTGAATGTTTTACTTCACTATGTTAATAAGTTTCCTCTTAAGATTAACTGCATAATGAGTCATATCTGGAACATTGCTTTTCTGTCGGTTAATATTTGAGTACAGTTATCTGTTCTCCAACTAAGGCAGCTATCAGTGATACATTATACATTTTTAGCAGATAGAAAACGTTTATCGAGAAAGTCCAGCTCCTCCCTTATCCGCACCTTTCCTGCAAACCCTCATTTTATCTGAAAACATATACGAATATATTTGGCAAGAAAGTTTATGGTCTTAACTCACTTTAAAAAAAGGAAAAATAAAAGAGAGATCAAATAGTTCTGCACAGTCCTGGATGTTTACTTAAAATTTGAACTCCATAGTTAGGTGGTGGTTGTATATTCTTTTGCAAAGTTTTTTAAAACAAAAAAAAAAAAGAAAATTCCAGGAGGATCATTCTTGAACAGTTGGAAAATTGTTATTCTGTTTTTACTCTTCATCCCAGCTTTAGTTTGAAATACCTTTTTTTATCTTATAGTTTAGCATTTAAAAAGCTGCTCCAAGTTTTATTTTAAGGTTTTTTTGTCTCCTTTGTAAACCAGTTTGAATAAAATGTTAACTGTTTTTATTTTTGTAAAGTTTTTTTTAATAGTTTTTCAGGTCTACTCTGTAAATCCCAATTATCAACAGTGATGTTTATGTAAATTAATTTAAGAATAAGAGCCACCAGTCAGTGTTGTCAGAGACATATGGCATGCTCTTTTTAGTGCTGCTCATGGAAATATTTTACTTAAAACATTTACTGTGTAGATGAATGGACAAAAGTGAATTGTAACTTTTCATGTTTTACTTATTTTTAAACAGATTAATGAAGGATTTAAACACATCATCACTATGGGGGCAACATCCATGTCAAAAGTAGACCATTACTCTTCAAAAATAATGTCCCTGGGTTCCACAAAAGGAGGAGCCACAAAAATGGACTTTCAGCGCATTAAGACAATGGTGGAAGAGGTAAAAACACGTTAGTTGCCACTTGACATTGTTGTAAGTTTTAATCAGTTCATATACATTAAGGCTTCCTCTTCTCTCTACAGGATCATTCCATTGAAATGAAAAGGGAGGCTGCTATTCATTCCTTGGTTGTCTACCTAAATGAAAAGGAAGAAGATCTTTTCAAAGAACTGGTGGTAGGTAGAGGACTTATAAAACACTTGATCCCTTTTTCTTTGGACTTCAGACATTGTTATTATTTTAAAACTATTTTTAGGATGAAGAGGCTGACATCACCAGGGAAGTCTTGAAAATTGCCATCTCAAGAGGGACTACACCAGTTCATGCAGGAGTGCACTGTAAACCCGAACGTTCAGAGTAATTAAATATAATAAGTAGCTAATACTCAAAGTTTTAAAAAAGCTCTTCTAACTCAATCATATAAAGTTTGTTCAACAGATCCTCTGTTTTGAGTATATGTAACCAATAATTTTTAGTTTAAAATAAAATATGTTTAAAATAAGTAAATTAAACGTAAAAACATAATTCAAGTGTAATATATAGATGTAAGTATTGCAAACTGTAAACCCGAACGTTCAGAGTAATTAAATATAATGAGTAGCTAATACTCAAAGTTTTCAAAAAAGCTCTTCTAACTCAATCATATAAAGCTTGTTTAACACATCCCCTGTTTTGAGTATATGTAACTAATAATTTATAATTTAAAATAAAATATGTTTAAATTAAGTAAATTAAACTTAAAACATAATTAAAGTGTAATGTATAGATTTAAATATTGCATCCTGGATTTCTTATCTCTCTTTCAGGTGGATTAAACAATTCTTTGCCCCGCATGCTCTCAAATTTTTATTTTTCTAAATATTGTAGCAACCTGCAACCCCGCCTTCAGCCCCTAAGACTCATGGGAAGTGGGGAATCTTGGTGTGAAAACCATGAGTGAGAGGGCTGGAAGCAGAAGTGAGATGCATGCTGTTTGGCTGTTCGTGTGTGTTCAAATAAATGGAAGAAGTAGGCAGAAGCAAAGGGTCCTTTGTACAACAAAAGATAATGTTAAATAATATACTACTTGTAAGATTACAATTTAAATATGAATTTAAAAGTTTATTCCTTTTTTTTTTAATTCATAAATATAGAGAAAAGTACTTTCAATAATTTTTTTAGGCATTGCACAGAAAGGAATGAGTCAATGATATTGTTAGGCAGGTGTTTACAACGTTTTGCTGTGCAATCTAAAAAGAGTATTTGGGCTGTAGTTGGAAAGAAACTTTTTTCCATTGTTCTAACTTAATTATTTGGTTTGGTGAAAATGAATCATTTTTTTTGAGTTCATTCAACTTAAAAAAAACACGTAGTTGTCTGATGTAGTTATTTATTTTCAATCAACTTAATTGAATTAAGTTGGTGTAACTTTGGTGTAAATGCACCATGATGTCATAACGTAAGGCAGCGCAAGGAATTATGGGATACCATTTTCTTTGCCAATCTGGGCAGATTGGGGTTTAAGTGTGCGTTTTTGTTCATGGTTTTTGTTTTGTAGCTGTTTTACTCTGTTTTAACTAGTAATTTAAACTATTATTTTTATTTCTTTCTGCACCATAAGTTAGAGTTTGGTAGAGGATGATGACTAACCCCGTAGAGCAGAAATGGTATGTCCCATTATTAAGGACAGAATTCGCAACTACTGAGCTCCTGTCTTGAACTGTGAGACATTGCTGGGTCATTCATGTCTTTGATGTGAATAAGTCAAGATCCAGTAGTTGAAACTGTAGAATATGTGCCAATGTAAATTGTTGAAGTAAAATTTATAATGTGTTCTTCAGTTAGACAAACTTATCAATTTGAGTTAAATAGCTATGAAAAACTAAGTTGCATAAACTCAATTCAATTAGGTGTTACCAACTGAAGTAATTCAATTAAGTTGGATCAACTTTTGTTCTTTTTAGAGTGTTTTAAGTTACCATTACTCTATTTTTTTAGGCAATCATTTGCCTAAAGAAAATAAGTTTTGAAAAGCATGGTTTTGAGTTTACTGACTCAAACAAATTGATTATTCCTGTACAAGAAAATAACTAATAATTATCGAGTTCTGTTAAGATAAAATTGTTTTTTTCCCCCTACTTTTTAAGTTATGCAAACTTATTCCTGTGGCTTTAAAACTCAAAACTGCGAGTCATAGTAACTGATGACAATTAAGTTGTCTTAATGTGTAAATGTAAGTTATATTTATTGCCAATATTTGACTTGCACGAATTGACACTTTTAATTTAACTGTTATAAAGAAAAACAAATAGCACACAATTAAATCTTTTATGTTATGGAAAACTCAGACTTTTTAGTTAATCAACTCAAAAAAATTGTGGCAAACGATTGCCTTAATTTTTTTTAAGTTCTGGTAACTTTTTCGGGTTTACAGTATGGTGATCGAGGAAACAGAAGTCCTTGGAGACCTGGAAGTACCCAGAGCCTGTGCCTTGCTTATGGGACTGATATATAAAGTCTATAAAATCTAAAGAACACGTTGCAGGTATTTCAGAAAGTTTTCTTTGAGCTTGATGCCCTGAAAGGGTGAAGAACTACTTGGCAGTAAATGTTCTAAAACAGTGGTGTTAAACTTCATGCCTGGAGGGCTGACGTCCTGCTGGTTTTCCAGATCTTTCTGCATCATGTTCACCTAGTCTGGTGTGTCCAGCAAGAATGAGAAAAAAAAGAGGACATTTGGAGGAAGTGAGAGCCTCAGTTTCTTTGTTTCCACCAACGTCCTCTTTTCTGCCTCTGATTGGCTGAACACACGTGACCAAGTGACCAAAAGGAAGTACAACAAGGAAACCTGGAAAACCAGCAGGGCATCAGCCCTTTAGCCTGGAATATTTAAACCTGTGCTTTGAACTCTGTTATTGTGCTGCTAAATGGTGTTGCTAATGTGCATGTAGCAGCTAGTTTTAATAGTAAGCCTAACAAAAATGTTTATGTTTGACTTTTGACGGTTTTATTTGTCACTGAAGTATTTCTTTTACTTTGTACAAAATGCAGGAGATTAAATATAGTTAAAGTCACTACCAATCTTTACATTCTTTTGAATCTTTAATTTTTGAGAAGCAACGAGAAATGAGTAACAAAGGTGGATTATCCTTTCTTAGTTTTGTGAAATATTGGAAAAAAAAGGTGTATGTTTGAAAAATACTGTGTCTTTTTATAATAAACAATTGAAGCAAAAAACTACAATGGTGGAGTTGTCTCAACTGATTGAATTAAGTTTACAATACTGAAAGAATTAAGGTAACAATTTGCATGGACTTTTTTGAGCAAAAGTAAAAGAAAACAAATAAGCTGAAGTAGCTTAAATTCAATAATTTGCTGACTTAAATTCACCAGAAGCTTTTACTTAAAAATAAAAAATAATTTGTGTTTGTGGGGCTAAATAAAATTAAGTTAATCAAACTCAAAAAATCAAAGGAAATTTACTCAATACTGACTAGAGTTGGGATAACTTAAAAAGATGAATGCAAATTGTTACCTCAATTTTTTTAAGTTGGCCGAGTGTATTTCTCTTTAGAGAGTATCTGCTTGGTGTATTCCCAAAAGACTTTGATGCTGATCAAAAATATATAATGCGCATTTTATTACTGGTCGCAAATAAAACCATAACAGGTAATTGGAAAAATGTAATATCACCTTCTGTAACTGAATGGAAACAAAGAATCAAACATGTTTATTTGATGGAAAAAATGACAGCATTGCTACAACTAAAATCAGATATCTTTGAAAGTCGATGGCATGCAGTTAAAATCTATTTGGGGTTGTGACTGTTCCTTGTACCTTTGATTGTGGTTGTAAGAATATATGCTTAATTGAACTGCTTGTCACATCTTGCATCAATGTTTTTTTTTTTATTGTAATCTTTATGTTTTACCTGCTTTACGCTGTACTGAATGTGGACTTACGATCAATCTTGTTTCAGGGAGTTATGTTTGTTTTGTGTTGTGATGAGAAAACAAAAATAAAGAGTTAAAAAAAAAAGAAATTCCCTAAAGAAATAAAAACAGTTGATTATAATTTTTTTTAATTGACTTGTTTTCATGAAATAAAACTACAAAAACGGTTTATGATTATATTTTTTGCTCTCTGCTATTGACAAATTTAGTCAGCTTGCATCGATGACAGCAACAAAGCTCAGAATAAAGTGTTGGGGTCCATATTAACACGTGCCAAGACATATATATCAGTGTTGGTATGTGTACGGATGAGGGTTAAATAGTTTTAAAAATGAGACAGAAGATGAAAGGCCATTTTCCTTAAAAAATGTCCAAGCTAGCTCTATGTCTGGCAGTAGACCTATATTTTCCCATTTAACTAATGACAAATCATGATACAAAGCTTGCTCGTTAATGTGTTTTTGATTCCTCTTATAACTATTTGTGGTTTACATTTAGGAATTTTAGTATTTCTGCACACTGCAAAAATACAATGATCACTTAAATCATTACAGAAGTCATCAAGCGAAGATAATTTATGCAGCAAGTTTTTTAAAACCAAATCAAGTAATTTGAACTTTTCTGGGCATTTTAGATTTGACCTGGTATATAGATTTACTAACTGATTAAGATTAATGGAATCACAAAATACTTTAAATTCACTAGAAGGTGCATTTAATCAGTCCCAGTTTAAATCACAAGCCAGACGTAATTCAGTGTAATTTCCTTTAGTCAAAAGCTGCTGTAGTGAAAATAATGCCTCTTTTGAAAAGCCTGTAACATCCAGAACAGTAATAGAAAACATGTTACTATTTCTACATTCAAAGTCAAAAACTCAAATTATTTGCACATCGATTGTGACAAAATAACAGAAGCATTCAATCTTGATTTGACATAGAATTAAAAAGCTTCACTGGTTAGACCCATTATCAAGATTATAGAATTTGTCTAATAGGATCTTAAAGATATACATTTTTTATGATGGAAGGAAAAAATGGACTAACTGACTCAAATGACAACTATAACCAAGGACCAAAAAGTGTTGGCAGGTTGGTAACTGCACTACAGGGCTGTGTGGTACCTGGACTACGGACTACTGTGTCAAACTTCACCTTAGTAAATTTGTACAGAATCAAAAAGTCACACTGAAAGACAATTACTTTTTCTCTGGCCACACTCAGCCACACACCAGCTGAGAGTGATCGCAACATTTATTTAGACACACCCATATTCATGAACCTATCACACCTGGACAAGAAACAAAACGGGAAATCTCACAAACCCATTTAAAAAAAATTCACAACACAAAACTAAAGCAAAATAAAACAGAAATTGTGATTACATTAAAACAGCCTGTGGAATGATGCCCATCTGAATGCTCACACTCCCGGAGGAGTCCATCTACAGTAGCCTCCAACTCTCTAGAAACTACCATCAGATGACCACATTCATCTTTGTCTCTGACCCAGCCTCTCAGGTCAACCTTCACTTTAGTTTGATCAGATCCAATGAAGGTCAGAATGGCCCTGTCAGATAGGAGTTGGAAGTCAAAGGAAAGCACCGTCAGTGAATTCAAGTGTAAAACATCTGTGGCATTGTCTTTCGCACAGTTGTCGATGGTGGTTGTCCCGTTGTTGAAAGCCAGCAAGTAGATATCATTTCCTTCTCCTCCGACCAGGTAATCATCACCCGTGGACACCAACAGGTCATTGCCATCTGAGCCTTTGAGAAGCGAACTTTCGTAACCAGACACCAGGATGTCAGAGTAGATGGTGCCAATCACAGTTTCCACATCCTTCAACACGTCCCCCTCAGCATCGGCATATTGGCCTTGACCACTCAGCAGGTTGACATAAACGCCTTCACGCCTCTGGGGATCACCTCGGTACAGGACTGTGTCTCTACCAGAACCTCCGTCCACCAGATCAGCCCCTGGACCAGGAATGAAGACATCCCAGCCAGAGTCTCCTATTAGTGTGTCATTTCCATCCTCACCATAAAGGGTATCGTCGCCTGTCCCGCCAACCAGGATGTCGGCTCCGATTCCTCCAATCAGTGTGTCATCTCCCTCTCCTCCCTCCAAGATGTCATCCTTCCACCCACCGATTAAAGTGTTATCTTGAATGTTGCCTAAAACATTATTGGATTGGGAGGTACAGCCCTGGACGGTGTGAACTTTTGACAGGTTCCTGAGAGAACTCAAATCTAAACGGCAATCCACCTGCAACTGTTTCAGAGTAACTTTGAAAGCTTCTGTCTGAAAGACAGGAACATCTCCAGTTGAGTTGAGGACTTTCAGTTGAAACCAGACACCATCGGCACTCTGAAACTCCAGGTGTTGATGTCGTGAACCATTGTTGTAGCCGAGCAGACTGAGCTTCAGTTCCTCCTCTTTTGTAATAATTGTGACATTCAGATCTATTGCTGAAGAGTTCAGATTGACTTGACTGCCATCCAGGAAGTCCATGTTGACCAGCACCGTGTCAGTGCCGTCATCCTCTGCAAAGTTATCAATCAGTAGGTTTTTTCCATATCCTTGTTTGATTATGTATGTGTCTTGTCCTTCGCCGCCAAACATCAGTCCACCTCCAGTATATGGATCGATCAAGTTCCCGTGTTTGTTTCCAACCATGACGTCAAAACCTGAAGATCCGAACATTTCTTTCACTTCATCCATTTTCATCACTTTGCCTTTCAGGCCACATAGCAGCCTGTCAGAGCCCTTGTTTCTGTAACGGTAACACTTAGAGGGCTCTTCAACATCAGCCGAACCTTTCTGGAGGTCCTCCAGACTAGACTGAAGAGGTACTGGTCTCTGGTTCCTGTAATCTACAGTCAGAGGGAGCATCAGAGACGGATCACAGCTGCTGATGTTGGTCTGCAGTTCAGCGGTTATTCCATCACTGGTTTTGATCTGTAGGTGCTGATTTTCCCTTGACTCAAACCAATTCTGTACAATAACAGTTCTTTGGCCAAGCACTTGAAAAACTATGTTCTGTCCCTCACAAAGACATTTAAGGTTCTCATATGACTCTTGCAGGAAGACAACGTCCGAAGCCCGATCTGGTGACTGGTTGTTGATGGTTTTTACTCCTTGACCAGGAGTGATGATGTACCAGTCTTCGCCTTCTCTACCCTCCATGAAATCATTTCCTCTTCCTGGAATTAAAACATTACCCTCTTTATTTGCTTTGATTACATCATCAAACTGTGACCCACGGACCTCTGTCACACCATCTAAGGTGTCATCGCTCTGAAGATCCTTTACCAGAGGAGTTGAGGAGGTGCTGTAGTCAATGCTAGAACTTCTGATGCACTTAGTGAAAAGGTTTTCCTGCAGACAGTCACTCGGGGTGCCTGAGACGGTGAACGTGATCAGATCCTTGGTGACAATGAGCAGGTGTCTGTCTGCATAGGACCTGAACCACTTCACAAGAGTCACATAAACGGCTGTACTGTCGATCAAAGCACTCAGATGGACATCATCCCCTTCAACTCTTGCTGTAAACGTGTGAAGATTTGCTTCTATAATGATCAGATCTGATTTATTGTCTCTGGAGTAGTTTTCAATTATAACTAAAGACTGATTTTTGTCTTTCACCAGGTACAGGTCTTCTCCTTCACCCCCACATAGGCGATCTCGGCCCCCACCTCCATCAATCAGATTGTTCATAGCATTTCCAATCAGAATGTCATCATACAGAGACCCAAAGATGTTTGTAACATTACGTAGAAGTGGCTCTGAAGCATTTACAGTCGTACCGTTCTTTATGAATCTCTTGTTAATTCCTCTCGCCAGCAGTTCAACCGAGGTAATAACAGTGGAAGATATCTCAAATAAGACTCCGTCTGCTGACATCATGTTCATATGACGATATGCTTCTCCTGAAAACCAGTTCTGGATCATTACCGTATGACTGCCCTTATACGTCAACGTAACATCATTTCTAGATTTCTGCACTGAGATGTTGTAGTTCACACTTAAGTAGAGCGTGTCAAGCACTTTGGAGGGATCATAGTTATTAATTATAGTTTTACAACCATTTCTAGAAGTCACATAGGTATCTTTTCCACCAGATCCTTCAACATAACTTCTCTGAGGGCCGAGGTAGAATATGTTATCCCCTGATTCACCGTAGAGTTGGTAATAGTAACTCAGCATGACTTCAACCATGTGCTTGTCTGCTGCTTCCTGGACAGCAAAAAAATTATTAGAATCCTGGTTTCCTTTGTACTTTCCATATCTTGAGTAGGATGCAGCTTTATAACCTGAAACCACTGTTACAGAGCCAGCTGGAATGAACAGTAACACCTTTTTCTGGAGGATTTGATGCTCCAACTCATGTGACTCTCCCAGACCAAGAGTTATGTCTTGGCTTCCTTGTGCATCAATGTCCCAGCACTTGTGGACGTAACTCTCATCACTGGAAACAAAGTAGTCCATGCAAAGATTCGACTTGCCCTGGTCAGCAAGGCAGAAGGTGATACCTCCTCCATTCCAGGAGGAAGAACCACCTTGAAAATCAATAGCAGTCCTTCCATCCCTGTCATGAACGAAATTGTAGTATTTGTGATAGTCTGAGATCTCTGCCACAAGTCTTCGTCCCTCCTCAATCTCGTCATAATGCCAGTCATAGAAGAAGCTGGCCACATGAATTGCGAAATGAAAAATCCCCTTCCCAAAACCGGTAAAAACAGTCTTCACTTTGTCTAAAACACTAGCGTCTTTTGGGAGGCTGTTTAGTTCATTCTGGACGCCCGTATAAATATCATCAAAGGTCATCCGGAGTATTGAGAGAGCCAAATTTATGGGCGCTAAGAAAGGTTCTGCCTCAGGAACAGTCAGTCCAACAATATCCAAACTAGTCATTAAGGAATCCAGACCAGCATCAATGTACCCCAGAGTGTCATGTCTCTCCAAATCCTGTTCTATATTATATATTCCAAATCCAATTCCCACTACAGGCATAACTATCATGGCACTTCTCATTGCAGGACTTCTTATGATTCTTGCTGCAGATTTGGCAATTTTTGTCTCTGAGGTCAGAACTTGTTTTGAAACAGCAGAGGTGGCCATCGGTAACACTCCATGAGATGTTTGCAAACTCCCCATCACACCGTCTTTGATGTCTCCATGTTCAAAGGCCTGAACAGCTCCTCTCATCCCCAACATGAGGCCCAGTGTTCCCACAGCTGTTCCAGAGTGCTCCACAAACTTGTTCAGATGTGAGGGTGCTGAGCTGTGCATCATTTCCATGTCGTGAACTACTGTCTCAATATTGTTCACCATCTTCTCGTAGTAGCGCAGACTTTCTTGTGATAACGCAGCTCTGAACTCCACCGGCATCACACCTTCGGACACCACCTGACATACAAAGTGTCCTTCTTCTATCCTGGCGCTTCCCTCCTGAAGGCGTAGTTTTTCCAGAGCTTCTCCATGTTTCAACTTCAGCTGAGTGTAAATCTCCTCAGCAAGTGATGCAGATGTCCCCAGAAAATAAGACTCATGTTTGAAGGTATTCTCCAATGCTGCGGCTGAACTCAAGTCTGTTGTTTTTACGTAGCCGTCCTCATAGCCTCCCAGTACTCCAGAGGTGGTAGGTCTTCCCTCATCTCCAGTTGGTGACAAAATACTGGAACTATCTACTTTTCTTTTGAAATGTTCGTAGTTACGTTCCACCAGTTTCTCCTCATAATTTTGAAATATTTTGTATTCTAATAGTAATTCACTCATCTTATTTACTGTGGTTTTTTCCACGAGAGTTTCTTCCCATCTTTTGAACATGTCAGACTCCAACTCAAAGACTTTAAGGACAGACTTTATTTGCTTTTTGCTCATCTGATTGATTTCGTCCTTAGTTGGTGCGGTGCCAAAGAAACCCTTCTTCGGGTAGCCAGGCCAGCTTCCTCCTCTGGCCATTGAATGCTCATCATACAAAAATTCACTGCTTTCTCATTGCCGTTTACAGCCATCTCCAGAGCCATAAGAATTAGAGGGAACGTCCGTACATTTCTGGCAGATTCTGATATAACTGATGCAGCGAAATACCAGGCGTACCAGAATTTAGTTATAGAATTTTCAGAGTTACGTGGTTTTCCGTGAAAAACATTACGAACATATTGAGCATATCCTGAAGGGTTCTCAATGTTACCTCTTATGTTTTTGTAAGTTTCACTTCCTTTCTTGTTTTGTGAAGTCATGTGCATTGTCAAATCTTCAATGTTATCATTATTATTGATCTTTTTTCCAGCTGGATGCACATACAGGTTTTCAGGATAAACAGAAAAAATCCAGTCATCGATCATTAAATATAAAGGAATATCTTCACTTTTTGCGTAGCGACGGATTATTTCTCTGATGACTGCTCCCGATTTTTGCTGATCCTTCCCGATTTCACAACAGTTTAAGAGAATTTCCTTTACTCTTTTTTGTTCATTTATCACCTTAATACCCTCACCTTCCCTCTCTACTATTAAATATTGCTCATTCTGCAGGTTGTCAACATTGACTTTCTGGAGACCTTCACGTTTTGGCTGAAATATTGCCCAAGACAGACGTTCAAGTTCTTCAGAAGAATGTTTTATCTGATCAACTTTATTCTGATCACATTTTTTATAAATCTCTGGATCAATAAATCTCATGGGTTCTACTGGCCACTTGCTTTTGTTGTCTTGAGGCTGGTTGTTTTTTGGTCTTTTTGTGGATTCTCCAACTAGACAGTTTCTTTCATCAGTAAACACCTCCCATCCTCTGCTGCCAGGTTCCTCTCTTATGACGATGTCTCCGTTCCTGTCGATTGTTGCCACCACCTTCTTGCTGTCGTCTTTGTGTTTCCAGTGATTCCCATCTGGGGAGATTTCTTGAGTGATTTTTTCTCCAGTGTGCTGGACCTGCAGAACACTATTCCTCAGATGGAGTTCTGTCTCAATGCCGGCGCCGTGGATCTCCTTCCCCAAATTTTCTATGAACGATTTATCTGATCCAACATCGCAGGCAACAACACTCACAGTTTTGATTTTATTACTGACTCTGGAGGTGCTCTGGATTATTTCGGCCACAGCTTTGGATGTGTACTTTGCCAGCCTCATCTCTCCTGAACCATCTTGTGCTCCATGACCCACCAAAACTAGCCGACTGTCCTCTGACAGAAGCACATCTTTACCTGCAATCAGTTTTGGTTTTAGCTTCTCATCAAGAACATACACTGAGCTAACTAATGGGTGTTTCTGCAATTTCTGACCACTTGGTCATCTTGTAACATGAGGATCTGCTGGTGGTCGTACTGGGTGGAGCGGTCAACAGGTCTTTTTGGAATCTGGTACTTAGAGATGAAGTTGTGTTGGTCCATCACCTGGTAAATGTCCTGGTTGTCCTGGCTCGTTTCTAAGACTGGCATGAGGCCCTGGAGTATGAAAACCCGTATAAAGTCGTGTTGGAATTCTCTGGTTGTATTTCCATCCAGGGAAAACACTGATGCAGACTCCATCGAGGTTTTCAGGATCGTATTTGCAAGTGATGAACCACAAAGCCCAGAAACAGTTTGTCCATCCTCTGAAACACTGCCAAAGATCTTCACTACAGTGTAGCTGTCCACATCTGGCAAACAGGACTGATTAAAAAGACATTGGGTGAAGACTATTACTGAGTAATGAGGATCCATGCTGTACTCCTGTCGGACTCTGTTAGATGTTGAGTTTTATTCATCAATCATCACCAAAAGTTTGCGGCTGTAGCTGTGGGAGATCTCAGAAGCGGCTAGCAACCAGTCGTCAGTCTTCTGCTTGTGAACATGTGCCAACAGGATGCAAAAATCCTGGAAAAGACACACAGCATTAAAAGATGCACTAAAGTTCTTCTTTTTTTGCTGTTTGATATGTCATATAACTTTATAATACATACACTGAATGCAGTGTTTGTTGGGACTAATTTAAATCTGATCAAAGTTTCAATCTGATTGCAAAGATCAATTGATAGTATCATCAGATCACCCGCCAATATTGTGTTTTTGTTCTTCACAAGTGTGCTGGATGTTCACAATATAATAATAAGAAGAAGAAACCACTGTGCTTCCGCATTTAAAGGAGTTACTGTATTTTTCTGTCTATAAACTGCAACTTTGAACTGGTGCAACAAATGTCTGGATTTTTCTTCACTAACGGGCACCAGGAGCCGCCAGTAGTACAGAAACGAGACAGATGAATGAGGCCAATCCAAGGAAGATGTTAGCTTTTAGCTCGGTCATGGCTAACCACAGCAGGACAGACACAAACACATATTGAAAGAAAAGCATCTGATGCAGCTTTGAGGTAGAACAATAGATCTGTCTATCCAGGAGGGAAATAGAGCTTCTGCATGTAAACTGAAAGTTAATGAATCAATGGTGAGACGTTGGAGTGTGAACAGGCATGTTTGGAAACAATTAAGATATGGAAATAAACATTTTAAAAAACCATTCTGTGTAAACATCTCATTTCACTATGCATATATATCTGCATCTTACAGTCCAGTGAGATCAGCCCGGAAAATATGGCAGTTATAACGTGACAAATAGTAAAACAGGATGACTGGAGAGATTAAACATCTTAAAGCACATATTTCCTATTTCCTGTATTGTGAATATGAATTACTTAGACACCAGAAAGATGCTCTGTCCAGATGTTTGGGTATTTGTTGGTGTAAGGGTCATTGAAAGAAGAATATTGAGATACAAAGAATTACCAGTTCAATGCTGTTGGATGAAGGGTGACTTATTCAGTTTCTATCATTGTAAATCTGACTTCAAAGGAGTCAGTGCCTCACCAGCCATCAATGTCACCGCCCGTCCCTGAGTAGTTGTGTGCGTTAAAGAGAGGTAGAGTAATCAGTGAGAAAGAGAGTGTTGGTCTGTGGAGGGGGTATCTGACCTCCAGGGTAGTTGCTGTGTTAACTCTGGCTAAGGTGCATTTGATGCGTGTATTGAAGGTGGACACTTTCCTTGAAATAAACACAAGTACAATACTTGCTGTTGTATTATAGGGAGATGAGTGTGTCATGGAAAATAATACGGCTTTAATTGTGTGTTTGTGTGTGTACGTCTTGATAGGTCAGTGTGTGGTGTGGCTCTTTGACTCTCACAGTGAAAAAATTCGGCTCTTGTTGTCAAACTTGTTTGCCACCCCTGCGCTAGGAAATCTGAACACATTACTCCTGTTCTGAGATAGTTGTAATGATGCTGCACACAGATGGAAAAGCCTTTCTGTTGACATTAAATGTTCTTCAAATTTAAACTTATTCTACTGTTACTATCACCACTTTATGCAGCTTTAGAGTTTTACCGCTTAAGCTCTGTTTTTTCAGAATCAAAATTACTCAAATGCATTTTCTTTCTTGATTTGGTTATGTTTTCACTGGCGTTTTTTTGTCTGTTGGTCTGTTGGACTGACAGACAAACTATAGCAAAACATAACCCTGCTATCTTGGCGGGGGTAAAAACATCAGCAGCTGTTTGTGAGTGTGAAATACCACCAGAGACCAAAAAAGGGCTCTAAACAACAACATGGTAAGCACTACCTGCATTTTCTTTAAATTTAAAATAAATTAAAAAATGTTGTTTTCAAGTTTGCTTGTCTACTCAACACCGTCAACCCCCTATAAACAAACAAACAAACAAATAAAAAGCAAACACTTGACGCATTCATTAACCTGCTTTTTTTTGATGAAAAAGTCGGTAAAGTTGTTCGTGTTCTGGAGTTCTTGCAGAAGACCTAACAGGTCCAGCTTCATGTCAATCCTGATGAAAAAAAAAAGACATTGAACAGTTTCAAAATGAGCAGTTGTTAATAATAAAAATTTCCGTGATGAAAAACATTTACCCCTCTTGGTTCAACTAAAACAATACACTTGTTTTACAATTGAAAAATAGAGTGACATTATCATCAGACACCAGAGCGACGTATAATCGGGAATGTACTGTAAGAACATTTTTGTTTAACTATTGTTATAACTTTGTTATAAAAATGTTAAAAAGAAATTTAGTCTTATCATACTCGTAAAACCAAAAACATATGGCTCTTATGGGATTAGATTTCGAAATATGTGATTTATTTTTTTGGCTCTCTATCTGTTAATATACAATGGCACACTGCTACTACACAATCATAGTACATACTAATAATACTACATCGGTACTACACACTAGTATTACACATTATTATGACAAATTACTGCTAATGTGTTCGTGTTGCACACTACTACCACAACAGTACTTGTGTTGTCTTTTAAATAAAAATGTAAGATTGTATTTTACTTTGAAAGAATGACTTTTATTTTGTAGTGCATTTGGTTCATTTGGAATTTACTGCATGTTATAAAGCAGATCAGAAGTATGCTTCACATCAGGCATGTCCAAAGTTAGTCCTTGAGGGCCAGTGTCCTGCGGGTTTTAGATGTTTCCCTGTTTAAAAATCCCTGATTCTAATTAACAATCATCATCCTTACATCATCAAGGTCTGTGCAACTCTTTTGAGCTTTTTAAAACAAATAAATCTGATCTCTAAGCATCCTCCGTGTCTTCCATGCATTGTCATGTGATAAACACAGACAGAAATGACAAACAATCTGCTGTATATCCAATCATTGTTCACATTCGTTTTTGATAAATATTGCTTTTGTTCTTGAGGACCGGCGGTGGCCATTCCTGATTTACAGAATGGATGGTATGGATATAGAGCAAAAGCCTCGACTCCTAGACAGACACATCCAGGCCCGCAGTCTTCATGGGAGGGGTCTTTTCAACATCACTCACGTCTCAAAACCTCTTCAACTGTCCATAGATAACCATACCAAAGTCATGTCATTTCACCTGTTCGAGTACTCCTCAAGAAAGCTGGTCCTGGGTTATCCTTGATTGTGTGAGCACAGTCCCCGGGTCGACTGGTCGACTGGAAAAATACTGGGATGGGGGCCAGAATGTGACAAACACCGAAGTCCCAGACTCGCAGGTTAACAAACCATCATGAACTATGATCCTGTCCTTGTTCGTCGTGCTTCAGGTCCAGAGGCCCCGGACCTGAGGAAGGTACCCGCCTGTTACCATCATCTGGCAGAGGTCTTCAGTAAGCCCAGGGCTCTGAGTCTCCCACCCCATCGCCCTTACGACTGTGCCATTGACCTGGTTCCAGGCTCCACCATTCCTAAAAAGCGCCTGTATTCGATCTGTGCTTCGGAACGCCAGGCACTGGATAAGTACATCGATGACTGTCTGGCAGCGGGCCTCATCGGTCCTTCCTCATCCGCAGCTGAAGCAGGTTTCTTCTTTGTCGGGAAAAAGGATGGGACCCTCAGACCCTGCATAGACTACAGCGCCCTCAACAATGTAACCATTAAAAAAAGATAATAATTGCCGCTTACAGCGGGGAAAATAAGTATTGAACACGTCAATATTTCTCTCAAAAAACATATTTCTAATCGAGCTATTGACACGAAGTTTTCACCACATGTCGGCATCAACCCAAGTAATGCACATATAGAAAGAAATCCAAACATTTATGTCCATAAATGAAGTTATGCGTAATAAAGTGAAATGGCACAGGGAATAAGTATCTATATAAAGCCGCTCTCCTCCGCTCTTCTGCTACCAATAAAATACTGGCTGACCGGTATCGTCGCCCAGCGCCCGCCTACATGACAGGCCAGTCAGTCCTTCTCTCTACCACGCACATCAAGTTGTGGACAGAGTCGAGGAATCTCTCACCCAGGTACACCCAGGTACCCTTCGAGGTGGTGAGGGTGATTAACCCAGTGGCGGTCCAGTTGCACCTGCCACGAACAATGCACATCCATCCAGTCTTCCATGTGTCCCAGCTGAAGCCCCACATCACGAGTCCCCTTCAAGAGAAGGAGCCCTCTCCACCCCCACCGCCTCGCATCATTGACGGTCAGCCTGTGTGGACCATTCGGCGCATTTTGGAAGTTAGGCGGCAGGGATGGGGCTTTCAGTACTTGGTGGACTGGAGAGGTTATGGACCAGAGGAAAGGTCCTGGGAACCATCGTCCAGGATTCTGGACAAGGGCATGCTCCGGGAGTTTCACCGGCGCCACCCTCACAAGCCCGGTGGTGCGCCCAGAGGCGCCCCTTGAGGAAGGGGTACTGTTAGGTACCGGGGCCAGGGCGGCTTTTGTTTTGTTCCTGTGGCAGTCCATAACATAGACTCTCTTTCAGCTTTAGATCTAAACTCAAAACCCATCTGTTCATTTCTGCCTTCCCATCCTGATTCACTTTTTATTTTGATCTATTATTTTTATTTGTCCTTTTAATGTCTATTTTTATCCTCTGTTTTGTAAAATGTCCTTGGGTTTCTTGGAAGGCACTTTAAATAAAATGGATTATTATTATTATTTCATTCCTACCTTTGATGAACGTACTGCCCCCTTGAGAGGCTTGGCCATATTAGCAGACATGATGGTAACAAATTGTGACTTGGCCCAAATCACTGTCCCGTCTTACCTCATGGACCCCTGAAGGACCAGATTCTACAGCAAGCACATGGTAAGACACACTCTGGTACACACATAATGGTCAAACAGCTCTCCATGTGGTGGCACCCTCAGCTGAAAGAGGTATGTCGAGACTATGTCACAAATTGTGCAGTTTGTCAGCTATACCAGTGTTTTTCAACCAGTGTGCTGCGGCACACTAGTGTGCCGTGGGAGATGGTCAAGTGTGCCATGGGAAATTGCCCTCATTAACTGATCTAAAAACATTTCCCATCTCCAGGATTTCAGCTCTGTGTTCATCCAAACAGGCCCTGATAAAACACTGAGTAGTTAAGAATATAAAAGATCATAAAATAATTTTTTCTTTGTGTTTATTTGATTCTATTAAAGACATTTTGTTAAGAATGACGGTACCGCGATTGAGCTACAACTAAAGCTGTTTGCGGAAAAGTCCCGCCCCTTTAACTGTCTCCGCCAATCGTTCTTAAAGGCTTAATCACTTGTCATCAGTCTGACCAATCAGAAATGGTTAAAGTCTCAACTTCCTTGTTCCAATTTAGCTCAAAAAGTCGCTCAGTTCTAACAAAAATACCAGCTAAAGCTCGTCTTTAGCGGTGCAGCTTTTCACAGAATCCGGTATCAGACCGTGGAACAAGTGAACAAAACAATGAAGCTCAGAGACGCTTCAAACACCCTTCAAAACGCCCTTCAAACATCAGATGTCACACTACATCTCCCATGATGCATTGGCTTAAAGGGACAGCGTCTCAGCGTACAATGAGTCGTCCTTGTTACACATCTTGAAACCACAAAGAACACACATCAAGCAGATTTTTTATTTTCTAACTTAACTTTTATTTAATCTGTTAGAAAAAACAGCTGCAACTTCCTGCTTTTTCTGCCACAATTATCACGAAAATGCATGTGAGATAGCGGCGGGAGGGGGGGGGGGGCTGTCGATCAATACAGACTGAGTATTTGCTTTTTTTTTTTTTCTTGGATGCTGGTGTGCCGCAGGATTTTTGTCAAGGTTAAAGTGTGCCGTGGCTCAAAAAAGGTTGAAAAACACTGAGCTATACAACTGTAAGCCCACTATAAGCCCCCACCTGGCACCTTTGAGGATCCCCTGTAGCTAGGAGCGGAAGTAGTCGTCAACTACACCGACATGATTACCCCAGCCCAAGGTAAGCAATACCTTTTTGTAATTGTTGACTCTTTTTCCGGCTGGCCTGAAGCGTATCCCGCCAGAAACGCCGTTACGGTGCTTGAAGCCCTGATTAACCACTACATCCCTACTCATGGTTTCCCAGGTAAGGTCCGTTCGGACAAAGGAACACATTTCTCTAACAAACATCTTCAACAGGAGGTACCACCTTTCCACAGTTCGTCCTACGCCCCCAGAGACGAAGTAACATGTTTCCCTATCTTACTGGTCTGGGAACCACCCAGACCAAGAGAGAAAGATGGACAATAGGGGGCCTCATTAATTCTCAGTCTCAGTTAATTTGTCGTATTTCCTCGTGAGACGGAAACCTCTGTTGTAGAATGAGTGTGTGTGCTTCTGAAAGCGCGCTCCTGTGTGTGAGGGAGCCGCGTGCAGCGCAAAAGGAGACAGCGAGAGCGCGCGAGACAGTGACAGGCGCCGTGGGAGAAAAGGAGAGAAGAGTCTGATAGAAAGAAGGAAAGTCTGAACACAGGACTAGCAGAAAAAGTAAATTATTAGCAAAGATGAATGTGTTTAATGTGTTTATTATAGTTCCAATCACGGACCATATGCTGAACTAAAAGAAAGAAAAAAAACAACGAAAAAAAAGTGCGGTGATACGGTGATGACCTCATCACCGCGGTGATGACCTCATCAAGCACTGTTTCGCGCAACAGTTGAATTGAGTATTCTGTTGAGTTGATCTTAATCAGTTAAATCCATGTTATGACCATTAAGAGTTATCAAAAAGGAAAAAAGTTTTAACAAAAAAATGTAAATTACGTGCCTTTTTCTATTTGTGGCGGCTCTCGTACCTGGATTCCAGAGGGTTGGTGATGTCATGGGACATGTGATCTGATAGTCCTCTAAGGCGATAAAGAGCTGCTATGTTTGGTCTAAGGTCCTCCAACTCGTTTTCTTTCACCTCTGGAACACACACAAAAATGCTGCTTCACTGGAAATGTTTCAGGTTATAGGTCAACCCTCCAGTCTTGACTCCATGAGACTCTCCTGTAGGACGTATCTTACCAAATTGTTTGGTGAATTCAGGAAGGCTGAAGAGGATCAGGAGAACCAGAATCCTCTGCCCCCGCCCCGCCATCGCCATAGTTGAACTGACACAGGAAAAGAGGAGCTAGAAATGTTGCAAGTACAATTGAAATTTACAAAATGTTATATCAACATGCAGTGCAGGAGAACTTTTCAAACAGATAAAAATTGTTTTTGCTCTTTAATAAAGACAGAAAATCCCACAATCTTCCTGGAAGGACCTCAAAACAGACTAACATGACAACAACTTTTTGAAAATGAGAATATTTGTCTTCAGAATACGTACTGTATCTTTTTGTAGAATTTATGAATTGATTGACTGAGAAAGTTATGAAACTAAAGCTGAGGCTCAGATCCCCACTTGGCATCCAGGTGGGCTCAGCTGTCACCAGCACGTCACTACCTTCATAGATTACAGTTCATTTATAGTATGAGTTTAAACTTCTTTCTGAGACCAGAAAGGGGTTTTTCTGTCTAACAGAAGTTGAGCAACACATTTGCTTTTATCCTGTGTAACACCCCACCGGTACTTGTAGGTTGGAGAGTTTTGCATTCCTTTGATGTTCGTTTGGTTTGAAGTTATCTTCAATTTATGAATCAGTGTAAATCCCATAATTAAATGTAATCAAATTTTATTTGTATAACTCAAATTCACAACAATAGTCATCTCAAAGGGGCTTCATATAGTTCTGTAAGTGTAAGGTACAATCAAAAAAGGATCATAAATGGATAGAATTTAATGGAATAATACTGAAAGTACAATAGTAACCAAATTTACTCTGAACGAAACTCATTAACCTTGCAAAAATGCTCCCAGACAACCTCATGTAATTGATACATTTATTTTTATTTATAAAAGGGATGGACTGATATGGATTAGTGGAATAATTGAATAATATAAACAAATAAATAACTTCTCTCCTGGTCAAGTCCACCCCTCTCATTGCCAAATGATCTCAAACTAGTTCTTATGACAGCTTTTCACAATTCCTAAATTTATTACAGAATTATTTATAATAATTAAAAATAGACATATTGAAAGTAATAACAATACATTGCAAACTTTGTTTGTTTGTTTGTTTTTAAAACCCAGCTTTATAACTATTTTTCTTGTCAGGGCCTACACTTCATCAGAACCTACTGTAACCTTACAATAATTTCAAGCAGAAACTTCAGCCAGCTTTATTGTCTAAACGTAATTTCTACGTCAACTCATTCACCTTCTGTCTCCTGCTGCAACATCAACAACATCAACAGAGTCAACTGAAGGTTTCTCACCTGTTCCTCAGCTGAGACGCTTGTTACAGAACCAGAACGTGTGCAGAGTCAGTCCAGGTGCAGAACTGGTCCAACTGCAGGTTAGGTCCAGACTTGTCGGCTTTCTCAAAGGTGATCAGATATCTAAACCTGTCTCCAGATTCACTGGCACTTTCAGCTTCTGGTAGTTTCTCTCTGGCACTTTTTTGTGTTAACTGTAAATATTTCACATTTATCAGTCTTGCACTCCATCTACATGTTCTAGTGAAATTATTGTCTTGCGTTCTGCACAAGCCGACAGTTAAACTAAAATGAAGTAGGGGGAGGAGGACGTGGGTGGGAGTTACTTTTTAACTTCCCATTTCCCTGGAACAAGATGTCAGTTTTTTCATATGGATCTGCTTCTTAAAAAATGTTGTCTTGCCGCCAAGCACATCTAGGCATATGCTCTCCTGCCAGTTGTCATTCCTATGCCGGTTCTAGGAGGGGGTGGTATTGGATGTGTTGACCTTGCTCTCCTGCTCCCCCCTCACCCCTCTTTCTAACGTACCCTATTCATCTCATCTGCTGGCGTCTGCTGGTTGGGGGTGGGGGGGTCATGGGTAACTACTCTCAATTTTTTTGTAGTAGTGATAGGAGGATTTTCAATTCTATTGTTGGTTTTACGATTGTTACTGCTATTGACTTCTGTAATATCAAGAATATAATGAATGTATAGCTAAATATTTCTATAGCCTTTCCTATCCATCTATATGCATCTCTACTAATCTATCCCTAGATATGTGTAACTATCAGAATGCATGATTGTCAGTTCAAGATTGTGTGTATGTAATAGGATGGAATTATATGGTAAATGGCATATACTTATATGGCGCTTTTCCTTGCCCAAAGAGCTTTACAGTCATAGTCCCATTCACCCATTCGCACACATTCACACACTGGTGGCAGCTCCGCTGCCGAACACTGGCGCCAACCACCAGAGGCAAGGAACTGACTTTCAGGTTCAGTTACGTTGCTTATTTTGACCACAACCATTTACTACAAACTGCATCATAGCAGATTAGTTGCTTGATTCTCTAGAGTTATTAAAATAGACACTAAAGTTTCTCAAAGCAGATAAGATGTTCTTCCATTTGCAGACCTGAGTTAATCTCAATAAAATTGCATGTTAAAATATCCAACTTCAGATTTCTAATTTCCCCTGATTGCTGGATTAAAATGCTTATGGAAATAACCTCAAGTTCTGCAAAACCGTGTAGTAACTATTAATGTGTGTTTAAACCAGGGGGGCAAAAAATCAACTTTTGGTACGTATTTTGACCAGATGGTACAAAGACATTTTTGTTGTCGATTATTTGATTGGTCCCACTCCTCAACTTTTTTTGGCTCAGTGAAGATCAGGCAGGTTGATAACTGAGTATTAAGTTAAAAACAAATGCTAAACTCAACTCTGGATGGATGGATGGATGGATGGATGGATGGATGGATGGATGGATGGATGGATGGATGGATGGATGGATGGATGGATGGATGGATGGATGGATGGATGGATGGATACCAGTCAGACAAGACAACAGTCTACTGGTGAAAATCTGCTGCTGGACAAGTCTTGAAATAAAAAAAACTAAACAGTTGCAGAATGCTGATGCTAGTTATTTTCTGATTCTTTCCTCAAAAATTCAAGGTTAACACTCTGTAGTGTAACAAAGGATAACTAGAGATCAGAAATGATTAACACTCATTAATCTGTAACTGGGAAATACAGTCTGTAAATAAATCCCAGCATTCTTCTACACGGTCTCACCCTCTAAGTCTAATAAAAACATGAAACTGAGAGCCCATAAGAAGATCAAGAGTCTACCTGAATGTAGGGGTTCTGTGTTTTTAAGAGCTGAAGAAACTGCTGGCAGGTGCTCTACCTGCATCAAAGTAGACTGAGCGGTAGAAATAATGATGGGGATGATGATGATGGAACCTTTAAGGAATTTACATTGACTACAAGTTGGCACAAGACTATCTAAACATCAGATAGAGTTAGACAAATAATATGAATGATTTCAAACAAAGGGGACATTGAGCAGACTGTCCTCGTAATCCATCCACCCTATATGCTTCTCTGTCAGGACCCCATGAGAAATGTGGAATGTTTTCTGAGAACACAGTTGAGGTGGTTTAATCCACGTTAAAAATAAATATATATTTTTATCTAAACAAAAAAGTTAAAAAAATTCTGGATAAAAGAAAAGGCAAAAATACAAAGAAATTTGAATATACTGTAGCTAAAAGTATTTGAATCCATCAGGCTCCATTTGGAAGAGGATGTTGCTCTTTTATTCTATTATTTTGTAAAGTCGTGTTTTTTGGAACACTGTTAATGTGATTCTGAATTCATTTTTGTTCCATGATGATTTCCTTCTTGCTCATTTTCTACAAAATTTCCTTAAAAACTTAACGTTTCCAGCCTAAATCTGTAGTTTGTTTCAGGACTTCTTATGATAAAGTGTTTCTGATAAAAAAAATAGCTTTTTTTTCCAGGGAAATGCAAAAAAAAGAAAAAAAAGACTGTTGTTCCAATAAAAAAATGTCTCGTCCTCAGTCTTGCGAGAAAAATGATCTAATCAAGAAAGTTTTTTAATTGCAAAACAATTTTACTTTAGAAAACTGTCATGACTAGAACGCGGGTTGGACCCAGGTGCTGAAACCCAGAAGGCAGAGACAAGTAAGATGTTTATTTGAGCTCTTGTTGGTTCCTGGCGAAGCACCTCTTATCCAAGAGGCTTTGTCAATTCTGAATTAGCTGGTGGAAGAGCTGGCATTTTTTTTATCCGCCAACAGGGTCAAAATGTTAGTCTTTTTTCTTAGGGGCTGTTTTTGCAGTGTGTTTTTGGGCTTGATTTGGGTTTTGTGCTGAGAATTATTTTCCATTTCCATAACTTTGTCAGAATTTACTACAAACAAAAGCTGCAATAGATTTGTTGACAAACAGCAGCCGCGGTTACATGGGCAAAATATCTTGATCGGGTCAATGGTCGGATTAAAATTCAACTGTGCACATGGGCCCAGAAAACCTTTTTCCGATTAGAACAAACGTTCACACGGGTCTCACCTTCGGTCGGAATAAAACATTTGCACATGCGCAGTAGTGTTGAAAATATCGGAAAAGGAAATGAGTCCCGCTGTAAACAAAGTGAACTGCCATTTACATTTATGCAGCAGCTCAGTAACATACGAGATGATCTTCTTAATGTGCTTTTATCAATGTTATGAATATTATGAAGCGCCTATTCACTCATCATTTTATTTTTAATCCATGTGGTCAGTGTTTTTTTTTTTTTTTTGAGGAAGAACGGAGCTGGAGAAGAAGCCAGGGTTAGAGAAGGCTAACACAGGCTAACAACATTAGCCCTGTTTGATGAACATAAAATCCATGCGGGAAATGCCTCAATCTGCATCTTGGCTGCACGTAAATATGTGGGAACAACATCAGCCTTTATTTAGTCGGGACACGACTGGAAACACAAATCCACATTGATTGTTTGAATGGTTTCTAAGGACTGAGCGACATTTCTGCCACACACCGCCCCAAAACCGCTGTGTACGAGCTGGCTGTCCGAGCTCTGCTCGAAAACACGGTTCTCCTGAGTCCGGCAGCTGCCAACCCAGAGTGGCGGTACAGATCACAGTCCAAGTCTCCCACACACACAAACAACATAATGCACACGTAACAAAGCATCCTCCCTTCCCCAAACACATGTTATAAACCCGGCTGCTGACTACTCTGCTCAGAGACACAGTTTGCTTGGTCCAGCGGGACCCGAGCCTGGACTGCGCAGGGTGAGGGTCCAGACGTCACGGGGCATGAAGCGCTCCTCCCAGGCACCCCCCTTGTGAGGGGTGTAAGAGAGGTGAGAGGGGAAGAGCCAGAGGGGCGAGAGCGGAGCGGCGCTTCCCACCGGGCGGGCATCTGCAGAGCAGCAGATCGGTCCTGTATGCGCTCCAAGGCTTTCTCTGGAGCAAAACACCGTCTATGCATGACGTAAACCAGAGCAGTAGTGACACACGATCGGAATGAACCGTTTACATGAACAATGATCGGATTATAAATCGGCATAACCCACCTATCTCGATCGGAAAGAAATTTAGATCCGAAAGAGCCTGATCGGGGCAGAGTATTCCGATTGACGTGTTTACATGACGCATTTTCCTTCCTATCAGGCGTTCTTTCCGATTACTTTTGCCCATGTAAACGCAGCTAGTTGCTTCTGTTTCCTTCTTTGTTTTTAACATTTTTATTTTAGTTCAAAAAGACAGAAATGGCAAATGTGTGGAGAGGCACCACGTTAACAAGATGCAACTGGAAAAAAGGATAAAACCTGGCTGTTGAGGAAAACTGTGATCTCTCTTTCAGATGTATTTGGTTCATTTATTCAGATTTATGTTTGAACTGAAATCCACTCGGCAAACACAGTTACAGGAACAAAGTACACAACCATTTTTTGCTTTGCTTGTTGAATTATTTAGCAGGCAGAGAATGTGACACTAATGGCACATCCTGCATGGAGTAGGCCCAGCTGTTAAATATGGAAACATAAGCCTTTTATTCAGACACCTCTGATCCCGTTAACACGATTTCTTAATGCATCTTCTGCAGGCGCAATTTGGAATAAGGAAAGCTTTTATTTTTTTGACACAGTTCTCAGTGAAAATGACCCGGTTTGTTGAAAATGAAGCTAGGAAGATAAAAACTGGTTATTTAAATGATAAATCATTTTACATCACAAGACATTTCCTCAGAAGTCCTCCAATAAAAAAAGACAAAGTTCTGTCTAAATGGAGTAAAAGGATCTTTCTTTAGCTGAGGAAGAAGAGACTTTGACTCAATTTAATTTATTTACGAGATCCTGTCAAAATACAACCCAAGCTGAAACTAAGATCTTTATTTTCAAGGTAAAACACTAAAAATGTGTGAAATAAGTAAGAAAACAGAAAAATTAAATGCTATAAAATATAACAAGAGCAAAGCTTTAAAAAAACTAATATACTGACAAAAAATAATAAAGGAATTGGGAGTAAGACTTGATTATAACTTTAAAGTCTATGGTTGTCACTTTTCTTGCATCATCTGTGTAAAAACAGTAAAAATAAATGACGTATTTATTTAGAAAAACCCATGGCACATATGTTGAAATGATCTTATATGACAACAAAAGAATAGAAAATGAAACTTCAGCAAAAATAGGGGGGGGTTGTCCCGTACGGGTGCTACAGGCTTCTTGGGTTGTCCAGGTCCATAGCGGGTCGTAGAGAGGGGCTGCTGCATCTCAAAGGGAGTGCAGGTCTGTCTTACAGTTCCCTTGATGCTCATACAACCACAAAGGGATGTGATTAAAATGAAAAGCACATGCCTGTAGAAAAAACATGTACATGATCATTTTTTTCTCTACGGGTCTACTGAGCGATATAAGACCATGACATTTTGTGCGGTTCACCTTTGTGCCCCATGCAGGTTGGACCAAGTTTCCCCCGCAGACAGCCTGTATCCACCCGTAAGGACAGTTGGGACTAACTTGTCATGGCTACAGAACAATATGAACCCAGACGCTGGAACCCTGAAGAAACACAGAGGGGGACGGGCGTAGCAGGTAAGCGGATTTAATGAACAGGTAAGTTAGAGAGCGAGAGCAGGATTCATGGTGTACACAACACGAGGGGCAGACTTCGGTGGCGTCACTGGTGGATTCACCCGCAGGCTTCGGAATCGGTCGTCGCCGATGGAGGTTTGAGAGGCAGGAGGAACAGCAGAGGCTTGAGGTGTGTCCAGGTGGAGGAGACGGAATGAGTGTTCGGGGCTGAGGCTGATTCAGGCGACCACTCGTGGCTATGGATTCCTGGAGGTAAGTAGTGACAGGAATTAGGCGCAGGCTTGAGGCAACGTAACAACATAGAACAAGACGTGATGACCAAATATGCACCATAAGGGGCAACAGACTGGCAGAGAATACTGATCCTGGAGCTCCTTATGAAGGCAGGCGGTGAGATGAGGTAAGTGGTCGTAGCTGGGCTGAATCAGGAACCAAGCCTAGAGGAGGGGGGGAGGAGACTGACAGAGGCACCATAACATAACTGTCTTTACTGTTGGTGTTTTCATTCGAAAATGTTCTTTAACTGAAAGGTTTTTCTGTGTTCTTGTGTTAACACTATTTCCATTAAAATGGTGGACCAGTGCAGAAATTATTCAGGAGACAAAAAACAAAAACAGGACATCTTTGATTTTTAGCTTTCTGTTTCCACTAAAAGTGACAGTTCACATCTCCTCTTGCTTCCTCTGAGGTTCACCTCCTCATTCCACAGAGAGAAGCCACTTCAGACCCAGACTCCGCTCTGCTGAAAAGTCTGACACTTTAGCTGTAAAGCGAACATATGGCCTTTTCTACACAGAGGGTGTGGGTGTCTTCGCTTAAAAGAAAGGGAGATTATGAAATGGTAACAAGATGGGATGAAGATGGAAAGCAGAAGATAGGAGATCAGATAAACTGCTGTGTGTGGATGTCATAGTTAGACTGTCAAACCCTGCAGAATCTCTTTCTAACAGTCGGGAACAGAAAGTGGAGATCCAGAGAAAATGACTTAAACCTGACACTTCACACTTCATTAGCAGCAAACAAAGACCAGGCTGGATCAGCAAAGCCCACTTCCTGTTCTGTCAACTGAAACATACATAAAAATGAATCCATATGGAATTCAACTCTGCATTCACCTCAATTAATAAACAGTGACCTTAGAGTCAAAGCTTCTCAGAGACAGAGAAGGATGAAGTCAAACAGGAGGCTGTTTTTTACCCAGATAGGCTGATATGATTCCCACACCCCTAGGAGTAAAGTATAGCCCTCATTACACTGATGGGTAGATACAGTCCATTTCACAGGCTCACAGTATTCTAAGAGCATTTAGGAAGCTACAATGATGTCCTCTCCTTCAATACCTCCTTGTTCTCTCATCCTGACAGTATTTTTCTTCACGTGTGTACCACCCCCTATCATTGGAGAGCTGCAGAGGAGCTGTGAGTACATCCTACCTCTTTGTTTTCTTGTCATTTGCAGAGTAAAACAGGAACTGTGTTTGTTTTGGGATGAGTCTACTGGCCTCAGGCCGAATAAAATCTGTAATCTAAATTCCTTTAAATCACTGAAGTTAACCCATGTGGGCCGACTCCACTGCTCTGTGTTCTCTCTGACTTAGGTGTTGTGTGCTGAGTCTTTTCTGTTTACAAAGCCGACCAGAGAAACTGGGATTCTACATTGTACCTCAGAGAAAGCTGTCACACTGTCCACACAGAGGTGAATGGATGATGATTTGGGATAGTTTTGCTGACACCAAAGGATTGTCTCTGTCAAATCAAACTAAATTCTCTAGTAAACCTGAAACTTTCAAGAAATTTTTCACCTCTACAAATGACCCAAAAAAAAAAAGAAGAAGAAACTGATGTAAAAATTCTACTAAAACTAATTTGTCTTTTATTTTGAAGTGTTTCTTCCTTATTACAGTGGAACCTTAACATTGTGTTTTTGACCAAATTAAAAAAAAAAACAATCAGAACTAGATCACTCTTGCAGCCTCATATGTGACATTAGGACACATATTTACCAATGTTTGATTCTTTCTTAAATTTATATTTTCGCTTTTTAATTTGTTCCATTAATAATGACGCTTTTTAATTTGGAATACATTTTAATGTTCTTATTCATAGCATTTTGGACCTAAAGAGGATGTCCTTTTAGTTATTCTGAAGTTTTCTTCCTTTTCACTCTCCTCAACTTTTCCTCTCTTCATCTTTTTAATCAACTTAATAAGAGTTTTGATTCATCTTGAAACCCAAACTCATGCCACGTCCTTCCTCACACCGTCCAAGTTAGGTCCACTCATCAGACACTCCTCTTCCTCTTGAGCCTTTGCTCTTCTCCTCCACCTTTCTATCCTCCTCTCCCTATCATCGTCTTTGAACTCTTGGGAAGAGCGATGCTTTTCATTTGCTCTGCAGACGAGCCACTTCAGACCAGAACTGACAGCCTCTTTATCAATAGGAGAGGCAGGGGGGGCAGAAAGAGCATGGGAACACGTTGGTACTTTAAAAAAGGAGAGTATGAAAGTGTAGAAAGGGGTCAATCATCTACATGCCCGCAACAACTTATAGGAGCTTTAGTTTGAAATAAAAGCCAAAACTGGCTTCATTTTGCAGGAGTAAAGCTTTTTATTTATATTTGTTACTTTCCATAATGGATATTCTTCTCTGTTTTTGTAAACGGCTTCCTGGTTCTTCTATATAACTTTTTTTTCTTCCACATGCAGACACACATGCAGTGCTGTCCCTCTGGTCATATCCCATTGTTTCCCATGGGTGCAGTGAAACACTATCTGCTTCAGCCACTCTGTTCCCAGGCAGACAGCTTGGTCCTCTGAGATCCCTCCATTTCTCTCCTCTGGTGAATTTCTCTCCCCATGGGGGCCAGAAACTAAATATGACAGCTACACCAGAGAGATGGAGAAATATGTCAGACCACTTCAGCCCAAAGGATGATGCTTGTCTCCCCGTCAGGCTCACTTCGCTTAGCGAGTAGAAAACAATGGACTGGGCTTACAAGTGGAAACGCAGCTGGCAACGTCATGCTGGAAAGCATCAATCTGACAGAGTTACACCACGTTTGGAGATGATATATCAATACTTCTGGGCTGTACTTTTATGTTTTTATACCCAAAGATCATCTAAACATCATCTCAAGAAATGAGACAGCTTTAAGATCTCAGTCAGATTCATATTTCTGTGATTCTTTAACTACAAAAACAAGGTTTCTTTAGGTAAAGAATGTCCAAAAAATTGAAAAGAATGGGAAAATGTACTGACAACCACACAGAGGATATTTTAACACCTCCAAAAACCCACTCTCAGAGGCAGCGTGGATTGGCCCTCACAGACCCCACCACCACCAGATGCTGAAGGTACCGTGTGATGGAAAGGTAAGAGAAATCCTATTTGGATGGCTTTCACAGAGGGGGGATTTTCAGATTAGTTGATTTAATTTTCTTTGCATTTCCTTAGTGTTTTGTCGACTAGCTGGTAGCTTGACCAATGGAGGAACTCAACAACTAATCTACTTTTTCCCTCCCAATTGTCCATTTATAAAACTCTGTTGAGGTGACTGGAGTAATTTTGGTCAAAATGCTTAATTCCCCTTTACTTTTTCTTCTTGTAGTTTACATTGCCGGAGGCACGAATGTCAAGGTGCAATTCCGCCACTTACTGTGTAGGAGTGTGAGTCAGTGTTAGTGAGAGTAGAGAGTACCTAACTAGTCTATAGTATAGTCTTTACTTTCAACATTCAGATTTTTATGGGTGACATCATAGATGATCTGTTATGATTGTGTTCCAGCCTCACTCTAGTAATTAGTGATTCTCATTTGCTGTGACACCTCATATTCTGCTTCTGACTACCACCTTTTTACAAATGCACTTCGAATTTGCCCGCAGGCTTCAAATTCTTCGAAATTCAAATTCGAAATTCTTGCATATTTTCTTTTTCTACCCATATGTGTGTCCCAGTCTGTTTGCAGTTTACACACCAGTTATTTGGGGCCACTTTTTCCTGTAGGGACCAGAACCACGGCCTCCAATTGGATAGTAGCTTTATTATGTTCAGCACGTCCTATAAATCTACTGCTAACCCATAAAAGGTGAAATATATAAAAGGGTCAGTAAAATTAATGTGCCTAATTCAAATGTAAACTATTGTCATTTTTCTAAGTGTAGATGCTCCTTTGAGCTGTTAATGCGGTGAGTGCGTGTCTCTGTGTGTGTGTCAAAGAGTGTGTGTGTGGAACACAGATTGAATCACACTGCGCTGACGTAAGGATGTCCTTCAGGTAACTAGATTTGTCAGATCTCCAAGTCCGGCCATCGGGTGGCGATGGTAAGCGGCTCAGCCCAGTCATGAAGGTCACTGGGACTTTATCCCAGAAGCACACTGGAGAGAATGGGGGGGGGGGGGGCAGCAGATGGGGGAGAAGCAGTGACACACTAATGACAGAACACTAATAACATGACAGCACAGCAGGGGTCAGTGTACAACATGCTATTAGCGTGTAGCGCAGTAGGCTAGCAGAACGATGCCAGGCTGTTGGCTCTGTGAGAAGCACATCAAGTATAAATGCGATCTGCGCCTTTTGAGGCTGAAAGCAAAAAGAAGGGTGCATAAATGGGGGGTGAACAGTTTAAAGGGGTGATCTGTGTGACTGAGCTGAAAGAGATGGTGATGAATATTAGTGGAATAAGTGAGAAATTGATTAGTATTGTGTCATTCCTGTCTTCTTTAGGGTTTAACTAATGTGCAAAGAGTCGCTACCAGAAGAACAACCTTTCTATCCTCTGATCAAGCCGTAGACCTTTCGTCCCTGATTACTGGAAACATTTCGATTTGTGAAGGATTTTTTTCATCTCTCACTGATATTAATCCGTTTCATTTTGGAGGTTGGTGACCAAGAGGCAGAGCATGTTTTTTTGTACCTGCTGATAAAAATCCAATCTGGAATGAGGCTTTACTCAATTCCTTCCAATCAATAAGAATAAATGGTAGAAAATAACTGTAGAAGATTCCATCTGTCTTTGATGACGCTATCTGCAGATATTGTTCTGCTTTACAAGAATGTGGCAGGAAGTTTATAAATGAAACTGCAATGAATTCTAGGCAGTAAAGGAGAAGATGAGCTCTTCCCAGCTATACATGACTCCTGTCCACACTAGCCCCAAACAATCCCATTCCTCAAAGCCAAAAGGGAGCTGGTGATGAGAAAAACGAAAGCTGATGGGGAAGAGGAGGGGAGAAAAATGACAGGAATAGACAAAGGTTGATTAAATTGGTTTTCAATTCTGGGTGTCTGTGTCTGAAGCTACTGCATTAATTTGCTTCATTACATATTTGAGAGCCAGTGAGTGTATTAAGAGCTGCTGTATATCAAATCAGTGACTGCTCCAAGAGCTCTCTGCCAAAGTAAGGCTCCTGAGTCCATCTATCGTAGCATTTAGAAGTGACTCAGCATGGCCCAGCTTGAAAATGTCTCATTCTTTATGGAAGTGATTTCTGCTTCAGTCATTGCTGCCAGAAAGCTGGCATGATTCTGTCTGCTTTTGGAAGACAGTTTTATGGAGCATAAGTATTATAAGTATTATTGTGTTATTTTGAAGGCTAAAAGGGGAAGTCTGCTGTTCTTTTTGGATTGAGGAAAAGAAAAGAGAAATAAACAGACTGCCGGTTTTATCAATTTTATAATCGTTCAGTTTTGCTTAACAAACCCCCTGTCAATCTGTCAAGATTGACATATGCTTGGTTTATTCAGAGCGAGGAAAACCATCTGCATTGCAGGTTTGTCAACACTTTTGATTTGACTACTCATATATCCAGCTTTGTTTGGTGGTTTTGAATGTCTGTGAAATGTCTAATCTTCCATCATTGATGGTTTAAGCTCCTGAACTTTTTCACAACATTCAGTTTATTTCTCTATGTCATTTGGTCTGAGGGGAATCTGATGAGCTTTGAATCAGGCAGGTATCTTTTACATGATGCAGTTTCTGGGAGAAATACTGTTCACATGTAACAACATTGGAATCAAGTTTCAATAAAATGGGCCATTAAGTCCTTATATAGTAGAATGTAGTCTCCACACACACACACATACAGCTTTTGACTCTGTTTGCCTGCCACCTGCCCTGACTCGCCTGGATCCTGACTAACCTGTCTCTTCTGTGACGCTTTCATACCTGTTATCAACCCCTGCTGCCTGACCCTAATTTAGCTTTGTGGACTTTTAGCTGAGCTAATAAACCTGCTGCATTTGGATTCAGGCATCTGCCTGTTCTTGTCTCAAGTGCAGTTTTCCATGCTTTTTTATTCTACATAGGGCACTGTATTTTGCGTCCTGATTGGCTTTCGACATTTGCAATCCATCTGCTCCCATGTCTCCTGTATGTAATGGGTGCAGTTTGCTAGTGTTACATAAATCTTTATTTTCATTTTATAATACTGGACTTAATTTTCAATTAAAGTTTTAATGTTTACTGTTTAAGCAAGAGAGAAAAGTGTGAAAATGTTCATGTCTGTCTGAGAAAAATGGGTAAAGTGTGTGGTGAATAAACGACAAAACACTGTCCAGTATTAGTCCTTTTTTAATTTTTTCCTTGTAACCTTTACTAGAATGCAAATCCTCTGAGCGCAATAGTTTATTATTACGGTATTAGTATAAACCAGTGCTTCTGTGTGCAGCAATAACAACATTAAAGAACTCAGTTTCCCAGTAGAATCTGCACCAATCATCCACAGATACAGTCACTACCACAGACGACTGGAGGCCTGCACTGTACTGGACTGATCGAATAGTTTTTACTCTTGTACTCTTAAAAAATATTATTAGTGACCAAAAAGTCAATTAAATCAAGTCATCAAACTTCATGTTCCAACAGTGATTAATGTATTAACTTTCCTAACCAGTGCAGTTCAGCAAACAGTAAAGTGATTAAGACCTCATTCAAACTGCGACTGAACCTGCTGACAGAATCCCAGTATTTAATCACAGTCAGAACACCAGTGTGTTCTGTAAACTCCATGCAAGGTTAATGTTAAAAGGTGTTAAAAGGTGTTAAAAGCAAGACTTAATATGTCCTGCGTGTGTATAGGAGTGTTGTTGGGCTGCTGCTGTTGTTGTTTTGTAACTTTATTTTTATTGTAGTTTGTGGTTTACTGATTCAGTTCCAGAAAAATCATTAGTTACAATCTATGGAGGCCGTTGCAAGACACTTGAAAAATGAAGGCAAACTGATAAAAATACTGTACCACTTTGAAATAAACACATGCATTTTCCTTTTTGCTTCTTTTGCTGTAAGTCATCAAAAAACTGCGCTTTTCTTCCACATTTATCTGTAACTTAATCTTCTCTCTTTGCTTCAGTACAGCAAAAAAAAAATACATTTGCCAAAGTATTTAGGACAGATTATTCTGAAAGACAAATTACCTGTCGTCAGATACGGTCTGAGCTTCACTTGCTTTTCCTCAAGACTGAAGCTTTGGCAGTGTGAGGCAGGAAATCAGTTAAAAATCAGACTGTGAGGTTTCAGCAGTCATGTGAGGTCACAGATGATTTGTTCTTAATGGCATGAAACGCAGAAACGTTGGCAACATTATGTTAAACAATCATTTAATGTTTATCAGGAGTTATAACTTATGAGCTTTTCCTTTGATGATGTTGGAGGTTTTTCCCACAGAAAAGCAGAAAAGATTAAAAATAAAGAATGGATTCATTAAAAAGATGAAAATCATCAAACATGTTGACAACGGCGGCTGATGGACGAGGCTTTCAATGAGTTTCCTAACATTGATGCAGGAAAAACTCTGTTCCATTAATCAGAAAGCTTTTCAACCAAAACAAAGTTGTAAAATGAGATTGAAACAACATTTTAATGTGTGCTTGTATGAATTTCCTTTTTTGTTTAAAATTTCTATATTTTTTAATCTGATTTATTTTATTTTAATTCCATCCTTTTTTTCCTTTTCACTTGAGAGACTGAAATGTTGAGCTTCATACATTTTATTTCGTCCCACAGATTAAACTCGTTTTATATTTCGCCGAATACTATTCCGTCCACAAGATACTTTCCGTTCCACAAATACTATTCTTTCGATACTATTTGAGAAATGATTAACTGTCGAAGCAAAATTAATCGTTCGAAGATAATTAATCACGTTAAGTCATCACACGAATCTCAGTGTTCGGCCGCAAAAGCCGCTTTCAGCGGTAACATCAGTCTCTTTGTGACCCACATTCGTTCAAGAAAGGAAAAAGAAAAACAAGAAGGATCAATTTATTACTGTCTCAATGAATATAAGAAAAATTTCACAAGATTTGATAGCTACGCTGCTTTGCCATACGATAGCTTCTGCTAGGCTACTACTACTAGCTTAGCTCCCCGCGGAGCTCCTTGCTTGTCATGCCGGCATTCGGGCAACTGGCTGGTCGGTAGACAGCCAGCCAGCTGATATTGTAGTTTAGGGTCGAATAGGAATAATAATATTCAAGACTTGTCTTTTATTAACATACTCTTTAGCAGTCAGTCGCTTCACATTCGAAGGCTATTAGGCTACATGCTAACTAACTAGCCGATCGGTTATCCTGTTATTTACGTCATAGATTTACAGCAGATACCTTCACATTTCTGTCTGTGTGTGTGTCTCATTACATTGCATTGAGGACATGGAGGATGTTTAGAGATCAGATTTATTTATTTTAAAAAGCACAAAAGCATCCATCGGACTTAGCTTTTAGCTACTAGCATTACAAACAAGGCTGCATGCATCCGGCATTCCCAGCATGCATTTCGGCCAATCACCGTGTCCCTGTAACTGAAGTGTAACAACAAGACCAATGATTTGCTGATCAAAAGCACGTGGGTAAACGTGATGCATCATGGGGTATATTGTTCGCAGCCATGTTTGTGATGCTAAAAGCTAAGTCCGGTAGGGGAAGCATTCAGGCTTATCTTATGATATGTTTCTGATTTTTATCGAGACAATAATAGATCGATCATTCCTGCTTTTATTTTTACGCCCAGTGAATGCTCACAGAGAAACGGAAGTAGCTGCAGAAAGCGGCTTTTGCAGCGAGATGACGGAGAGCGTACCAGAGGATGATCATCATGTGAATACCGATGGATGCTTTTGTGCTTTTTAAAATAAATAAATCTGATCTCGTCTTGGGGTATCGGTCAGCCATATTTGTTGTGCTTGGAGCTAAGAAGTAAGTGCGTTTGGCGAAGCAGTCAGCTTAATATGATATTTTTTCAGATTGTCATTGAGAAAATAATAGATCGACCATTCTTGCTTTTATTTTTACCCCTATTGAATGCTCACAGGGACACGGTCGTAGCGGCAGGAAGCGGCTTTTGCAGCTAGATGACGGAGGGCGTACCAGAGGATCATGATGATGATGTGAATACGATGGAATGGATGCTTTTGTGCTTTTTAAAATAAATAAATCTGATCTCTAAACATCCTCGGTGTCTTCAATGCACTGTAATGAGACACACACAGACAGAAATGTGAAGGTATCTGCTGTAACTCTATGACATAGATAACAGGATAAACGATCAGCTAGTTAGTTAGCATGTAGCCTCATAGCCTTCGAATGTGAAGCGACTGACTGCCAAAGAGTATGTTAATAAAATACAAGTCTTGAATATTATTATTCCTATTCGACCCTAAACTACAATATCAGCTGGCTGGCTGTCTACCGACCAGCCAGTTGCCCGAATGCCGGCATGACAAGCAAGGAGCTCCGCGGGGAGCTAAGCTAGTAGTAGTAGCCTAGCAGAAGCTATCGTATGGCAAAGCAGCGTAGCTATCAAATCTTGTGAAATTTTTCTTATATTCATTGAGACAGTAATAAATTGATCCTTCTTGTTTTTCTTTTTCCTTTCTTGAACGAATGTGGGTCACAAAGAGACGGATGTTACCGCTGAAAGCGGCTTTTGCGGCCGGACGGACTGAGAGCATATCCGTGTGATTGACTTATGACGTGATTAATTATTGCGTTCGAACGGATTAATTATTGCGTTCGCACGAGTTAATCATTTCGTGGGAACGAAATAGTATTTCGAGGGAACGAAATAGTATCTTGTGGGAACGGAATAGTATCTTGTGGGAACGGAATAGTATCTTGTGGGAACGGAATAGTATTTCGTGCGAACGAGTTATTAATCTGTGGGAACGAGTTATTAATCTGTGGGAACGAGATATATTTTATTTTTTTAATGTCATGACACGGGCTCCGTAGTAATGGATTCCAGTTTCTAATAAAGTTTCTAATTTAGGTTCTTCATGCAGATTCAGGATAGAATTCTGAACATTGGCAGAATTTTCTGGAGGATGGTGATTCCTTTTTTTGCTCGGATCTGTCCTGTTTGAGGATTACATTTCAGAAATTTAACTATCACGAAAACTTGCTTTCCAATGGGTGCTGATGCTTTTATTATAACTCATCTAAATATGTTATCTTAGATCAAATGTATTAAACTTAGTCTACAGAACAATAAATAGGAAGTGTAGATGGTTTTCAATGTAACTAAATCCTCATGATGTGTTTTTCCAGGAGACAGACTCAGAATCCAGCCAGATTTGTTCAATCTGATCCAACTGATCCTTAAAATCAAAGAAAACCATTTGTTGAGGGTTAAGCTTGGAGTTTATCTTCTGCTAACTGACTGGGTATAAGAAGAGCTTGTTTGTTGTGTCCCCCCTTCTCACAAACAGATGCTTGCCTCCCACCTTCACAGTATTTCTGCCTGTGAATTGGATTTTCTCTCAGCAGCTTCTTTCCTCATGTTTCTTTGCTCAGACAGCATTCAGGTGTTTACGGTATGCAGGATCGATGCTCTCTGCTCCGGCTTCCATGCCTGTACAGATGGGAAGGAGGAGGCTGCGAAAAATGAATCTGAAAAAAGGAGTAAAAAGTCAGCTTAAGGAACAGCTTCAACTTTTTCTCTGTCAGCAAATACATTGAAAGAAAATAACTAAATTGTTTTGTGGAGGCAAATCCATCATGTAGAACAGAAACCCCATGAGGAAGGAGGTGTTTCCACACTGAGGTCAGTACCAGCTCTTCCTACTGCACCTGCAACGTGTGTGTGTGGAAGACCATGGAAATGATGGCATTTTAGTCATAAAGGGCAATGAAGGAGGTGGGATTGCAGTTTTTACGACTTTAAACATCTCTACAAAGAACTGTAATTGATTACTGACATGAAGCTTTCCTACAGTCAGTCTGGTTAAGGGAATGCATTAATTCTGCTCTAAAAGTAAATCAATTAGCTTTGAAATGTTTTATTTGAGCCAAAGAGAAATTATTAATTGACAATACAGTAAAAAATCAATGAAAACCTTTGAAAATTCTGTGACTTTTTCTATATCCTTTGCAGCAGCGGCGGCTGTCTGAATTTATGTTGCCCTCTTTGTTTTTATGTTAAATAAAAAAGCCGACTCTTTGTCTGTCTGCATGTGAACCATATTTCTATAATTCTTCTCGTTCTTTGGATGATTTATTGAGCCAGAGAAAATTTTGTTATTTTGGAAACACGCAGATGTCCCAGGAAGTTCTCTTCAACACTACATGGAGGTTTATGATATTTGGTCCCACAATGTCTCAACATTTCTGTAATACTAAGAGTATAAACGTAAAAAGACTGACAGACGATTAGTTAAATAATAGATAGAATTACGCAGAAGTAATTCAACAAAACAGGGAACAAGGAAGCAAAGGTGATTGAAGGACAAACAGTAGCTGGCTCTTTAATCCTGATTCTGTGGAGCTGATTCTGGATATCCAAAATAAACTATGGTAGTAAAATAAAAATCATCAAGCCCACAAACAATTCAAGAATGACTTAGACAACACAATCTTTCAGCTGAAAGTCAGATCTGAGACAAAGAAAATTAAATTCTGCAATAAAATTCTTTAGTAAATAGGATTCAGGAATTCAACATTAGATAATTACAATATAATCAATAAAAGGATAAAATTATGTCCTTTAAACCAATATTGGATTGATTTTAAATGCAATGGTTGACACACCCCCAAAAGCCGACAGATGTCCAACAGGACGGCTCGAGGAAGTTGGAACCGGCTCATAAGCCACTCGTCCTCGTTTGCCAGCAAGTCTTCTTGCTGTCTAAAGATGCGTTCACTCCGAATTCTTCCATTTGCCACATCTTCTAGAGCGCAAGATCAGCCATTGTGCGTCATTACGCATTGTGATGGGGCATTTTATTTCCATCCATTTGATTGCATCTGACAAGCTACAGATGTCGGTAATAATCCACGTGGAAATGGGAAATTGTTCAGCGCAAATGTAATTTCTTGTTGCTTTCTGAATGATTGAGACATACGCCATACATTGTTTTATCAAAAATAAAACAAACTAAAGGCATATGCATGAATACCATAATTCCATAGCTTACGAAGAAATGTTTTACTATGAAAACAACTTTCCTCAGTGGACAATTAATACATCTGTCTATCTATCTATCTATCTATCTATCTATCTATCTATCTATCTATCTATCTATCTATCTATCTATCTATCTATCTATCTATCTATCTATCTATCTATCTATCTATCTATTTATCTATCTATCTATCTATCTATCTAATTGCACCTATATCTGCTCCGCCAGACGGACACATTGACGAGAATATCAGTTTTGTACATTATTTCGTTCTGTCAACTATATTATTTATGAGGGTGAATTGTACAACATGCCAATATTGCAGAACATATTTCACTTTTCTTTTTGCAAATATGTGTTCATTTGAATTTCTGTTGTAATTTTATTTGATTTTTTGTATTTGTTTTTGTTTTTTGTTGTGTTTGTTTCACTGCTTATCGATCAAACGGGTGTTCGTGTAGCTGTTAATTGTAAGACTTGCTTTGTGAAGTCTTCATATTATTTATGAGAGGCAGTATTGTCATTTTCATGTGTTTCTTCCGTCTCCCGACGGTGTCGCCTTTCCTCATTTCACCTGTTTTTGTGCGTAAGCCTGGGTCAGAGCTTGCGTGAAGGACCGCACATTTTCCCGTCAAGTTTGCTTTTTATAAATCTCAACTATTGCGTAGAGAGTGGCGTACGCCTTCTTTTGTGCGTACGCAACGTTTATAAATGAGGCCCCAGATGACTAATCACCTTTAAATTACAGGAATTATCTATTCAGTACTAAATTCTACAGTGGAGCAAAAACAAGAAAACAAAGAGGAGACGGAAATGCAGCAAACAGAGAATAAAGTTGGATTTTATGTTTTATTGTAAAGTACAATCCTCACAAAAAGCATACTGTAGCCCATAAAATGTAGAAAAATGTTATATAAAACATTCTACATGAAGCAAACATTGACATAAAATATGGAAGAAACAAGATTTATTTAGAAAAAACAACACAAATACACAAAATTAGGTATTAAAACGTCTAATAGTAACTAAATAAAAAATGAATGAGCTCCATGACATTAATGTTAATTTCTTCTGTTTGCCGGTGAATTTGGATGAGGTTCAAAGCATCAACGTGTCAGTTACACATAGAGACTCTTCCTGCTATAACCTTCTACAGGTTAACAAAAAAATGTACTTGTGATATAAAAAAAATGATTGACTTGATTTACTTGTTGGTTGGTTTTCCATTTCTTTGTGAAGTGCAGAATCAGACCTCAAAAATCCATCTTGAAGGTCTGCAGGATGAAAACTTCACAGCTTCCAGAAACATCATTGTTTATGTTGGGATGCGTCTGCTTAATATTTATAAGCTAAGATTAAAAGAAATTCATTTTCTTTTGTCCATTCCAATAGCATTTAATCATCTCCACAGAAACTGACATAAATAATAAAAATAATATAATTAGTACAAGCTTTATGTTTTTATTTGCTACCAAAGCATCTGAAAGACCACAATAAAAGAAGTTTTGTCCTTCTCTGGACCCATGATCCTCACTGGCATTGATGCTTGCTTAACTGTACTAACATTTAAACCCATATAGTTTTACTTCTTTGTAAAGTTTTTGTAGGGTAATAGTTAATTACAATTATCATATTATTATTATCTATTGTTTAGAGGGGCTGGCTTCAATAAGCTAAGCCTCTGCCTGCTTCTTTTTCAAAAATGTGTTGCGTTATTGTTATCAATATTAGTATTGTTTTTACTGTTGTTAATATTGCCATATTATTATTTATTAATTTGTTTCATAATTTTGTTTGAACTGATACACAATCCGCCTTTAAACAGACAACAGAGGACTGCATTCGGAGAAAGATTCTGCACAAAAATATGTCCCATGTATGTGTGTGTGTTTCTGCTTGTCGGTGTGCACATGTGTGTGTCATGTCATAACCAACCCCCCATCCATCACATTAACCTAATGAAAAGTAATAAGAGCCCTCCAAAGATCTACTCCCCAAGGCTTCAGAGCTGTGTGAAAGCAGATAACATTAACCTGAGTTATACGACCTGCCAGCGGGCGGAGCCTAAACAAGATGCACGCATGTGACCACTCATTCATCTTATCTGATGTTTACACTCCAGCTGGGAGTCCCAGTGTCAGTGAGACACCATAAACCAGCATCCATATGAAGCAATCATAAACACAGTTCAGACACAGAGTGTAAAAACATCTGGGCTCTTCCTGGCAGCAGACAGTGTCTGTAAATGTGTGTGGCGTGTGCATGTCAGCTCCAAACTGAAACAGAAAGTGGAAATTCATCACATAAACGGATGAGGCTTTGGACTTTTTCTTTTATTGTGACCCAGACAGGAAACACAGCGGACAACTGTAGACAGAACATGAACAGAGCGGTGAGATCACAAACCCAAATTATCACACAATAACACAAACCCCACCAGGAAAGGGCCAGTTCTTTCTTCTCTGTTTCTGCTGTTAAAGTTCCACTCCCATAATGTTTTGATCTATTAAAAAATATTTAATTATAATAATGCAGTTTTTAATTCATTACCATAATCTTAGTCTTTTGGTTTAGTTTGATTATCCCAGTTTAAAGAATTTGGTCTCTGCTTCTGTGGACCCACACACGAAACCTCAAGATAAAATCCCTCACCTCTGACAGGTATGAAGCAAAGGGGGTGATGGGTAAAACCTGATAAACCATGAAGACCTGGTAAGAGTAGAAGCTGGGACTCCTCCATTAATGTCTGACATCCACTCAGAGATGATCTCCTCATTGAGAAACCCAAAACAAGAGGAAGTTCTTTAGCTTACTCCTAAACAAGAATATAATCCCGAGATTCCATTTTATGGAGCTCCTACCCACACAGCTGTGTAACTCCACAGAGTTCACCTTCTAACTCACCTTCTAACTGCAGTATTTACTCCTGAATAGAGCAGGTTAAAATAGAATAAAACCATAGGTCCTTCATGTTCTGAAACTTCTTTTGATCAATTTTGTTTTAATTCCAGATGTTTATGAGATGATGAGTGTGAGTGAATACATCTTCATCTTAGGATAAACAGAAGGGCTTCTATCCTACTTTCTTCTGAACTCATCCAATCCTTCACACCGCTGTGTTTAGACATCTTAAGTGGAAGCTCATTCTGTCTGCTTTTTATCGCTTCTCAGAGATCTTCCTGATTCGTCTTCTGTTTTTAACCAATAAACTTTGTTCAGTCAAACATTAAATAAACATTCATATCTCTATTTCCTGTCTTTGCTGTTTGGTTTTCTGGTTTCATCTTCAAAGTGACCTTCAACCCAGAAAACCAGGGAGCAGGTGGAGGAACATCAAGAGATGTGGAAGTTTGCTCTGGAGAGGAGGGGAATGAAAGTCAGCTACAGCAAGACACAGTATCTGTGTAAATGAGAGGAAATGAAGAGGAACGGTGAGGTGACAGGGAGCAGAGGTGAAGAAGGTGGATGACTTTAAGTTCTTAGAGTCAACAGTCGAGAACAGAGTGTTGGAAAAAGGTGAAGTTTTTCTCCTCCACATCCTGAGAAAAGACATTCAGATTGAGAAAACAGCATGTGACAGTCTTGGTGTGACAGTTTGCAGATGTTTGTAAAGACTTTATAGTTCTCAGCCGAGAATTATGGTTCTGTACAAAGAAAGAGTGATGCAGCATAGAGAAGGGTTTCACATTCTGGATGAACATAGAGAGAGAATGTTCATGAAGCTTCAAAGGGTCTATGTTCCCGGACAAAGAGTCTGGCTGTATTTCTGAAAGAAATTCTCTGAGTTGGAGAAAGACTTCACAGGTTGTCAAAGGTAGTCTTCATTTGTCCCTGTTGAGAGGAGGGGTGGAGGTGGAGTCATGTCTTTAGTTTGTTAATTTTCAGTTCAGAGAAGATTCCCAAAGTAGTCCTTAAAGTCCTGCAGATGCTGCAGCTGTGGTGTAGAGTACAGTTTGGAGAGGGATCAAAGGATCTGGGTCTTCAGTAAATTCAGGCTGTCCTGTTGTGATCTGTGTGAAGGAGGAACAGGAGTCATGGAGAACACGCTCTCCTGTGGAACCAGAGGAGGTGATGATCGAGTCTGAGGATGAATGTGGAACTGTGTTAACAGTCCGAACTCTAGAGGACGTTTGGGGGAGTTCCAGATGTTTGAGTGTTTAGGATGAATCCTTTTCCATCATCTGTTGGCATCAGAACCATAATCTTCGTCCCATATTTTTTCCAGGACTGGACCAGTGACCTGATCAAATGAAACCTTCAGCTGTCAGTCAGGAGCACGAAATGCAAATCACCTGGGACACATTTGGGAGCTTTGAGAAAAAATGTTTTTTTCTAATTGCTTAGACGTAATTGTACTTAATGATTGTAGATATGTTATGTGCGTAGTTATTTAATAAAATGTTGTTTTTCTGTTCTTCGTGTTTCTTTAAGTTACTTTTTGTGAGTTCTATGATGAGTTTTTGCTCATGCAGTTGGTTTTCTTTGCTGTTTGTGCTTCTCACCTTTGACATGGTTCCTCTTCATGTCAATGTCCACTGAAGATCATTATCTCATCAGAACCTGGAGGTTTCAGCTCATCTTTATCATTTGTCCTGTTAGTTTTTGTGCTTTCTTTGGGTAATTTTTTTTCTTTTTTTTTTTGCAAAATAAAATGTTTGTTTTTGCCAATTAACTCTTTTTGTTTATTTTAGTGATTTTACTTCAAAGTTTGCACTTAACAGCTTTTTTGTTGTAATCCAAATTCTACTTTTTTAATACACTTTGTGCATAATTCAGTATTTATTATTAATAACAGATGAATCTGCTCTCTCACAGTGGAGAAAATCTTCTCTAGTTCGGAGCTCCTTGGGTTCTGCAGCCTTCAAAATGGTCTTCATCTGCAGGAGGTCACATGAAGTGGAGCTGCAGAGAGTATGAAAGCCCATCTCAGAGATTTGGTTTGACAATAACTGCTATAAACATGTTTTTACTTAACATCTCTTTCCAAACAACAGTGAACTTTGCGTGTTAAAAACTGTGATCTCCTCTCTTCAGCAGCTAACATTGTCACCATGTCCTTCATCTTCAAAGGGGCCATGGCGGCTGGATGTCTGCTGAAGAAACTCCTGCTCTTCTGAAAGCACCATGATGCCACAGCTGACCCAGTTCTTACAACAGGATGAGCCGCTTTGCGCTGCTGCATCTGCATTTTTAACTGTGGGGAGCGTGAGAGGGGGGAGCTCTGTGGCCTTTCTCCAATCTTAAAGCCAAACATTCATGTTTTCATCTGCTGCAGAAAATCCGGCTCTCAGGGAGAGCTTCTCTCTGCAGTCACGGCAGGTTCTGAATCAGTGGACGAGTGTCAGTGAGTGCCTCATCAGAGAAAACATGTTGATGATTTTAAAAGAGGAGCTCAGCATAGCTTTGATGTGTTTATTTAAAGCTGTGTTTAATGCTCTGAAAGTCCGTCTGTTTAAGGACTTTGGCTTTGAGTTTCAGCTTGGACAGCTCATCGGCTCATTGCTGCCTTTTGAGAAAACAAGTGACAGCCACCAGCAGATTGGGAAAAGAATGAGATTTAGTCTCATCCTCAGCTGTCTGTGTGAGAGCAACAGACACAGATACGGATGGAGATGAAAGATAAATAGAGCGTAAATGTTCTTTTACTGCATCATATATTCTAGGCAGCCGCATCTCATCTCCTCAATCTCCAAACCTTCTCCACCAGAACAGGGAGGTGCTCCACCTGGAGCTCTCAGACAGACTGAGAATGAAGTGTCCTAAAGATGAAATGTTGCAGCTGAAGATGCTATCAGACACGACAATAAAGCCTCTAGACGCCCTGGAATCCATTAAAAATCCTTGAATGTAAGAGACACATTCATGCACAGAATAAGACGTTTTATAGAAGAACCATTAAAGGTCATCTCTAACAAAGTCTTTTTGCTTATTCATTTTGTTCTGATACAAAATGGGCTCAAATTCCATCAAAATCCTTTATTTTGGAGCTATCAGGTCGTACGGTTTTGAGACAGATTCCAGCTCAGACGAGGAAAACGAAGACGACCATGCAGCAGGTTGAGAAGCAGCTTCAATCTTCTCTCAAAATCCTGGAAGGAGCTTCTTTGACTGTGAGAAAGAATGATCTGAACTCTTCTGTCTGCCTCTGTAGGGGGTTGTCCACGCATGGATGAATGCACGATGACCTGCCAGCACAGGCAGCTGTAGAGGGGCAGCTCAGCAGCAGATAAAGAGGCGAGTCAGTGCTCAAACACAACACCCACCTCCAACTGCAACCACACAGAGCAGGAGAGGACAGTGTGAAAGGTAATGAAGGTAACAGAACAATGCTGCTGGAAGAGCGATATTTGGTTTCTGGATGACAGTCAATATTTTTCATATTCAAGTACTTCAAGTGCTGAGTCAGACAGGAAATACCAGATACTCCCAGCCTTGAGTTGACGGTCTTCATCTCGTAAATCCAAAAGTCTGCTCTTCCAGTTCTCCTGATAGGTGACATTTACTCTCCTCCTGGTTGTGCTGCATAATTATGACTATTTCATTTTCATTGCTTTTTGTCGTTATTTGACACTTCTTTCTGGAACTTTGTCACAATGAGCTTCAGCAATATTTCTTTGTTTTCATATTAGTGATGAAGAGTTGCTGATCATCCTCTTTCAGTGAGTAACTTCTGGAAAAAAAATTAAGTATTTAACCTGCAAAACTCTACAGGACTGTCTCTCTTGGCTGTATGATTCCAAAACTTTAGTGTGAAAGAAACTCAAATTAATTTTTTACAGCAATTAGGCGGACATGTGCAGAGACTGAAGATATAACACGACTGGATTAAAAGTTAATGGAACACATTTTCACAAATCTGACTTGAAATAAGAGATTTGATTACAAAATGTCTGTTAAAATCATCAGCATAAACATAAACCCACTCATAGTAAAAGTATTAAGCTGTGTGTCTAACTAAACATACACTACTGCCTACAGAATAATAACCCTTCTAGTGTTATAAGGAAGCTTCAAATTAGACTAATTTCATCCTCAGCATATGGAATAGAGAGGCACATTAGATCTCATGTACATAAAGGTTCAAACTCTAAATTCTAGGCTGATGTAGGTTCCCATTCTTCAAGAAGATATTGTCTTAAAGTGTGGTTGAGATGCCAGATGATACAATTCATCTTCAAGACATCTAATTACTAGAGTTTAATTATTTACATTGAAGTTTACGTTGAGCTCTCTTCATTAAAGAATTACTCGTAGATATTTGTGAGGAAACCAGGTGGAAAGTTTTAGTAGAACATCAGCAAATAAAAAAGCTTTGGATTTAGAACAAAGCAGTGTTTGAAGGGGTAGCAGTGAAACTGGGGTTAGTTTCGGCAGCAAAACTCAGAATAATCCACAAAAACCCACAAATTTCTTTGTTGTTTTTTGCAGCTGCGGAAAGGCAAAGGCTATGCAAAACTATAGCCTGAAAGATTTAACTCACAAAATAAATTAATCGTTTGAAACATGAGAAATTTCAAACATAAACATATGAGATAGTTGCTATGTTTTTAATTTTCATTTAAATTTCTTTTAACCTCATTTTAACCCTTTAACTTCAGCGCCGATGCCATCAAGGAAAAATAACACGATCTCTAAGCAACCATTACTCTTTGTTTATGCAATGAACCTAATATGAACTTATTGGTACCATTAACAGTAACTTTCTGGCAGTGAAATGTTGCATATCAGTTCAAGCTTCTTTCTTCAGCTTTCAGAATCTGTTGGAATTCAAAAATGTTGTGTTATTTTTGATGCCATTGACTGCATCTCCAATCGGTGATGCAAAACGTTTATCACAATACAAATAATTTAAATATTCCAAATTCATACAAATATTTCAGACCCGAACAATCAAACTTCATATCAGCTTCAGACGAAAATCCTGAAAGAAAAGAGCAAACAAAGCATGAAGATTTGCCAGATTTAGGAGAAATGTGGAATCTTCAACTGCTGCTAATCTGTGTTTAAACAGGCGTTTATGTTTTATGAGCGGTTGGCCGTTCTGCAGATGTCCCTGTCGTTTGGATTCAATGCGTAATCATTGGTTTCTGTTTTATTCTTTGTGAGAGATGGAGGCGTACTCCAGTTCATTAGAGACTGCTTCAGTGGGGGCCCATCGTTACGCCAACGCCTAAGAATACCTGCATTCATGCTCACGGGCATAAACAGAACGTCTGATTATTATGTACAGAAATAATCTCCAACCAGGTTCTGCTCAACTAAGTGAAAGGAGGCCTCTCAGCGTTTAGTGTTTACACCCAGGACTCAGCTCTCATAAAACAGGATACATGATGTCAGAAGAAACACTCTCATAACCATAAGTCCTCAAACTCAGACATGTCCTTGTTTTGTTTGCAGCACAGGGAAGGAGAATTTGCTCTAAAATAACTTCAAAGGCACAGGGGGAGGAGCCATAGCAAGGATTAGGACCATCGCAAGGTAATTAAGACTGAGGAAAAAAACGACTAGGAGAGGATGAGAGAAGGAGGAGAGGACCATCACCACAAAGGAGTGGAAGGAGACAGAAAGTATAGATTGGTGGCGTGGCAAAGATGGAGGACCATTTTCTTGCAGTGTCTTTAAGTTGAATCAACTTAAACATGTCACCTGGAGGAAGGAGAATCTTCACCAGCATTTTTACCTGCAGTGGTACATATGGAGGGGGATTTTACAGGCCGACACTGTGAGCAGAGTCAGACTGTGACCAGAAACTGCCGTGTCTGTGTTTCTCCATCTCTCCAGCACGTGCACGCTCACACGGAGAGCCTCTGATGGCGACGCTGCAAACAAACTGCAGCGTGCTCTCAGCCAACCAAGCAGCCGGCCCATGGAGCCATCGCAGGAGCCCTCGCCACTGCTATTTATAGCTTGTAAACATTACTAGATATGCAGAGTTTGTCCCTCGCCACCACCCGTAGCCAGACTACAGAAGCAGCATCAGAATGAGCACCTGTTAAAATGTGATTCTATTAAAACTGCAGTTTAACTGAGAACCAAGTGGACCTCAGTGAATGGAGAAGAGAATCTTCAGAACAAAACAGAGCCGTGGGGACGCAGTGCCCTCTATAGGCACAGAAAGGCTTTACAGGTTGTTGCCACATTTAGGGCGAGGGGAGTTTTTTGTTTACTGTTTGGTCTCTAAGCTGCTGCTCACAAAAACACAAAAAACTCAAAAACAAACAAAACAAATAAAGACACAAAATGCAAAAAGACAATCAGAGTTTTAAACATTCCTGTAATCTGGGAAAAGCTGCAGGATTTCTGTGAATCCTGATGAACGATGATCTGATCTGTGGATCCCTGCTGAGAGACGCGTGCTGCTCCACAAATGACGGAAATCACTCATGCTCTTACACACTTACAGATGCACACACATGCAAACACAGACTCACACAGAAAATACAGACTCACAAGCACACACAGACTCACACACAAAGACTCACACACAAAAACATACCCCCACATACATGCACGCATCCGCACACACCTACAGACACCCAAACACCTAAATAAACACAGACACACTAATATCCAGATGTACACATACACAAACAAAAATGCAAACACAGACTCATGCACACACACACACACCCCCGATATGCATGCACACGCACACACACAGACACACAAACACTAGCTTCCAGGTGATGATGCTGAATACACACACACAAAAGTAAATATATAGTCATACAAAAACCCAGAATTACACACATGCTCAAATTCACACAAACTCACACCCACGCAAACACTGATTCATAAACACAGATGCATATACATACGAACAAACAGATTCACATGCACAGACTCAGATACACAGAAACACAGACTCAGACACACACACACACACACACACACAAAGACACACACCCTGAATAGTGTTGAAGGATTTTCTTGAGTAAATGTTTTTCATCTTCAGGATTTGCCATTCTTCATTGAAAACAGTGAGAGTTTGTTCTTACTTTTCCATAAATTGACTGGATGTTTGTGATTGGTTGTTCTTGACGGTCCTGTTTAGTAAAGATGATTTGCTCTGACCCTAACCCTAACCAGAGAACAAACGTTACTAACAGATCTCTCTCTCTCTTTTACCCACATTGGTCTTCATTTGCTGGAAGTACTTTCCTTAAAGAAGTCCATTACTTCTCATGGCAGAATCTGTGCTAGTTTTGCCCCAAAGTTTCTACAGTTTTTCCACATTTGTAGAAAGAAACTATTTTCATTTTTCACTTCATGACTGTCATGTTTGCAAAGGTCAGGCAGTGAAAGCAGCATGTCAGCAGCAGCACCTTCATGTTTAACCACTTCAGTGATGTGCAGTCACCCACACGGACATAACACCCACAGCTCCAGCTGGACCTAAAGAGACTTCAGGCTCCGTCATGCTGGTGTGACGCTGAACAGAACTGTTGCTGTTCTGTCATATGACAAAACTCGCAGTAACTCGCAACATAGAAAAGCTAACCTAGTAAACATAAGAGAGGAAAACAAAGGGTCAGAGGGTCAAAAATTTGCTTTAATTTATGAAGTCTTGGTTTGTTTTGTTAAATAAGGAAATTTACTCTTTCCTGGTTGTTTACTTAGAGTTACTCAGTTTTTTACATTTTCTTTTGTTTAATTATTTTTCAAAATAATTCTAAGGGTCTAAGGGCAGGGATGCCTAGTTTAGTTTATTTACCGACGTTTGTGTTAAATACAAGAAATTTAGTTTGAAAATTAAACGTTTCTACTTTTATCTATTTATTTATTTGCTGTTGACGAGGATTCGGTGAAAGCAAATTGTTGATTTGTAGAAGTTGTTTGTAAATAGTAAATAGTAAATAGTAAATTTTCAAATATGTGTAGCCCTGACCTTCGCTCTCGGCTGCTATGACCTAGACGAAGGTAAAGGTTAGAATTATGGCCTTGGTTAGGGTCAAACCACCAAACAGTTCCTGAGTGCAGCTGTTTCTGCAGCTCACTGCTCCTCCAGGGAATGAATCAAATGCGGAGAACACATCACATACCAAGGTGCGTTACAGACAATGGGACTTTGACTTTAAGTTTCATTTTAAATACGTGCGGTCAACAATAAAATGGAACCGTGGATGCACTTACTATAAAATACACATGCAAAAAATGCAAAGAATATCAGCCAAAAAGCAACAAATTTTTTTCACCCCACAGAATGCAATTATGATGTTGAGAACTCAACCTAGACTCAGATAATCTTTCAGAGCAAAAATATTTTTCATATTTATTTTTAACACAGGCACATTTTCTGTGTTAATGTTTGTTAACAGCTGCCTGTCTAATTCACCCCTTATCTCCCATCTCCCTTTGACTCGTTTCCTCAAGTCAGAAACAGGTCTGGTCTACTGCAGCCCACTACCATCCAACCCAAAGTGAGCAAAAGATGGATGCATGTTTTTAATTTTTATCATGTATTTTCTAAAAGTGATTGTGTGATTTTTGTGCAAATTAAAGTATTTTTGAGATGAACCCTTTTTCTGCTTTGAGTCACACGTTCCCCGTGTTTCATGGAGGAACTGTCAGATCAGAACATTTTCATTTTTCACCTGAGTGTGTGAAAACGCCCTTGAATACTGTTGGGGAGGAAGTCTCTGTGCTCCAGAACATTTGTTTATTTTTGTATTTAATACTTTGTTTCAGATTAAAAGTAGCTGATTTTTCAACAGGTCACAGGCTCAGTTTTTGCTGCCTGGATGTTTTAAAAGTAGGCTGAAGCAGCATCTCTGTGTTTAAGTTAGAAAATACTGGAACATTTGACCCTCAGTAATCAGGTACATAAAAATCAGAGTGTTTATTTTTTGGCGAACCAGTGCTAGAGGGTTTAACGGCTTCCACATCTGCTTCTGCTGAGTTCTGTTCTCAGCTTATTGAAGATGGAAAACTCTGGAACACACAGCGCCATGCTTCCAGCTTCTACTGCCAGGTCTCAAATCTGGAGAACCTTTAGTGCAAACGGTAAGAGAACGCTGTTCCATGCCACACATGAAACAGGAAACACTCTGCAGGTGAAGTCATGTTCATCCAGCCGTTTCTGCTCCGTGAACTTACAGTGCTGAAGATGGACTAAATCCCTGATTTCAAACTCCTGACAGATGAACTTTTCTCTTTCCTCTCACTCCATCTCTTGTTCCAGTGAGTCCCCTCCCCCCCCCATGATATAGTGATGTTCTCTGGGACGGGTGTTAGCCGTCATCAGTGCTCCGCCTGTTGCCTGGTGGCACTGTGCCACAGCCGTGTCTGTGGCTTTTCCAGGTGGGTGATTTATGCGTGGCACTGAGCCTCCAAAGCTCCACCAGGCTTCCCAGCTCCCTCCTGCCAAGCTTGGCCCCCGCTGAGACATAAATCCTTCTCAGATGCCACTTTCGACAGCAGCAAACAAACTTTGAGTTTTTTGCTCAAAAACATTCTCTTTAAAAAGTTGTGTTTTTTCCATCATGCAACAATTAAAATTTCAGTGAGAAGTGTCAGTGTTGAAGCTGTACTGGTTCTGCTGACAAACATTCGCTAGATGGAAGGGAAAAATATTGAAGTGATTCCGATCTCTAAGCTACTAAATCATGGGGTGTACTTACTTACTGTACTCACACTATCTCTGCAAACCTGTTTTCATCTGACGGGTTTCTTTACTTCAGAGCCTTGTAAAGAACAAATCAAGTTATTTTATTAGTTCCATAGTGAACTCTTTGACATTTGTTTCATCATAAAAATGTCAAAATAATCAAAATGAATTTCTCTTCATTAAAAAACACTGACTCCTTTCATGAACATCCAGATGATCTCTGGGTAGCTTGAGTGTGCTGTAAGTTTACATATGTTTATAAAGGAAAGCTTGCAGATCTGTCACACATGTATGAAGACATTATTCTATAGAAATATGGAGGTGTGTGCAAGTCTGCCTGGATTGGCAGACATACAGACATACAGTACAGACCAAAAGTTTGGACACAACTGTGTGTCCAAACTTTTGGTCTGTACTGTAGATCGGCACATGCCTCCACCATGGTTTTGTTATAGTCACATACACGTAAGGGTGGTGCGGGTTGAGTTGTTGGTTCAAGCGGCGTCTTAAGGGGAGCGCAGGTGTGTCTTGCAGTTTCCTTGAGGTTAGGTGAAAATGGAGCGTACCATTGTCGTGTCCATGTGCGTGTTAAATGTATCATGAAGTATTCATGAGGCAAATGGTAGTTACACGCACTTGTGACATACTGTATGGGTGATACTGTCGTTCAGTGTCCTTACACCACACTCTAGTCGTTAGTGTCAGAAGACAGAACTCATCTGGTCACCGACGAGAGCCGTCCCCTGAGTTCTAACCACACTACAACTCCCAGCAATCAGCAATCCCAGCACACACTTTCTGAAAGCCGCACTCCTGACTCTCATTCATTCAATCAACCACAGCATACTTAAGCTCTGCACTTAGTGAAGCACAGTGCAAAAGTATTGTTTGTGCCACTCAGCATTCCTTACTGAGCTTTATATTTGGACCTGATCTTTTGTCTCCTGACCATTTTTCTGACTCTGTTTGCCTGCCCCGACTCTCAGCTGTATTTGGACCCTGATATAGCTTTGTAGACTTTTAGCTGAACTAATAAACCTGCTGCGTTTGGGTCCAGCCATCTGCCTGTTCTCGTGACAGGAACGCTTTAGTCTCAACTGCCCTTAACACTGTCCTGCAGGCAAAAAATGGGCACTCCTGTTTGGGAGAGGAGAGGGCACTTTTCCAGTGAACAGGAGTTAAGGGCACCTCAAGCAGTCCACAGGATTTGAGGGGAGTTGAAAAAAGAACAAATCTGTCCAGCATGCCTGCATCTCACCTACTTCACCCTTACTTACCTTTATACGTTGTACAAGTGTTCACTACGACCTGTCACCACAGCATGCCCGTAGAAAAGAAGGCACATGAACATTTTCTCTCTATGGCTTTACTGAGTGATCTACAACCTTGATATTTTATGTGGGTCACATGGGTGCCCAAACAGGTTTGAACATTTTTCACCCGCAGACAGCCTGTATCATCCAGAAGGGCATTTTGAACTAAACCATGATGGGGCATACATCAATAAAAAGCTTGAAAGAGCCTCCAACAACAAAGAAGATCCTAAAAAGACTTTTGGACCATTAACAAAGGATTTAAAAAGGATAGAAGTAAAGAAATAAAGACAGAAGTTGGAGTCTCCTGCTACATAATAATAGACTTGTGATCGTTTTTGTTGGTCTCAGTGGGACCAGATGAAGCATTCATCAGCGTCTGTGGCAATCGACCAGAGCAGCACAGCCCCAGTGATGGATATCAGCACTCTAATCGCTCCTCCAATGCCTTCTGCTGCTCTCACACTTACTTTCATTCATTTCTCTATCTATATTCCTCCCCTTTTCTCCCTCATGAGCCCCCATCCTCCTTCCCCCCACTGCTGTGGCACACAAACAGAAAACAAATAAGTTGTAATAAAATGAATTTAGAAGGAGCCTGTAGGGGGGGGGGCAGCTTTTGCAGTCTTTTGAAGGACTCGTCATTCTGTAGCCTCATCTCAAAAACTAAAACCGCTATGGAAACTGCTTCACATTCAGATTTGCAACATATGCATTAAAGAGATGATAAATAATTGAAGGAATTTCAAAAGAAAAAAGAATCACAATCTGAGAGGAAAATTACAAACATCAACTAATTTATTCATGTGTGAATTCCTACAAAAAAATCTAACAATAGGTAGACCTTCTGTAAACATTTAAGGCATATCATCATATTTTTGGATGCTATATTCAAATTCCAAAGGGTCGAGGAAAGGTTTCAACAGGCTCTTGATGCTCCTCATGATGGACTCCATTGTGATGGGAGTGCTGCAGTCAAACCACCAAACCAAACCACCAGTCATTTGACTGGACACAGGAGACTTCTTCTGCATGGGAATGGCATTAGTTGGCTTGAGGAAAGTAAGGAAGATGTTGAATTTGCCAGTAAAAACCTCTGTAAACTAGTCTGCGCATTCCCAGAGGAGTCTTCCCATTTGTTTGAGTGTTGTCTGGTCCAGCAGTTTTTTGTGGGTAAAGTCTGCTCAGCGTTGTCCTCACTCACGGTCTGAGATCGTCCTCATTTAAGACATTGCGTTTCTCAAAGCCGAAGCTGTTCAGAAACTCTGAAAGAAAAGTATCACTGTTCAATGCCTGACCAAATGCACAGAGTATTATTTTGGTGAGCTAAGGCCCAACCGTTAGTTTTGGATGCTCTCAAAATAAACAAGTAGACACTTTTCTGTCTGTCTAGTTTTACAACCCTCTCCTTCTCCTTAACCTGTTACCCTAAATCCAGCCCCGTCTCCAAAAGCCCTGTCATCAGGGTTGTTTTTATTCTTACATATTGTATGCCTCATGTGGAGAGGATCAGGTTTTAAATATATATTTTATACTTTTGATTATGCATTTACGTTTCATATATATACATGAGCATTGTGTGTCTAGTAATAAGACCTGTGCTTGTTTGCTGTAAACTGAACAGGACTGGCATGCATCACCTGATTAGGAGTGCTGAGCTAAAGCACAAGGTTGTCTGTGTTTCTTGTCTGTGTTGAGTTGTTTATGGAACAGAGGCATCTGTGGATTGTGGACTGGAGATGTGGACGTGACCATCCTTGAATGGCGGTAAAAATCTACCTAATGACGTATTTTACATGTTTACATGTTGCTCTGTTGGATGATAAAAAAGCTATCCGCTTTAGGAGCAGAGAGAGCAGATGACAGCAGAGCTTTCTGACCTGGTGGTGTCTGATGCGTCTGAATCTCTTCCTTTGCAAAGGTTTGGACTTTCATGCAGACTCTTGTGTGATTTATTTCTATTCCCACTGCACATTATTTCATTGGTTTCCTTAACCATCCTAACATGTGAAGGCCAAATGAGGCCACAACACTCCCCTGTTTGTTTTTCAAAATAATAGCATCTTAATGTGTCAAGTCTTCAGGTGTGTTGATGCTTGTTTTTGCATCAGTTTCACTTTGAACAGGTTGGTCCACGTTGCATCAGCATTTAATGTGCACACAGAACCCTCCCTCCCCATCTCCATTGGATAAAGCACGCAGACACGCCTAAGCACACCAACTATCTGACCTGGTAATTACGAACCAGTGAAAAGAAGAAGAGAGGAATCGTCCTTCTCACTCCCCTTTTTCCACCACCTCTCCATTTTTTCTCTTCCAAGTCAATTCCCAAGGTTGAACACTGAAGGGATAAGTGTGTGTGTATCTGTATTTTTAAAGCAAACTGTGTGAATTATGAGGCTGAGATGCAACTTAAAGAGCAGCGTAAGCAGTTGGGAGATGATAATGCACCTGAGAGAAGCCGTAGGGAGAGAAATGGAACAAAGATCAAATCAAGACCTTGAGAATCTCATTTGGGGAAAAACAACTGAAAAACAAGTCATGTGGAGAATATCCTGACCATCTCAATCACATTTCTTGTCCTAAAATTGCTCCAATGTGTTTTTATAAAGCTAAGGAGAACTGCTGCATGTGTGTTCACAGCCACCATTTGATCGGGTTTGATCTTTGTCAGCAGAAATCACACCAGTGTCCTTAACAAGCTGCTGGCTCCTGTATTTCAATGATCATTTTATGAAATTGCTCAATCAAATTCACAATCAATTTTGCCTATGTTCATGCATAATTTATTTTCTAATAGGAAACTCAGGAGATAACAACTGAAAAATTAAACAAGTGACCACAGAATTTAAATATGGATGAAATTATATGTGTTTTCACATGAGGTTGGATTTGTTGTATCCAGGGTTATGTTTGTTTGGTACCAAACGAGTTTTAAAACAAAATCTAAAGAAGAATCCAAACATCTTCTAATTAAACGGAAAATTTAGGAAGCATCTTAATTATTTAAGAACAATTCTGGCTAGTTTCTTTAAGCTTTCTAACTAAAGTTGCTGTAGGGTCCTGGGTAGGAAAACCTAAACGAAAATGTATTAATTTACTATATATATATATATATATATATATATATATATATATATATATATATATATATATATATATATATATATATATACATTTACTCTGAAAAGAGTGTAATGCATGAACAGTTGCTCAAGGCAACCTGAAACCAAAAGAAAACAGAGTTAATAGATATATCTCTCCAAATAAAAGATAATCCAGTTTCTTAGTAACAAAGACAAAGACGAAGGAGCACACTGGAGACGTCTTGGAATAAAGAGGAATGTAGTCAAGTAAGACAAACAAATCCAATATCCCTAATCCACAGAAAAGGCAGATCTATACACCAAGGGAACAGACTTAGTCTTAATCAAGGACAGATAAAGGGTAAACAAACAGGCAAGTAAAACTATGAGAACTGTGAAACCCTGGACCGTGAGCTAAGGGACATTGAACTGACTAAGAGTGTGAGGACCTCTCAGTCCTAACTACTGTGGCTCACCACTGCAGTAGGGCGGTCAACCCATGATAGTAAGATTGCATGTTCAATTCCCGCCTTGCGTCCTTGGGCAACTGAACCCCACACTGAACCCCACCTTGCCTCTGGTAGTAGGCGGGCGCCTGTGTGTTTGAATGTGTGTGTGACTGGGTCTGTGACTGTAAAGCGCTTTGGGCCTTGTAGGTAGAAAAGCGCTATATAAGTATACGCCATTTACAGGCAGGACGAATGGATGTCTATACGACTAACCAGGGTTTGTTTCCCAGGGGACTTCATCCAGTGTATGTCCTTGGGCAATTCCATTCGCGCTACTGCCTAACTGTAGCCAACAGAAGACCCAAGTCTGGGTCTCCCTGTGCCAGTCCCCAGCCTGGATGAAATAAATACAGGGTTGTGTCAGGAAGGGCATCTGGCATAAAACTTTCTGCCAAAATCACCTATGTGAATCAGTGAAAGCTGATTCACTGGGGCAACCCCTGAAGGGATTTGGCAAAAGGTAAGCAACAACAGGTGGGATGAATAATAATGATTGGGCAAAGGGTGGGAGAGCATGCAAAACAAAGCTCACCACAGATCATGACTCCTGTTTGTATTCTGGGATTTAAATTATTTAAATGTATTTGTTGATTCAATCCAGAAATGTTTTCTGGATATATAATAACCATCCTGCCATTATTTGGCATAAATGAACAAAACATGAGATTATGATGATCAGATTGTTTGCTCTGAACTTTTTTGTCAGAGCTTAATTTCATTTTCACACATTTCATCTAAAAATCTTGTGTGAAATCTTCTCACTCTTTAGAACAGACAGTTGAACATTTTCCGTTCTCCTTGTATCTTCATTCTACCATGTTGGTCTTTATGTTTCTTTTTCCAGGTGCTTCCTGGTAGCAACACTTCCTGTACCCAAAGTCTCTGTAGCAGGAGTCTAGGACACAATATGTCACCTCTGACCCAACTTTACTGTTTAATTAAAGTAAATAAATCACTGCAGTCTAAATATTCACTTTTCTGATGACTCCTCTTGGAGAGAACAACACCAGCTTCCTCTAGAATCAACGTTGTGCAGCAGTTCCTTACAGCACGTTTACCACCAACCCCCATCATGCAGACCTAACCGCACAAGCAAAGCGGGAAATAACTACTAATGGTGATGGTAATGTTGACCACAGACCTAATTTATGCTGATCAATGTCTTCTTTTCCCATAATTTCATTTAAATCTGGAATATTTGATTTCCTGACTGTGTTGGTTAAACATTCCAACAGCTGATTTGAAAATGGAAAGCATCAGTTTTAGGACTAAAGCTGCATTGAAGTTAAAGAAAGGGGACGTATTGATCAGCTCCGTGTTTTACAGCAGTGACATTGTGTTTGCATGATCAGGTCACACATCCAGTGAGTGAGTGTGTGTGATCCACCTATGGCTCACAGCAGAGACTTGATAGATTTCACGGTAAAGGTCTGCGTTCCGTCTTCAATGACGTTCCATGGGGGCCTGCACTTCAAATAAATTGCTGTTTCTCTTTAGAAAGTTCTTTTGACCACATCCGTTTTCAGGCACAAAGAACCAAAACTGCAGAACTTCTGAAGCAGAACAATAAAAGCTTTCACTATGAGTTCCTGAGTCTGGCTCACAAATTCTCCAAACCTCCTTTAGCTCTCTGAATGTACAGCTGCGGTTCTCACAGTTCTCACTACAGTTCCAGCTTCAGAACCCTGTAATCATTCATCCCTGACGGCATGAAGAATGAAACGTTTCCTCCTTCACTTCCCATCATCGGCTTCCTGGCCAGCAGTGGGAGTTCCTGACACCATGAAAGCCACATTCAGTGCAGTCACCTGCAGCACACATGCAAACAGTGCTCTCCTTGTCCCGTGTCAGCGGAAACCCCTCTTAGCCCTGCAGTCACCTCTGATCACCTCATTCTTTGGCGTCATGGCGAGAGGAGAGGATGCATGGAGGCAGAAGGAGCTGCTGAAGGAAGTAATCACTGCTGCTTCTGAATGATGAAAGGAGCTGAAACCATGTAACACCAAAGACATATAACTTGAGTCTTTGAACATTTCCATATATATAAACTGTAGGTGTATTGTATAATAAGATGTTAATTTGGAAACCTTAACATCTGTTATGATAAAACAAACAATAAAATATCCTGATGCTGAATACACAATGACACGCAGAATCCAATGTTGTTGATTTTCATCTATATTTTTATGTGCAAATGAAGATATCAAACACCTAATCTCTCCAAAAAACAATACAACCTTGTCTTTAAACCCAGTATGACATCAAAGAAGGAGGATGCTTTTTAAATTTTTAAACCTACTTTTATTTATTTTATTTTTTTATATTTTATAGATACCATGGCTGAAAAAAGCAAAAAATAAAAACCAATATCGTCCTGAAAAAAAGTAAGGTTTGAATGAAACTGAAAAATATGTTTTTTAAAATTGGACTGTGAATCCAATTTTAACACATTTAAAGACCCAACTACATAGGTTTTTTATATGTTATCTTAAAAATAAGGATCATCATAATAAGACCACTTGGAACACTTTGATAAAAGGTCAAAAGATGGTAGGGGTGGGACTTTAATTTATTTCTTTTTGCTTCAGGCAGGAACAGAACTGTGACAATGAACCTACTGTATAACTTTGAATCTTTGTTTCACAAACTTCTTCCAGAAGCTCAGAAGGGTTTGCACACTCATCTACAGATGAGTTCAGGAGGAACCATTTTTTTTACCTTCTAGACTGCAGACCTACATTTGGATGTACATTTGATCTACAGGCTTCTCTGGGGTTTAGCAGTAATGAACCTCTGACTCTACCATACTCACATAGAAGGAAAAATGAGTCAAATGAGGGCAGTCATGAGCACTGGAGGGACGTGCACATCTGGTCGAAACATTAGACCCCTGCATTCCAGTCATTTGGTCAGAGCCAGGAGATGGATTACCCTGAGACGGACTGAACACAAGCCTCACATTAGCTTCACATTAGCTGGTTGACATGGTGATGAAGCCCCGCCTCCAGGTTGGACCAAAACTTCCAGCAGGTGTGATCAGTTGGGTTTTCATGTGTCCTCATTGCTTCTAGATGTATCTGTTTTCATCCACCTCCCCCACTGGCAGCTCCAGCTCTGGGCTGTGCAAACATGCAGCTGAAAAAGCCATCCGTCATCTCTTCAAGCCTCTCTCCTGTAGTTATGATTGGAACAAATCAGAAAATTCCCGTGGAGCCAGAGAGGAGAGCGTGGCATCCGGCGTGAGAGGTGCCGCTGTCCCAGCAACATCAAGCCCCCCCTGACACAAATGGCCGGATATCCTGGGCAGGACCAAATTCAAGTCTCACTTGTCCTTTCCGTTTTTTCCTTTTTCATGCATAGGGTAACCAGTAAATCACACTTCCAGTTCCATGTGCCCCGGCACAACAAGAACAGTTCAGTTAATCTCATCTTTTAAGCTCTTCATCCATCACAGGAGCTCTGACTGACGCAAATGGAGGATGAGACGTCTGTCACTGCAGTTGGAGAAACAAACTCAGGTTGAGGTTGATTGATCTATTCAGCTGCCGGCTGGATGGGAGGAATATGTTGTTTTCTCACAAATCCAAACACTCCTGAGAGAGGCAACGGGTCAGCACTGTGTCCTCGTCACATGAGCAGTCAAACATAAGTTCCTTACAGAATAAAAGGGTTAGCAGCAGGTTGAGTCTGTGTAACAGCCACTGCAGACTGGCTTTCTGACCTGCATTAGCAGACAGACAAAGTCACATTCTCTTTAGTCAGTTCCTTCTGTGAATGTTCATGAAGGTTCAGGGTTCCTCCTCTAGTGGTTGCTTCTGACTCTGAGGCCATGCAGGACGGAGCCACAGGGCTGTTGGACCAAACTGGAGAGAGTTACTGGGCCGAAAAGAATTTCACGTGAAACCAAACAAACACAATTTTCTGTGTGCGTCACTCCTGATGTCTTAAGGTGGAATGGATGATAAAGAACATGTGTGTGACGTGCATTCATCTATCCAGGACTGAGCATGTGAAAGCCGAGCATGTCGACCCATCCCCAATCCCACTTTCCTGTTGACCCGGCTGTCAAAGTGGATTTGCCACATTGGGCTTTACATTTTTCAAAACCAAACAATTGAGGAGGGTGGAGCTCTGGCCTTCAAAAATCAACACTCACAGGACACCAAATCACGTTCTATGTTGCCCCTTAGCTCTGTCGATTCTTCTCTTATGAATCTAATGAGATGTGGAGAAGTTTAAACGTAAAAGCCTTGTTAAAGGTGTGGAAGGTAAAACACAACGGCACAGTACTTGCTATGACAGGCCAATGACTGAGACAGGCCAGATGCACCATCTCACGGAGAAGATCAAGCCTGCTGCAGCCCTGGCACCTACAGAACACGGCAGGTTTGAATCACATGTTGGAACCTCCTGAGCATTTTTACTCACATTGAAGCAAAGCATAGGCAGCGACAGACGGGAATGAAGAAAGCCAATACATCGGTTTCAAACCTGAAGTGGAACCGGGATATGTTACTGAGCTTTCCAGAGGGGATGAAAGAGATGCAAAGTTCACCCAGAGGAGCAAGTGGAACGGGCCGCCACTGCCAAACCTCCAGGTAAATGAATTGCAAATTATCCTGAACCACAACACAAGGACGTATCTGAATGGAGTCACCCACGCTTGAACTAACTGCTGCAGACAAGTAATTCTGAGTGACAAGTGGTTCAACATATGCTAACCGAAAGGCTGCTCAGCACTCAGGATCAATCAAGTGAAACCTTAAACAGAGGCAGGAAAGCCGTCCACGTGAGCAGGTTGGACAGAAACTTCAAGCCCTCATTAGAGGCCCCCAGGGGACTGTGGAAACTCAAAGATCCAAAAGGGACTCCCTACATCTGTGAGACGAAGTGACCTAATGAGAGGTGAAGCTAAATAAACTCACTGGACGGATCTACCCGCCCAGCCTGAGAACTCCTCTATCAGCGTAGACTTTCTGTCTAAAGGAGTGACTTTAAGGCCACTATCTGCAGTTGTTCATCATATGTCACAGTGACATGCTTACAGTAACCAAGCATGTACCTGATGCTCAGTCGCAGTGTTGCTGTAGTCCAAGTGTTACATGTACACAGGCTTCACAAAACCCTCAGATGTACAAACATATTTCAAAGATCATTACTAATGAGGGGAGTCGGAATGAGTCAGAGCAGAGCCTCGGCTCCTTCTGCAGAGAGCACTGCAGGAATGTCAGGCTAAATAAACAAGGTGTCTGCTGGAGAACCAAACGGCCCCCTGACTCCTTCACTTTCCCCATAGACAAAGAGGCTGGAGGGCAGCAAAGAATGATGCTGAGCAGTGCTGTGCATCCACACGTCAGAACAAAAAACTTGAGTTTGGCTGTTGTAACTGTATTAGTAGAGAATTTAAAATTTATAAGGAGATTGTGTTAAGTTTCCATTTAAAACATGAAAGTATCTTTAAAAAAAACTAAACCCTCTAGATGTCTTCATAGGGTTTTATTTGAACTTGTTTTAAAGAAAAATTATTGAGCAAAGAACTCATCACTACATGCACAATGTATCTGCATCCAAATATCAAATAGTGGCAACAAAACATATGTTCATTCTTTTGAATGCACAACAGTTTAGTTGGGGTATGGCCATGATCACTTGTATTTTTGGAAAATGCAGCCACAACAAAAGTCTGCTTGATACAAGTTTTAAAAAAGCTGGACTAGAGGGTTCTTTCATGAATCTCCTTTGGGAGTCTCTGATACATTTCTAATTATTGAAGCCTCACATTTCCTTTATGAGATGGACACTTTTTGGGCCTAGTGATATGCTATCAAAGTAGTGAGTTTGACAGGAAATATGTCAAGACTAACTATGCAAAGCAGCATAAAAATCTCTCCTTGTTCATGCAGCAAAATGCACATGTGGTTCTGTCACATCAGCTCTTCTGACTCACTAGCTATGTTTCCATTGACAATTAAATTGCTCAAATTTGATATGTGACACTAAATTTGCCTAATGGAAACACAATAATTAAAAAAAACTCACGTTTATCGAAAAAGGGTTTTTGCGCTTCGAGGAGGTCGTTTTTGAGGCGTATCATAACTGATTTCGCACAACTAACAGAGAAATACTTTTTTGGAATTAATTCAGTCAGATAGATAGTGATGCCAATACACTTCTTGGTAGGAAATGGCTGCCTTGGGCATTGCACAGCGGGCGCCACAAAAGGTCCCACAGTTCATTATCAAAAGTTGAGCGTGTCATGTGGAATTGTTGGATCCACAGATCCTCTGTAAAATCACCAACTATGATCTCCCAAAATCGCTTCCTCTAGAGCCACTCCCATGTGTAAGGAGCTTGTCACTCCATGGCTTGAATAAGATGTAGATGTTTCCTTTGATAGATGATGAGTCCAAGTGCCGTGGCAGAAATTTGAATTTATCTGCCTGTAAATCGAAATATGGTTCACATTCATCACCATGTCTTTGTAAGACTTATTGCCTGAGTTGGTTTGTGATTATTCACATCGTAAAAATTACAAGGAAACAGTGTAATTGTGTAAATTGGGCTTTTTCGACATTTTCAAGAATTTCGATAAAGTTTTGCACATATATATTATGGAAACACAGCTTCCATCACCTAATTGAATTATATGGCCTGCATCAAGCAGTGGAGTACAAGCTGATTGAAAAACAAGCTTTTGTCTCTGTGGCTCATGATGCTCGGTCTGATCAGCAGGACCTGCAGTTCTGCAGAGGATACCCAAAAATAAAACCACAAGAACACATTTTATGAAGATCAAGTTTTAAAATATCTTGTGTTCTAATGAGGATGACCTGTTGTTAAATTTATTTTCTTGTTTTTATTACACATTATGACTATCATGCTGGTTTGGTGGAGTAGCAACCTGCATTTCCTGCTATTCTACCTGAGATCAGTGTGGTACGGCAAGTTCCAACTGCTTCAGAGTCAAAATCTGTTGGTTTTTGAGTGAACACAGCAGCAGTCATGTATTTGTTCATATCAGACACACATTATTAATACAGGGTCTGCATAATATCTCAAATTTGTACATAATAAAAAGAGATTTTTTTTGGGGTGGTATCATCTTCCCAAGCTCCTGACCTCATTCGGCCGTCATGTGGCCTGATGTGACCTACATTCACACTCTTGATAGCAGTTGTTTAGGTCTGTTATCAGCATGCGCCCTCTAGTCATGGGGGTCCCCTGAACTGAATCCCACATGACTGACTGAGCCTCCCCCAGTTCTGCTTTATGTCTTTCTGACCCACTCTGACATATTTACTTGAAGTCCTGCTCAAAGCTTTTCTGAAAGGCTGTTCAGCCGCAGGTCAAAACATAAAGTGATCAACGAAAAATCTCACCTTACCTTTTACAACACAACTGGACAAAGGAAGTGAAGCAGATCTAGATTTTCTCCTAACTTCAGAGGATAATATAATTCTTCAGAATTCATTTAATGCTCAAAAATAGGTTGATGCTGAAGGCAAAGATCCGAGGTAAACAACTGTAATCATTAGGATTCATCTCTTTGGTGCAGAGCACTGGCTCTGTCTCTATATTAACTTTTTGCTTTAAACTGGCAGCCACAATTGTGTCTTAAACACAAATATTTTTTACAAATGTAAAAATGCTATACAGCATTTGTTTTAAGTGTTTCATTTTTTTTTGTTTGGTGGAAGGAAGGTAGTACGGATTGGCTCAAAATTGCAAGACTTTCTAGAAACTTCCTGATCCAAAAGACAAATAAAAAAACACAGTTTAGATTTGAGGCGAGTGTTAAGGCTGACGCAGAAAATGTGACAGGCTTTTGAGTGGAAGAAGAGACGCGTTTTTCTCCAGAATCTGTTCCTCTTACTAACACAGCCGTGGTGGTTTCAGTCAGACGTGTAAAAGTAACAGAGAGCTGGGGGGGGGTGGGGGGGGGTGGGGGGGGGTGCTAGCTGAATTAACCTGTCGTACGTAGAGGTGGTTGAGTCATGTCACTCTTTAGTCTAATGTTTTTGTCTGGCGATAAGACTTCATGCATGTGGAAGGAGTTTCACTTTAAGTGCTTAACTGAACAGGTGGAGCTCATTCTGATCGTTTTTCAACCATTTACAGAAAGAGCTGCACGTACTTTAGTAAAGCTTTTGCAAACAAACCTTTTTTTTTTTTTTTAGTTCTCCAAGGTTCTAAATCAAAGACTTGGCAACAAGTACAGAAAAATTTCTCTAAACTAGAACTTGTTTGAAGTAAAAAGAATGTTAGACTCAGACTCACAATTCAGTCTTTACCTCCAATATTTTGTTTTTATATCTTCATGACAGAAGAGCTCCAGATCGGGGGAGGCCTGGAACTCTCCTCTAGAAGCATGAAAACAGTCTGAGGAGGCCTGCTGTGACAAGCTGACATGCAGCAGGTTCTACTGCCCTGGGGCTAACTCCAACGAGGAGAATCCTGATGAAGCTGTGAGGACTCAATCAATACTAGCTCAAAAGAGGTGCGTGTGTGTGGGGAGGGGGGGGTAACAGACAGGCAGAGATGGATGAGGGGAGCATTATTTCACAGTGACTAAGAAATGTGGGAACACATGGATCAAAGGAAACAAGCACAGAACTTAAGAAGAACATGACCAAGAGAATAAATGCATGAGAAAGAAAAACAGGTTAAGTAAACATGCTGGAGGGCCACGAAAGAAAAAAGGACCATGTAAACAGAGATATTACCTGAGAGGGAGGAGACTGAGTCTAAATCGAAGACACTTAAAGAACACCAATCGATTGTGGTCAAGGCTGACTGGACCCTCCTCTTTGGTTAGTCATCTATTTCTGATGTACGCTGGGATCCAGCGTTTCTCCTCTTCTTTCATCTCTCCATCACAGATGAATGAAACCACTAGACCTGCACAGTTCTTCTGGAGAGGAAGGTACACGTACTGCATCCTTCTGTGTCTCTTCTCTTGCATCAGGGTTTTTTTTTTTTATCATGAAGTCATCAGAGATTAAAATTGCAGATGTCCTGTTTGAACATCAAAAAGATCAATATAATGGTTTATCTGAAACTCCGCTCAATATAAGCCACAAACCAGAAAGAAGAAAAGAAAGTCATAATCTCCACTGGAGAAACTCTGCGGGCCATCAGGAGAATCTGATGGATTTGGATGCTGTTCAATAGAAAAGGTTCTTCTAAAAAAAAAAAAACCCTTCAATACAAATAAGAAGGTTTAATAGTTGGACAAAATATTACCCATTGGAACTTTTTCAAAAATTATACAACATATTTTTTACACAGTAATATTTTGCTTAGAGCACCAGGTCTTATACACAGGAAATTTCAAAACATAGAACATATAAATGACTTTTGTAATGCTAAATTATGCAAATCAAACACTTACTACGCAAAGATTGTAATAAGTTGTAGATTTTTAAATAAATATTGACTTGGTTAAGGAACACAGGAACACATTTTAAATTATTTGATTATTATTGGGTGTTTTGGAGTGAAATTATCATTTTGTGGGAGATGTTAGGCTGTTGCTTCATACCGATCCTATACCTCCTTGCTTGATGCTGATGTTCTACTACTGACGGAGGAAGCTCCAGGGGTGGACACAGAGGGGCGTAATGCTGCTTGTTTTCCACCATACCCTGATCTCTAACACGTTCTAATTGGCTGGACACACCAATCCTGGATCCTGGTAATCAGCTGTGAGTGGGGCAGTGATATCTGAAAAACATGCAGACAGGCTAGGCTTGAGGTCTGAAAATTCCCACCCCCTGCCCTGG